>OX465584.1:23591401-23966751 GCA_950022655.1 Alentia gelatinosa | reverse complement strand
TCACTGACTGAACTTGACACAATGTCTGCTCAAACGAAGTCAGGGAGGGTTTAGTTCATTCAGTATTAACTCTAACGCTGGCCAGGGATGTAGCTTTGGAGGGATTGTCATAGACTTAAGAAGAGGATTTGAAAAGAAATGCACTATGGATTGGAGGAAAGGACAACTTGGAACACCTGGCGTGCCATTTAGATGGTGGGTGGAAGGGCTGTGTAACAAGGCAAGGATGTCAGTGGAAGTCAGGAAATTTTTATTTTTTAATATGGAATTTACTACCTTAGAGAGACACAAGAAAACATAGAAAACAGATTGGTGTTGACAATGGAATGGCGATGAAAGTGTATGTGGAGGTTTGTTTGGGTAGTTTGACATCCAATTTGGTTTAAACCACTGTTGTTTTGTTGGTGTGAATGACTCGCAATTTAAATCATATTTGAGTTGGAAAATAGAATATTTTGTAGGAGCCGAGTGTTGAGGCACCGGCTGGTGACAATGTAGGGGTCGGGACGTCAGAGGTTGGAGTTGAATGCACTGGTGGGTGGAGGTAGTGGACTGTGGCTCTCATTTGCCATTGATGGATGTCGCTATGACGCAGTATGACATCTACATCACCTTCATAATGGTTACCATGGCGATAAGATCCGGCCCAGCTCGTCCTCAACGTCCTCCGATGCCACACCCGCTATCTACAATACCCTACGGGAGAAGCGACCAGGCACCAGGGGGCGTGGGGGTCTATCTTTGCAAAAGTCCATTATCTCTTGAAATATATATAATTACTTCAGTGTCAGGTGACGACAGGATGGTCTTAGCTAAGGAAAAAGTCTCCTGTGATATGCTTGCTCATCATAGTCGCCGTGTCATTGAACACCCGTGTTTATGCTTAAGGTACCCACACCTGATGCCTGCCAGTCTGTGAGCTGATTTATATTAAAGCCAGAGCCCGCAAATCAATGTCTTCTGAATTCTGCCTGGGGCGACAAAAAATAGCACTAATGAAGATTTATAAAGCACGGTCACGGAATATAATGCAAGGATTAACGCGTATTTATATGATAAGATAGAGCTGCTCATTTCCGATTCCCACAGGAATCACGAATGTTCTTGTTTTCATATTACACGAGTATACTGGACAAAAAAAGACAGTAATATGTCAGTATATTGTAGAGTAACTTTATATCACTCATGAGTGAGTGGCTGCTTCTTATCATTCCCGATCGTCTCCTCTACTCCTCTTTCTTTGTCTGCGCCCGTGGCTATCTTATCCTGTCACGAGATGGACACACATTGTATCGCAGCATTAAATACTGATCTTTATAAAGTATATCTAGACTGGCCTCAGTCCCTGTGTCCGACCCACCTATCCCTGCCCGCTCACCGCCACTGTATACCATGCTTACCCCTCCACACTCCTCTCAACCTGGTTTGATTCCTGAACCTGCAAGGGTAAGGCATTTCATCCTGATTTATTCTAATCTTTCAATGACAGTTCACCATCATAGATTTGAGCAAGTTCAGAGTAGATCGTCCCCAATCTGATCACTTGGATGAACTGGGCGACTATTTGGTGACTATAAGCTGGACTTTGTTATTAGTTCACTACAGGGTCCACTTCTATATTTAGTTGAAAGGCGACAGAGCATGTCACCTGTATGTGATCGTTCCACTTCATTGACAGTATAAACGTGCGCGATGAAAAATAGTTGGAGAACATATATCAGAGATTGTCCATGGCACTATTACCGAAGAAAATCACATCCCTCCATACACATGATCTTTATGTCATTCCCTCAGGATTGGTAACTTTCAATAGACCTACAAGCTTTTATCCGAGGCTTCCATTGGTCAGTTATAAGGCAGAACGCGGCCTGATGGACGCGTGTCGGTTCACGTGTCACGGTCGAGGGGTCACGTGACGCCGGGAAGATGTCAGGGTCGGGTTCAACGTGCTAGTGGCGCTCCCTGGTGGACGCTGATAACATGGGGACATGTGGGAGGTTGGGGGCAAAGAGTGAGAGTCGCGGATGAGTATCTAGTATGCAGACAGATGTGTCAGCTGGGTAGACTGGTTTTACAAGGGACAGAGAGAGGGCTGGGCACTGACGGGCAGTCTGGATAGAAATGGGGTGCCGCGCGTTGGTGTAGGGTAGCAGTTCTCTGTGTGGTATGAGCATATGTCGCATGTTGGAATTCGGAGCCCCCGTCACGACGCTATGCTATCGTCACACCAGGGGGCAATACCGTTGACCTGCGGGGAGCATAGGGCTTCCTGTGCTAAATCTCCACAGAAGATAATCACATTTACTGAAATTAATTCATTGGTAAACAACTTCCAAATCGATTTCTGCCTTTAAGTTTCCTTAACTGACTGAGACTGAGATCATAAGCCTCTTTATTAACGGTATGAATTCATAAGTCATGTCAAGGATTATGCGATTATGATAAGAATGTACATAATGTACAAGCTATAAGAATGTTCTGGGGTATGTTGTTGGCCTATGCTTCTGTGTGATGATGATGTATCTGATTATCCAGGACAAACATGGATGTATAATCATATGTATTCTATATACATGTACTGATCAATAACGAAATTAGAAACAACTAGTACATAATGTTGTACATTTTGCTCTAAAGGTGGAAAATGAAGTCGCTTATGCAGCATTCAGCACTATCTGCCATCCCTGTTTGTTTCATGGCGCTGACAAATACCACAACGGCATTAAGCAGGACCTGATATCGACAAACCCGTATTGAAGTTGTGTTCTTGGATGTGAATATATTAGTGCCAAGGTACCTTGTAAAGTCAGTGGAATACATGTATAGGGTCATGCACGTTGCGAAAAACGATGAGAAAGGAGCCCTAGCATAAAAACATTGGAAACGTTGTTCTTACACCGTATTGACGCAACTAATTTAGCCCTCTGAATTTACTGGAGCAGTCCTACTGACCCCAAATCAACCCATCAACGCCTGTCTCCCAGAATCAACAGCAAAGCAAGCGAGCTCCAAGCCAACGTCTGCCATCGGGCGAATACCCCTATTATCGCCCAATCCATAGTGCATTTCATTCACACCAGGGGCGGGTTTGGAGGGCGCATGACTTGCAGTTCCTGGCGCATTCCCCTCAGGAAAGGCGGCTAAAGCGCTTTACAAATCAGACAGCCGAATTTCCGACTCCGAAAGGTCAACTAGCCATGAGCAGGGGCCATTTACCCACAAAGGTATCGATGAAGGTCGGTGAGGTAAGGGACTTTTGTGTGACGGGTCAAGCTGCCAGGAAAAATGGCCATAACGGAGGATGTCCACTTTCAGTGCAAGGAGATGCTTACAATTGGTTATCTATGATAAATTCTAGATATCATATTTTATTTATAAAATACATGTAATGCATACAAAAGAGTTTACGATAGCAACCCTTTCTAAAAAACCGAGAATCTAGGTATTACATTTTTCTGGCACGCCGAGGTTAACCAGTTTACACTGTATTTACTATTCAGTACTGCAAATTTATATTATCAAAGAAAAGACAACATGACCGCCGATCTTCGCACTCACTATTTTGTAACACCAAAGACTCTTTTTCTCCTGAATCTCCGCTCTGTGGAGGACGGAGATTACGAATTTCCGTAATCTCCACCTGGTGAATTACACAGGTTTAGTATGGAGACTCCATAATCGGTGGGTGATAAAAGAAGTATATTTTCGGATTGCAGGGTAAACTCCCATGTAAAATAGATCTTATGTACTAATTAAATAGAAATAGATGCCATTTATCGTCACTGAATGGCAATGCCATATATTGTATATTAGTTTCGCTTTGAAAATAAAATTCGATATCAGAGACATACTTCCATCTCAATGGAATACTATCATGAAAAATCACGAAATTGTTTATATAACATGAGTTGTCTTCGTGGAATGATATCACGAGGCTGAGCTAAGTGATAACTGTAGAGGAAGACAACAAATGGCATGTAAATAATTATATGAAATCGATATATGTTTAGATTTTATCCTACCCTGTCATATGTTTTTTTAACTTCATATGTCACCAGGGGCATATCAATATTATATGGCATAACCGTGGCATAGTCACACCATGTTAAGTCTATCATGGAGATCAATATGAGGGGTAGGATAAATAAGAGTATGAATAATATCTATAGAATAAAAACCTATCCACGAAACTTTTGATTCTTGAGAAGCTTGAAATGTCTTAATGTTTTCGCATCCCTTCACGGGGTAAACTTCTTTGAGAGTTTATTCGTTTCATTGTTTCTGCCAGCTCCGTTTCTGAGGCCGCAAGCGTTTGATTAGCAGATATCTTTTCAGAAACACCCCTTTTCAAAAAGGAGACGCTTCCATTCATTCTCCTCAAATGGCTACGACTGAAGTTCACCGAAGCCGCCACACAGGTAGACTCTGCATGGATGATAAGCCGCGGGGATCGCCGTTAATGGCGATTTTGATATCAGATTACCGTCTGCCAATAACGGGCCGAAGCAGCCGAGATGCCAGCTAATAGTCGACTGGCCCTCCCTGGAATCGCGCATGCGCCGTCGTGTTTATACCCGGCCGGATGCCTTATGGCGGCCATTAGACGCTGGTTTCGGCGAGTGGGGAATTAGCCCACGGTCGTCGGGTGGCGCTGATTGGTTTGTTTGCCCGGGGTTGCTAGGCGGACGAAGCACGGTCGTCGCCCGTGGCCGGGGCCGAGAGGTCAGGGTGAGAAGCCACCATTTCAACAGCGCGAAGCCAGACTGTGGCTTCCCTGCTGCATTCTGCCAAACGCTGCACTATGCCTGCCAAGCTCATCATTCGGTTTTTTTTCAGGGTTTTTTTTTACGCTACGTTAAAATGTGAATTGGAACAAAGGTACTTTTAATTGGAATTCGTAAAGTCCTTGTGTGTTTGTTTAGGTGTCTGCTACTAAAGAAACCTTGTGGTTTGCTGTAAATGATGATGAGCGAAAAGCATCTTAAATCACGTTTTGATTGTATTACAAGTGAATCATATGTTGCTAAAATGTCTTTGATACCCGGTGGTGACTTTTGTGAAAACTGAAAATGTGCAGATATAGCTACTGCAACGTGATCACTTTAGTCTAGACACAAGTCTACATACAGTCTGTTATATAGTTTTCACAACATCCTGGTCTCATTTATAATGTAATGTGATTTACATTTACAATGTGATCATATATTTATTTGCCCAGCTTTATCAACTAGCGTTCAGTAAGTACAGAGAGTAAAGGAACTTTCTGTGGTAGCGATGATAACTTAATCAAGGAATGAGGAAACTATGTACTCCTGGCAGAGAAAATGCTGAGTCTTCACTGTGGGCTCGCCGAAGCAGTGTGCCTCATATCTTCTCACCCCTAAACGTCGCTACGTCCGACGGATACGGTTGCCATGGCTACTATATCACCCGCCTCACCTGCCAGATAACCCCACTCAGCCACCTGATGACAGGTATGTGAACCAGACGGCCCACCAGTGATTGGTCACCGATGGCACTAGACACCTGAACATACTTTGGCCAAATGGGACGTGACAACCGTGGGGCAGAGGACTGGCGTTCTCAACAGAGAACAGTTTGGCATCCTGATGGTCTCCCACTCAATCACGTACGTAACTACCTTCACCCGCATACGTCTGTAATGCGAAAAGTAGTCAGTGCTGGGAATTCCAACTTGTGCTGGGAATTCCAACTTGACTTATTCACAGAACGGTGCCTTGTTGGGCATTAGTGGTGTAGCGTATAGTATACTGATGTACTTGAGTATACATACAAATGATGTTAGGTGTCACCGTGTGGTAAGAGAAGGGGAGAGGTATTGGCGCTCGTGAGCTAATGATCTTACCCAGTGGTGGTGAAAAGCGACATTATGCTGTGGGAATATTCAAAATCTGGATTGGAAGCATTGGGATCGTGACTCGTGCTACATATTTCAAACAAGATAAAAATCCGTAAAAACGGAGATACCATTTTGAGCCAGAAAAAAAGTGGAAATATTTTAATGCTATATTTGCTGCCTCTAAGGAACAATTAAACATGGAATACACGGATGTCGAAGATCTTGCTTCCATATTGCTGTCAGTGATGATTCGAATAATTATCAGCAAAATTGTCAGGCAAGACATCTGTTAAACTCCACCGTGCATCACAGTTCTTGAGATGACACGTCGTAAGTCAGGACTTATGGGAACTTGTTTTCGTCATCTCGTTCTAGTGTCCAGGTGTAGTGGGCCTCGGTGATAGCTGCAGATCTGATGGCCAAGTGTGGTGAGAGGATTTTCGTTCAGGGGCCATCCATAAAATATATATGCAAAATTTCTGAAACATTTGACACCCCCTCCCTCCGTCTCAATGCTGCCAAAGGATTCTGCAAAAAAAAAGCATACGCAAAATTTCCACCTTTTTTACCCCTCAGTGCTTACGTACTTTATGGATAGCCCCTTAAGTTAGATCAGTGTTGAGGTGATGAAAGTATTGCGGGAGATGGTGGAGATGTGGTGACAGTACATGTGTTCTGTGGTGAGACAGTGGTATATGGGTTTGTATTAGGGTAGTAGGCTATCAGTAGAAAGAACCGTGATCTATAGAGTGTGTAGTTTGCCAACAGTGGACAGTAAGGTGTGGTGTAGTAGTCCTCAACTCCCAACCTCCATCTACACCCTCTCCATCTTATGACTTCCGAGACCCCTTCCTATCCCTCAAGGTAGTTTAACACCACTTGTACTTGTAATACTGCTCAGAAAATCGAACTTCAATCCCTTATAACCTCACGCGGTAGGAATCTTCCTTCTGTAACAATGTTACCACACATGTTGGCAAAACACCTCGTGGATTACTTGCCTCACTGTCATTTCATGGTCTAAACGCATCTATTCAAAACCAGACATCTGTTAACCAAATGGTTAGACTGTTAGCGGTTGCACCTTCCCTTCATTTATTCACAACTGTGATTTATTCCAGGATGCGCAAGATGCCTTTTTATAGTGGGACACGGTTAGTAGAGATCGTCTACTTTGTGGGAACTTTGGAGAATAACACCAATCATTTCACAAAGCAGGTTACAAAAGGATATTCAGAGTATTTTTACAGTGTAAGTAAGACCTCCCTCCTTTTAAGGTAGGATATAAAACTTAGGCAGTTGATCTTTTCGGAGAAGCATTCAAACTTTAAGAATTGGTTGTGTGCCATGAACTATAATAATGCACAAAGCCTGTCCCTCAGCCATGGAATCTGCTTTAAACTTCACAGAAATACCAGAAGGAACTTACAGCTCAAAGGGTCACTGGAGGGAAAGGGCGAGAAATGGAGGAGAAATGAGTTCGGTCACTGTTTGTGACGCGTGTGTTGTTATCTCTATTTTCCGCCTACTTCTGACAGCAGCTCCCTCTACTGGGACGCCCACGCACCATACCGACGTCTCTTCCCGTCGGTCAACTTAGCTCCTGATGCAACCACCAGACAGATTCTCCAGCCACACCACACTGACTTCATTTGATGCAGGCTTCACTTTCCGAGCAACATCTGCTTGGAGAGTGCTGCCGGTCGGAATACTTCCGTCCCATAATGCACCGGGGTCACATCCGGTTCCTGTTATTTAGACAAGATGGCGGATGATGAAGGGACCGGGGACTTCCCTCGTGTCTGGGCACGTGGTTAGGCGGGGTAAACTGAGCGATATTAGGAGCAGATGTCCAGAGGGCCAATCTTGCCACCTTCAGTTAGCTCTTGTCTGGTCGACATCATAAACTACATGCGATGCAGAAGGGGCGTCATGGATAAATAACGCCAGCGGAAGAGAGCTATTTGCTCACCGCCACAATGATTACTAACTCATTACCAAGTGATTTCTCCCTTTCCATTATTGTTCCGCCTGGTATCGCTTACACAGCACACTGCAATTAATACATCACCGAGGTAGAAACCCATCAACAGCAAGGATACAAGAGGAGGTTTTTTAAGATATAGATACCTTATAAATCTCGATTACCAGCAAGGATTATCATTTGAAATAAATCACTCTCTATAAAAACACTCAAAATCTAAAAACCTATTTTAGTAGCAATAGGTGAAATGGCCCGCGTATTATGAGATAGTAAAATTTGCAAAATGTGGAGATGAAGGTACCTGAAGTAACGTCTATACCGGGATGGAGGGGAGAAAGTGCGGGCGGCAGAGGTAGGCAAAGCATATACAGAGGAGTAGATGGATATAGAACGGTGAGAAACGGGAAGGAAGTGGGGCTTGGAAAATGGGAAATGAGGGAAAAGGGAATATCATTAGAAAGAAAGGAGAGAATGGGAGCCATCAATAATGTACGTACGCACTGAGGGGTTGGGGGTCAAAATCTTTGAAAATTTTGCATATGCTCCTTCATTGATCTATTGCGTAGAAAACTGAGAGGGGTGGGGGTAAAAACCTTTCAGAAATTTTGCGTACATACTTTATTGATGGCCCCATAGACATATGATGTATGGACTGAGTGCCAGTAAGAGATACGTACACAATGATGTGAAAGGGAGGAAGAAGTACAGGTAAGAAGGGTTATAGATGGTTTATTACACATAAATTCATCAAAAGGATGGTCTTCCATTTATGTCTAATACAGTGATATCTATTTGACATAAATGTGAAAAGTAGTTACTACTTTTCCTCTCAAATAATTGTGTCATTTACAATTAAGACATCATAAACCCTCCACCTCAATTTGGGATGAAATAATGATGAATAGCCAGATGGTATAAGCTATGGGTAACACACCGTGTGATTTAATTTTCAGCATGAATGACCTCAACTCTTGGGAGATTATAAATATATATCGAAATTAATATCTCATAGATGGTTTGGGTTCTGTTTTTATATGCTTTTTCTTATGGTAGTTTTAACAACGAGAATTCCGCATTTACTCTGCAAGAAGGGAAGAGAGAATGGAAGAAAGGTTGAATGAAGATGGGGTACGGGGAGAAACGGTGGACTGAAGTTTGGTAGACGCAATGGATGATAATTCTGGATGGGGATGATAATCACGAGAGGCAGGGTGATGAGAGCGGTGACAGAGATGCGGGCTGGCTGCTGGGCACTGTGATGGGCGAAGTTGACAGACAACGGTGACGCAAGAAGAGTGTTGTGGAGCTACTCACACAGACCGAGGATCACGTGAGCATATGTTGCCCGGCCATGATTGCACTTGGCAGATTGCCAGTGTCCACCGGCTCCTCGCCCTGTGAATGGATGAATACTTTACAGGGGCTGGAGACTGGACACAGCGACGCCCATCGGCCAATATGAGCAGTTCAGCCAGCAGGACCTTCATCTACATTAGGCATTTCGCGGAGGAAAGCCTTCCCATTACTAACTCACCCTGGCTTTACGACGGCTACAGGGCACCCAACAGCCCACGCCTTAGTCTTTGGCGCCAAAAGGTGGGCGGGAAAGGGAGTAAATCAGCCCTCTCCAAGCACACCCTCGGTACCCCCGGTCTCACACTCATGCCTGTTTGAGCAACGCACTGCCACTGTGCTTGGAGAGTGGCATCCCATTTCTCGCATTTTCTGGCGATGGACCGGCATTCTCGCGTGAACCAACGAGATCCCGTAGGGCATCTCGCGAAGGATTACTCCTGCCACGCTTTAATCACCTTCATTGACGGAGGGCTCCATTTGTTAGCTTTCCCTGGCGCCTGTGTTTCACCGAGAGGAGAAGGAGGCAGAGGTCGGCGGTCAGGGCGGTCCACCGTAGAATTACTAGAATGGAGTCTCATACCTCGTCGTGAAGATAATGCTGAAAACATGTATGTCACCTACGCCTAGGGTCGCGTAGGCGCCGAGCGAGCATGTAGGTGTAAACGTAGGACTAGGAGGGTGGTGTGAAACAGCATGTGGAGGTGTGACGGCCCCAGGCTGAGGTGTGGCGGGTTTAAGAGGGCGTGCAATATCGGTGATTGTGCTGGAAAGGCTTATGCCTCGGTACGTGAGAGTACAAGTAAATCGACTTAATTCTCATTAAAAGGTTCTCCATGGCCAAAAGGTCGTGACACAGATTTGTGAACTGCCGATTCTTAAGATGGTTATGTCCGGTCATAAATGAACGACGTTTTTTTTTATTTGTCCTTGAAGAAGTAAATATCGCCATTAAACTACATAATTCATGGCACAGTATTAATCCCCTTTCAGCAATATTCAGTGAAGCTCCTCAAATAAACACAGATTATGCATGTTCACTTTTACCAGGAAAGGTTAAAGGTGAATTCCTAGAGCCGCAACGATAGTCTAAACCTCCTAGTTTCAACATTTTCACAATGAACCTGAAGTGCATCAAGTTGTGTGATGGGTATGTGTACCAGAGTTTTATAGAGTGGTGTCTAGCGGTAGGGACTTATATGGTCGGCAGTATGAGATGGGTAAAACGAAGTGAGATCTCCCACAATGTTCATGCGGCGAGGGGTGAACATGGGTGGTGGTGTGGGGTGCATGGAATGTGTTCGTCTGGAGGTGGGTTACCTGGACACTACCAGGTGACCGGGAGATGGGGTGAGAGGTAAGGGTGAGGAGAGTTTATCACAGATGTCACAGTGTGTCGCGACGCTTTGTACCGCCAGGTGGACGTCAGTGATGGATAGTCAGATGACGTCACGGGCGGGCGACCACGTGACGTGTATAGACGCTGGGTGGCAGGTGGCGGCGGGAAGCAGGGGGGTACCCAGAGGGTGTGGTGAGGTGATTGGTGGGTTACCACCGGTTAGACCCACTTACAAACGGGAGTTACTAATGGGCACAGACCCATGAGCCTGTCATTGTAGGTGGTAGTCCGTATCAGACCATAAACGTACTTAAAGATAATTAAAACGATAGTCATGGGTCAAAGAAGGGACCTCCAAACTCGTTCACAGGGTGTGGATAGGATATCATAATAACGGTCAACTGAAAATGGACAATAGAAGCTCTATATTGCCCCGTGACAGAAAGCATTTTTCTTTACCTTGTCTCAGTCCATACAATTATCATTTTTTTGAAAAGTATTTAAATTGAAATGAACCTTTTGTTTATGGAACTCTGCACAAATCGAAAAGAAATTCCTCAGTAATGCAACCTATGCTATCTATAGACCTATGACATATACATTTTCTGCCAATGATAAATAATTAAGTGACTCAACAAAAAGGTACAGCATTGATATTGTATATCATAAGAGTAACAGCCATGAATTCTGGTATGTCATTGAAATAAACGTACCACTATCTACTGAGTAATAAAGACTATCACTGACATCCCACTATCCATAATGTAAACTACCATAGAGTGAAAAGTACATTTTATATTATAACATATTTCTACAAAACCTAATGTATTGATATTGTACATTATTTGAATAACATAAATTCTACTCTGATTTTTCACTGATATAGACTCTCCCAAAAATCACACTGTCCACCTTCTAATACAATGTTACTGACATTAGCAGAAAAGGTCAGTGACAACACCCTATCCAGAGTATAATATGTACTGTTACTGACACTTTTTTTTCTTTTTGGTTAATATTTTCCTTTATTGATCCAATGGTTGGTCACAGTAGTTAAGTACATAACACGACACTTTTGGTCTGAGTAATATTTTCGCTGCCATCACACCATCCACTGAGAATAATATGTGGTCCATCTAACACCGTTTTCTTTTGGCGTCATCGAAGTGGTCAGAGCCGCCACGTCCCCAAGTCATTGCATCCTCAAGCAAAAGGTCGCACTCAAGACCCAGCACTGACCTTCCCTCAGAGACACGGTCCACTGACGTCGTCATGGTAACAGGATAACAACGTCGCACCGCCACGTCCACACGTCGTCACTCGTCAATGACCTGTCACCAGGACGGGTCAGAGGTCAAGTACTGACTGCCCACCCGCCGGGTCAAGGTCACTAACAAATGGTCAAGCGTGTGGGATGCGACAGGAGGGATAGATTAGGACTCGACTGGTAAAAGTCAAACGCCTGTGTGTTAACTTGAGGATCAGCTTCAGTTTGTATCACTTATCCAATTCGTGAAATATATTCAGAATCCCCACGTTTGCTACTAACACTTATATTACCTACTATCTACCTAAGATCTAGGTAGACCCACATTCACTGTGTACAGTAGTCATTGTGCTCTTTGTCGTACCTATCTGAAGAGACGAACCGAGATCAGCTCACCTAATCAAATTGAGTAACTGACTCCAGGAAAATGTGAATGATGGTTGTGGCTACCTTTCACAGCTGTCTAAGAGTGTAGCAGGGAGGGGCGAACATCTATCTAGACGTTCATCTACAAATCAGGCAAGGTAGTTGTGGCTGACCTGTAACCCGTGACCCAGAACCTCACGGGGTTGACTTTTAACCCTGTCCTCTGCCTCTTGACTATAGAACACCCTGGCGACATCCCCATACGGTCACTCAATCTGTACGCTCTCCAATCAGATTCCACTGACCACCAAAACTCAATACAGCATCAGGATCCTGCTTGGAGAGTGAGTCCAGCTACTTGCGCGACACCTATCTGGAGTTGCGGAGCCAATTATGTCTGTGATGGATGGTGGGTGGAGTTGTGGAAGTGAGGCCAAGTCCCTGTGGTGGAGCGGGGGATGGGAAGGATGTTTTGAGAGATTAAGGCGCACGTGGAGGGGATCAACGAGTTAAGCCAGCCCCTGATGTACTGTCCCCAATTACCTACACTCACAGCTTCTCACGTTCACTACCAGGCCTTGTTAGTCCATGAGCCAAAGGGCCAAATTTCAGAAAAAGGTATCATCTTGAGGCAGTATTTTTATCAACACTTTTTAAATACCTAGAAGTCTGAAGTGCATGGCCAGGTATTGAAAGGATTGCCAGATAAGTGAAGTTTTCAGTGAAATTGTCGAAATTTCACTGAAAACACTGCATTTCCCATTACAAGGTAATTACTCATTGCAGGTGCTTGAAATATGTAGGCAGGTAGCATTCTTCAGTTTAAATTCTGCCGAAATCAAGGAGCAGCTTGAGAGGCGAGATCCACCCAGAGCAGATAATTGTGTGTGTGATATATTTCATCAAGCCTCTCGCGCCACGCTAATTAGATTAATTTGAATTACCTAATTTTCGCATTGTTGTATCTATTTTCCCTGAATCAGAGAATTATGGACAGTACATTCTCCCTATTAAGGGCATCCATACATTAAAGAGAAGAAAAAATACATCGAGACAAGGCAACCACCTCGATGGACATTATCGGATATAGAAATATACCTCGTGGGATTCTCAGAAGAACACAAAAGCCTAGAGTATAAGGTCTCTCGAAGGTAGGTGCGTGTATCCCCAGACACTGACACAGTCTCTTCAGTGTCAAGTTTTCTTGTCGATGACAAACTAGTTAAACCCCTGCAATTCGTCAACATATTTGCTGCCTGTCCGCCTTCTGAGAACCCCCGTGGTCAGTAATGCGAGCAGCCCAGGCCCCCAAGGACCACCGTGTCTATAGAGGACTCGGACTAGGTGGTCAGTGGTCACCTCCCCTCGGCTCACCTTCCATCCAGGTAGCTGGATATACAACAGGGAACGTCAGGGTTTTAACACTTCAGTGGGTATGGCGTTATGATTATTCACTGAGTTTCCAGTTGCCAAAGGAATATATGTATAGGGTGGGATTCATGGCAGTAATGGCAAGATCTTTTTTAAATTTCATCACGTCTGGATATGGTACCGTATTGATTCTATGGCCATTGTATAAAATGATATGACCATTCTGAACTAATTCTTTTATGACAAAAAAATGATCATCGAAATAAAATGCATCATGAAGCTTCTTATGGGGAGACGTTATATCGCGTAATATTTTTTTGACAATCGTGACGTATATCATGGTAATCGGCTAGTTGGCTACTAGTCAATAGACTCGGTTCACTGTATGCAACGACTCCCGCAATCATCAGAGATTTACACCAGTAAAAACATGGTGGGCACACAGGACTAGATCCCGGGGGACTGGAGTCTAAGTGGTCAGAGACTGGAGGTGAATGGGAAAACGAGATGGTACCCAGCCGTCCGCACCGTACACACGCATTGCTCCTACTTCCCACCGGGAACCGACGTAAATGGCAAGGCCTGGCGCAAGAAGAGTTCAATCACCTGCCACCAGGTGGCCATGGTCGCGTCGCAGACAAAGATGGCGGCCGGAAAGGGCTCCCAGCGGTGTGATAGTGCGCAGGCGCAACAGGTCTGCGGCTGATTTGACTCTGTGATCCACCCTGAAGTAACTTGTCTGTTTAAACACTCAAGGAAAAAGGGCAGACAAGGGTCCATGCTTTCCGTGAACCACTGTATAGTAAGGTCAACTATGAGAAAGATATCTCCAAATGACTGGGATTACACATATGGATCTATTTCAAATGTCAATATGTGTGTTGGTATTACTTCGGTATCAAATACGTAGTAATATCTTCTTTATTTCATACGCGCATTACATCTCATCTTTCGTCTGCCATCTATGTTCTCTCAAACTGTAGTGTCACTGCTTAATTTGAAATACTCCTTGAGGATTAAAATCAGAATAGGATATATTCCAGGGACGTCGTATTACAAAGATGTCATGTGCAGAATCTGATATCAAGAGGATTCATCGCGATCTTTGCCTAGTGGGGATGCAATATCCGTAACAATACACGATTCACAAACAGATCCAAACTGAAATATTAGATACTAGTGCTCTATTAGCTATAGGTGACAATACCTGTCTTTGTGGTAACTATGACTCACAGTAACATAGCAGTTTCAGCCTTTCGGCCACAGTTTAACCCAGCGGAACAAACGCTGTTAAGCTTTGAAATTCAAGAAATAGGATTATAGTACTTGACTGCCATGCCAGATGGCGCCACGGGGGCGTATGCAACAGGACGCGCAGACATCTGCCGCACGGCATGTCGGGAACTCGCTTGGTTTATGTGTATCCACGTACATTTAGTGTCGCTGCAGTTTCCTGTCTTAGTCAGACCAAAAATTCATTCCCAAAGCATCCCTAAAATGTATCTAGAATCGTATGGTATTGAAGATATTCATTATAAAATTTGCACGTGCTGAACCCTCGTTGGGGATATAGATATGGCAAAGGTAGAGTTAATACCTCAGTGACTGTGTCCTATCCATAGAGATAACATTTTCAATTAAATACTCAACAAAGAAAATTGTAACAGCAACACCAGTAAGTGAAACGTGATCAAGTAAAGGAGAGACCCAAAAGAAGCTCCTCTTAATCTTCTTCTTATAGCGACTGAAGAAGAGGTCTGCTTCCACAAAATGGACGATTACTCCATTTTCTACAATTTCAATTTAATGTGATCCTTACACGCCCTCATAAAGTATTCTATAAATATCACCAGAGATGGCATGCACACAGATACTGACACAGTTGCCTAGCGGATTGTATCTTTGAACAAACACACAGATCATAAGACTGGCTGACATATGATCCAATGTTGAGACACACCCTCTGAATACCTGATCATCACCGACCACACCTGTCGACACCTCTGCCATTCTCAGTGGGTCTTCTTACACTTGTATCATTCCAAGGCACTATCTTTTTTAAAACATAGATTGCGTAGCTCCGTAGCGCCCCCACCAATTACACCAGGCGTCATTCATTTGGTTATATTTTCAGTTTATTTCCGTCATATTTAACTTATCCCAAATAAGGATAATTGATATGAGTGATATGCGATATAAAGTAGAAAACCATCTAAATTGAAATGAGCTTCAAAATAAATAAACAGATTTGTTACTATAAACATAGCTATTATGATAATCTAACCAAAAACTTACTTTTGTGCAATATCTTGAAAACATCATATACATTGAATTCCATCAATCCTAATTTTCCTGAATGCAATCCCAAACTTAGAATTGGCAGACATATTTACATATACATTCGTTATTCAGTTGGGTCATAGGTTGACGAATACATTCGTTTTGGGACTCTTTCGATAGACAAATGATGTAACATAAATTCATCGCCTCATATAAGAGTCAAGGAGACTAATCTATAGACACAGAAGCTACGTCTGGATACACTTTTTATGTATACAGTAGGGGCCTTTTGGGACCTTCCACGGGAAATAGAGAGGACCGCCTTCTCTTACAAAAGGCACAAAATTGGATTGGCTTCGTCAGTTGTTCGCATAATCCGACGCGCTGAACAATATGCAGCAATGAAGGGAGCAAGGAGGCAGTCGAGGTGTTCCGCTGCTGAAGTACTGCTTAAAACAGTATCGCCAAGCAATTGCCATTTATGAGAGTCATATATTTACCATACCGAGTTTAATTAAACTTATCTAGCGATATCTTAGTTTTATGTGATGGAAGTTTAGGTCTGGGTGAGGAATAATGACATTATTACTTATTTGCTCGTTGAAGTTGGGCAACATTGTCACCTACATTTTCAAAACTAGAAATTGTTAACGTAGAACGAACATGCCTGGGACATCGCTTAATACACTATCTGTATGATTATTGCCATTACGGCATATATAGCAGTATGAAACCACACTGTTTTACATTGAAAGATTAAAAAGTCTGGTCGAAGGTCATACTCTATGATGATTTGAACATTTAATATTTTTGTTGGATATAAATAAAGCCATTTCAATTGAACCTGGTGAAATAGAGGTCGTTTTGTGATAAACAAACTTAACTATTTACATATTTTTGGATAGGTTGAAATGTGATCTCCATACTGTGTATTTTTCTAGACAGTAAGTTAGTATGACATGGCATTGGTAACTTAAAAATTGATAACATTGAATAAGTTCATGTATTGCATACTACATATAAAACCTTGGATATTTGGTGAGAGATTACCTACGTAGGTCAACACAAATTAGCTGGACAGGATGGTGGCACTTGAATGTAGAAGTAGTTTACTCGTTTTCAAAATGTGAATTGTTTTAGACTGACACTGGTAAGGAGTTTCCTCATTTCATCCAATATTTGGGGACCTTCTGTCCTGACAAATAAAGTATTTATTCTTAATACTCATGCACACTTAAACAAATAAAATGGTTTGAAAGGGGACTGCTCCCTTCGGCATTTATTGTTTGTCCTATTAAAACAGGTTACCATAGCAACCGTTGAGGTATGCGCTCTGTGATAATTTCCACGTTTTATGTATCCCAACTACTTTTAACGGCTTTCAATCCAGACGAGCCCCTCATCCAATAGCTGCTTTCATAAATGATTACTATGCAGTAAAATCGAGTCAGAGGCAACTGGTTAAAATTACAGCCACAGGTTTCAAAAGGGGAGCACTTGACGCAAAGGACGTCTTAATCAAATACATAATGCAATATCCCCTGGTGTCAAACACAATGAATATTACCCCCAAGAACATGAGGCATATGGAACAATATGCGTTGATTCTACTAAATTCCCCAGAAATTCGTCATATTATCACTGGCTCTTCAACTCTTGATGTCATTGCTTCTTCAACTCTCAGTTTATTCATTTCGATATGTACACTAATATATAACTTTGGACGGACATTATGTAACACAGAAAAACTGCTTCTATCATCTATACAGAGATCCTACTCATAGCACCAGTGCAGAATTACTGCTGATAGCACCAATACAGAACAGCTGAATTCAGTTACTGCACGCTGCATTCATATGTCCTCTCTTATATGCCTAGTACAATCTAAAAGTTCGTGTCATGGACGGCGCCGCACCCTGGGCCAGTCAGGAGCTCCCTGCATCACTCCACCTTAGAAAAGATGGAAAAAACAAAAAAAGACCCCGTCACCACAGAGAGAAGAATAGGCACTGAAGAAGAGGAAAAGCCAGCTTACTACAGGGGAATCGACTTAATAAAGCTCGCAGAATCCTGGGACAATAATACCATAGTGCATACTGAAAAATGAGATGATAAAATCCTTCAACGGAGGATGTCTTTTCATTCAGCAGAATGCTAGGTAGGTCTATGGAAAAAAGACCCGGAAATTTACCGAATCTTGTTTTTCTTTATTCTCCATCTGCGATATGATGACAATTTAGTGCACTATAAAAATACGTATACAACCCGAATACTGGCATCCCTGAGAAAAGAAATCATAAAGATTGTTATTAGTAATGTTTTTTTTCTCATTGTGTTCATGACTGGCCCAGGGGTACGGGGTTTCTACTAGAAGCAGTTCAGGTGATGTTTACAAGTATACATATCATGGCGTTTCTTCAATATCTTTCATGTTGTACCTGTGTCCAGGTCGCTAACTTTTGTGCAATAGCTGGTAGAGATTTAATAGACAATAATCGATGGTTTTGTGGACAGGCGGCCGTAAACCACGAGAGGTTGACGAGCGCTAGCGAGTGTATTACGACGTCAACCTCGAGTGGTTTACAGAGCCGCCTGTCCACATAACCATCGTTTGTTGTATTTATTATCCATATTTTCGAATAAATTAAACCCAGTTATTGCCATATCAGAGGGCATAACAATAGGGACTATTTCTTTGCTCTATAGCACAAAGGGACTATTTTTCCCGTATACCACGGTTTTGAGCCCGTATACCACAGATGTGAATCCGTATACCACAGTTATGGTATCTGACAGGTTTTATACAATCGGTCGTGGTTTACTGAGTTCCCATACATTCTCAATGGGGGCTTTGTATACGATGGATAATAATGTAGATTCTAGGCGGTGGTGGACTTACCTGCAGACCCAGCCTGTCCAGGTCACCGTCGGCGAACATGTATGAGGTCCGGATGAAGTTGAGCTGCTGCTGCTCCACCTTACGACGCTCGTAATACTGCTTGGCGACCTGCGAATAATAACAATGCATGGAATTAATCTCCTTCAGTCTTATGCCGTCATCGTGTACGCTTAATCTGCGTCATTACGCTTGGATAATTACATGGATCAACAGCCAGAAAGACTGGACACACTCCATACCACAAATACAAGCTAAGCGTAAACAGAGATTATGGGGAGATAAAAACTCTTACTCTGCTTAAAGAGGATATGGGAAATAAACAGAGTCTCCCTCGAATCATGCCCTCGTTTCCGGCCAAAATGGGAACAAATTGAAATGACCTTCCAATGACCTTGCGGCAGCCTTGACCGTGAAGGTATTGTTATCGGTGCTGCCCTTTGGGGGTGTTACATGTTATCATGTCCTATCCGCGGCGAGTGATTGATCATTTGCTCTGGGATTACTCTCCATAGGCGCTTCCTCATTTCATTATGGACCAATTTGCATTGACAATGACCTTCACAGAAAGGGGTGAAGGTGAGGGTCGGGTCTTTGGTCCATTCTGGCAGGGGTCGAGAGGGCGCAGTCTGGCTCTCACGAAGTTAAACAAGCTACTGAATATATTTAAAATGACCACTTTGTCATCTTGTGCAGCAGTAAACTACCACCAGGGAATATAACATTTTAAGCCCCTAACCAGTGAACTTGAAATATGTCCGAAGAAAGAATATTAGTCAAGAATGTCATTTACATTTCGCCCGTCCGCCTCCCGCCAAAAATACACAGATATTGTAAGTACAAAATTAATACACGTATGTTAAATACAAGAATCTTTACACTTTGATTAACAGCCTGAGAATTAAATAAGATCCTAGCAGTAGAGAAGCTATTTATGCAAGAATATAATATGTTGGCTATACAATAAAAATATGAAATGGCCCTTCCCTCTCGATCACGTAGGCATTCAATAGTGTCGACGCTCACATACCAACCAAAAAGAGAGGGGGGGGGGGGGTGTTGATATAAGAAGATTTATACCAAGACTGTTCAACTAAAAGAGGTGTGAAACCGGTGTGAATATGAACTCCCCCTACCCCCTCCACGAGGAGTGTACCTAAAAAAGCACGAAGGTGGTCTTATAAATGGAAAGCGTGGAGTTGGGGAGGAGCCCGCATGGTGGCAGCACATCCATCCTGGCGCGTCTCTTGATAGTAATTCGATCTCTAATGATGATCGGCCTACGCCGGGCTTTCAGTGCGCGGTCCACAATGTAGGCCTGCTGACAGATGGGGAACATACTGCTGGAGGAAGAGGGGTATCTTTCATAGGGAGGTGTTCAATCTCCAGAAGGTGATGATGATGACAGGCGGTAGGAACAACAGCAGCGCGAGGTGTTTGTCTGGATACACATAACGGCCTAATGCGGCATGGCGCGAGGGGAGGCCGTGTTGTGATCGCGTTCTCATACTGCACTCTGCGTACTCATGTCCGTCACAATGGAAAGCATTATACAGGCGTATGAGGAAGGAAACATGACATTTGTTTCTGTCACGGCCGTCTTAAGATGAGACGGTGTGAGGTAGGCACGCGGGACAGGTAGTGAAGGGAGAAGAAAGAGAGAAAGAGAGAAAAAGAGAGAGAGAGAGAGAGAGAGAGAGGGAGAGAGAGAGAGAGAGAGAGAGAAAGAGAGAAAGAGAGAAAAAGAGAGAGAGAGAGAGAGAGAGAGAGAGAGAGAGAGAGAGAGAGAGAGGGGGGGAAGAGACAGGGAGGCAGAGACAGGGAGACAATAAGAGGTTAGAGGGAAGAGGCAGATAGAGGTAGAGGTTAGAAGTGGAGGGAGGTAAGGTGGGCGACAGAGAGATAGAGAGAGGCAATACTGGTCAGCAGGAAGGCAGGGAAACATAGAGGGAAGAGGAAAAGTGAAGTAGAGGGAGACAGGAAGGAGTGAGGGAGGCAGAGAGAGGTAAAGGGAAGACGCAGATAGAAGTAGAGGGAGAAAGGAATGGAGGGAGGGAGGCAGATACTGAGATAGAGGTAGAGGGAGAGGAGAATGGAGGAGGGCAGGGAGATGTAGAAGGAAGAGGCAGATAGAGATAGGAGGCAGGGAAACTGGGAGGGTTTGAAAAAAGAAAGAGGTAGGGAGGAAGCCAATGAGAGCTAGATAGAGCGATACAGATCAGGTGGCAGGCATAGAGGCATGGTTGGAGGTAGGTAGGGCTCTGGGGATATTAAAAGATATGGTTCTTTTTCTTCCATACCGCATCAGTTTGCTGTAGGGCTGTAGGTAATTTTGGGGGTGGCTGGGCGTCCCGTTCTATTCCACTCATGGTGGGCTTGAGGACAATATACGAAGGCAATCTGACGACTGTGGCTGAACTGGTTATCGGAGCAGCCATCAGGTCGGTGTGAGCATGCTGCTATTCACATCAGGTGTAGCTGGCATCATGGCTGTCCTGTCAAACCACAAATGGGTTATCTGATCAAAGAAGAACCCTGATGGCCATCACTTTCCCGTTATGGATACGCCTTGCCTTTTGGGGACGCTCCCGCAGGGATGGATGTCATACCACGGTGTCCGCAGTAGCCGTCACCTACACCCCTTATTAAATGATCGCGTCTCAGAACCCCATGATCAAAACATCATCAAACCTAGTACAGACACCGAAATGCACACCCGTATCTCATCTGTGGAGAGTACGTGATCCGACTGCCCACCCGCAGAAAGTACCAGCCCCGCACTCTACTCACTCTCCTAACAGATGCATTGGCATATGCAGGCCAGCTGAACATAATCTCCGCTTGGAGAGATGCGTTCTGTGGAAGATGCCGACCGGATGTCACGATGGGTGTCTCAGTATTGTTCGATCTGGGTAAGGTGACACTGATGACATGCGTGAGGGGTTTACATATAAGCAGCCACATCGAGTTGATCTTTTATGTCTAGGGCAAAAATCATCATGGGGACAACGAAAGTAATCGACAAAAGAAAATTTACTCTTGCTTTACCGCGTTTTCCTTCAAACAGAACAGAAACGATCTGAAATGCTTCTAATTGGTATATACGGTTATGTTTCAAATATATCAACGATCTGGGTGAAATGAGGTGGGCACATAATAATTTACTCCCTCTCAGTAAATATGTCAGCCACACATACCCTTTTAATAGGATTCAGAGATAACTCCAGGGGGACAGAGAGCGCCTACGTGTCGTATTGCTACTGGGCCTGTGAAACTGTGCTTGGGATTTTATCGGCAACCAGTGTAACTGTCCTGGGCCTGTGGCCAATAGGGGTGCTGTTTATATATTTAACTAGAATGTACAATTGTCAGGGTCTAAAAAGGTACTTGCCATCAACAACCCTGCTAAGCACATTGCGGTGTAGGAATGCACTTTGGCTGTAGAAAAAAGGCCCATCGCCGACTGTGCAACAGAGACCCCCCCCCCCCCCCCCCCCACACACACACACACTTCCACAAGTGTCTCGTCGCAGGCCTGTAGTGGTGGTAGTGAGCGGGGGGGGGGGGGGGGGGGTGAAACCCCTAAATTCGGACTGCTTTTGTACATAGACGGTAACACCCACAGTAAGGTTGAAGAAGAATCTTCAGTTTATTATGAACACCCTATTTATACATAGAACCAGCCAAAAGATCCCATTGGTCAATAGATCAGAAAACTACAATACCGAACTTTGATTTTGGCATGGCTTGAAATGAATCATTAGAGAGGAAGTTTGTCTGAGTATAGAAATACAAAAAAAGAAGAACAGGTTTGAGTTGTTCACTGCACGAGAATCTCACTCTCGTGGGCTCTCAGTCTCCAAACATAGGTCGTGTTCACTCTGTCTCTATGTGCGGGAAGATCTCCAAGCGGATAGTACGGAAAATTACACGTTTTATATGTGGTAGGTAATCATGAAAACAGGTTGCCTGCCCCAAAACAAATCCCATATATGAAGTACTATCGTAAAACTGGATGAGTGTTAATCTTGGCCACCGTATGCCACGACTGGAGTTTGGCATAGTGATTTCACGAGGGGAAGGCGAGTGAAGTCCGGAGCCAAAACTCCATGAGTGAAATATGGTGGCCACGATTAAAACGAATCAGGTTTTGATTTTATCCTACCCCGTCTCCTCGATTTTGGAATATTACGTGATAACAATTCTGTATGCCACTAGTGACATATAAAACTATGTATGTCAATCAGCGTGGCATACGGAAACTCAATGTTAAGCCTATGGAATTATATATTAGGGGTAGGATAAAGGCAAGTAACACTAAAATGTACGTCGTACTTGATATACCTTTTATAGAACTAGTCAATTTGTATTGTAGCTGACACTAATATAGAGAACTTCAAGCATATTAAATCTTATTGAACACTGAATACTACAATGTATGTAAACGGTCGGAGCTCTTTGAACAGACAATATTTTTTAACCTACGACAAACATTATACATGGTTGTTTTTTTTCGTTCCAGTCAAATCCAAGGTTGGTTCCGTGCTTGGAATGTTTTTTACTGATATGGTGAAATAATGTCACAACTCCGCCATACCTGTGCTTATTCATTGTATGTTCTGAGCAAACTGCAAAGAGTTTTGGAGGCTAATAGCCCCTTCATCAGGACATTGGTCCAAATGCATTATCAAAATGCATTATCTGAACTCAGAATCTGCTTATTTAATTCCACTCTTCTGCCGTGAACGCAACATGGAGAGTGTAACAATCATAATAAGTCGTCGCTCTTAGGGGTGATTTCTATCTCACATTATTCATAAACAATGCTATCCATGTGGCAGTAAAGCAACCACTTGGATCTCACTAAAAACTGTCATTTTCTAGGTAGCATCTGGCTGGCGAGGTGTTATGCCACATCTCAACTATAGGTGATGCAATTGTGATCATGTGTTGCATAATATGTTTCTCTAATATTCTAATCAGCTATTTACCAAAGCAACAGCTATGATTGTGTACAGAACTTTGTCGAAGACAAGAGGCATTTGTTGCCGATAAATAATATCGCTTCCAGGGCATTCTGCTTGATCCCTTGACGGACCAACACCTGATACAAGTAAAAGAATATGGCACAAGGCATTTTACCCTGCTTTGTCACTCTTGGAGGTTGCAAAATCATCACCACGGGCCATTCTCTGTATTTATATTTCCTTGGGTTTCAACTCCTCTGGTTTCTTGTTTCGGAGCATGTTACGTAAACCTGGGAAAGAATTACGCCATGGTCTTTTGTAGCAGTTTCACCTATTTCCAAATCCATCGTGTGATCCCTTGTCACTTGGTCAAGAGGTGACGGAAATAATTAGTTCATAAGATTATCTGCCCAGCAAAGGGTAATGGTTCTTTTACCGAGTCTAGAGTAGCCGTGGAAAGTGTGTTTCGGCTTTATACAGTAGCTGTTTCCTTTATGTCTGGTTGTCTGGATATGAAAACGGTGATGTAAAGAGTTTAAAGGGTGTAGTGAGTGTAGACTATATGGATGATATTAAACTTATAGCCCCCCCCCCCCCTCAACACACACAACGGTCACGGTGTCCTGGTCTAGGTCCAGGGGGTGGCAGGTTGGTTCTCAGCGTCCACACTAGGGGGCGGCAGCTGGGTGACGGAGCGTGGCTGCGTCCTGCCGAGACGCTGGACGAGGGGAGTCCGAGTTGCTGTGTGCATGTAAGCGGAGAGGAAGAGGCCACTTCCCAGGTGAATAAAACAAACCGACAAGTCTCGAAGCTCAAACGGCCCCTGAGTGAAGGAAAGCAAATCAAGAGTCAAACTGATGTTATTTTGTTATGTTTATGTTTTTGCATGAAGTCGCTACTTTAGAAGAGAGTGAATAGATAATGTTTGGTGCAACTCCCACCTTCAACCGTCCTGCATTGTCCAGAAGTGACAATGAATTTTGCCCTTGTTAAAAATATGGAGAACGAGGATATATGATATATGTACACGTACACTCTTGGCGACCTGATAAATACAGGTTTCTATATTGCTATCCTTCCCCCAATCCTATCACATCAGTGTTACGCCTAGGCGTATAATGACTTGTTTGGTAACTTGAGGTAGATATTGATAAAAGATGATATAACTGTATCATCAAATTACATACCAAAACAACATATTCTAGAAAAATTGCCGCCACCATAGTAACGCTTTGGAAGTAAGAAACCCCTCGAGCTTAAAATATTTTCCCTTTTATCTTCTTTCTCAAAGACTCAACATAATTTTTCAGCTCTCAAAATCATTCCATATATATCAGCCAGATTACCGTATTGCGCCGTTATCTGCCTCACACTAGATATAGAGTCAATCCTCCATTAACGGTCTAATGCCGAAAAGGCTCTGTTTGTAAAGCTGATATATGCTAATACGTAGTTGACTCCCTGCCACACCGGAGTGATGATAGACACACCTTTAACACCAACCGAGGGCGTGGTAATCAGATTAGACAGCCATAGCAAGTCGTCTGACTACAGCGCCCAGCTCGGGGTGACTCCAAAGTCACCTCCTCACCTGCAACCCTTCTCTTATTTCCACATTAATTCCCCCCTCCCTGCGACAAGCGGAGGCCTCTGCATGCCATCCCCTCTTCTCGCTCGGCAAGTCGTCGTCTATTATTTCTTTTTTTATGTCCCATGTGGATTAACTAATCCACGACGGGTGACAGTGCGGTGTAGGAGGCGAGTGGGAGAGACCCCCGCCATTCTGATGGCGGTGACGGTGGGGGAGTGAACATTGGTGATGGTGGTGGTGAGGGGTGGGGTTAGGTATATGGGGTCCAGGTATGATTATAGCAGGCACACCTGGAGGGCTTTTTGCCCCATACCTGACAACCTAGACAAAGAGTCCCCAGACCGCAGTACCTTTGTCCAGCCAGGGAAGGCGTATCCGATTTCGTCACCATGACAACGGGGACGACCGGGGCCGGGGTTGGCGGGGTTAAACTGAACGGTTCTACTGGCGCTGACCCCGGTAAGAACGACGCGCGGATAACATTCGTCTTTCTTAAGTTGTGACCAAATGGCGGTGTGGTGGAAGGGGCACCGTTCTTCAAAGACGAGCAGGGCATGCAGGATGGGGTGTGATCTCTCTTACACCAACAGGCGGGATTCAGATGGAAGAGGCGCCTCCAGCACCGACAGGCGCATTGTTCATCACTCTCCTCAAGTGAACTCCTCAGTAAAAACTCACACCTTTCAAATTTAGATGATAGATAACTTCGTGGTTGGTCTCCCAACTATTTCTGGTTACGTTATTTTCATCTTTACTCATAATATTTTTCTTTCAGTACTCCTGATCTCGATGTATTTCTCATTAAAACCATCATATATTTTTCACCCTGGTTTAGTTCCGTAGAACCTCATATCAGGTAATACAATGGCTTGTTTGAGATACATATGAAATTTGGTCCCGTTTTTACCACTACTACTTCCAAAACCATTTCTGAGTCATAACAGCAGAATATCTTGATGCACCATTTCCCTTGCCTGCGGAGCACTAAATCACGTATACGTTGCAAACAGACTGATAAAACAGGCAACACAAGATTAGAAACCTAATTCACACTGTTAGCTGATCACTGAAACAAAAATAGAGATGGATAACTTCTGATGTCCTGCAGCAAATATCATAGTCTAATTTCAAACACCAGATGGTTTCAAGCAACTCTCTGTCCTCTAAATTATTTAGCATTTTTTAATTTGTTTACAATCGTCTACTCAGTCTCTCTAGCCAACGAGCAATACATGGAAGTGCTAGTGGTGATGGACATTTTCTTTTCAGTGCATATTCTACAACAAGATATCAAAATCCATTTTTCATGTGGTATTTGTATGATAGGATAAGTTGAAGGCATACAGAAAGTCATCTCCTTTCCAATAGCTTCTTATATTGAGTTCTGTTCATCATTATATCTTTTCTCGTCTGAGTCTATTTGCTCATAGTGACAACTGACTATATAGCATCTATTCTTGAGGGAACTTTCTTTTTCTCCTCTACGCCAAACTGATATTACGTTTAGGATATTTTTATATTTAGCTTACTATCAATCTTGTATGAACTCATACATGCGCTGCGCGCACCCTACTAGTTATTGATAAACCTGTTTTATCATATATTATAGAGGAAACCCATGAAAGTTTAGGGTATGATCTCGTATCCCATCGAGTTTGAATCACGTAGTAATTCACAAGGCGAAGCCGCGTGAATTGCTATGTGATTCAAATGAGATGGGATCGAGCTCTGACCCTAAACTTGAATGGGTTTCTGAATTTATCTCACCCTTATTATATTTAATATTGACTAATGGGCTAACATTTGTGACATTATCCCCCATTGGATATTTTTCCTAAATGTCTAATGGGTGTTAGATACGAGTTTCCAATGTTAAGTCTATGGAGAAAAAATATCTGGGGTGAGATAGATAAATATATATATACACACTATAGAGAAGCAGACACACATACACATTCCATTAGACGGTTGGGGACAAAACCGTCCGGAGGGATGGCACGGCAGTAGGAGGTGGGTCGGGGGACGGTGTGTCTGACATCACTCTCTAGGCACAGTACTGGTCCCTCTCGTGCGCTGAGATAATAGACTTCCTTATCCACAGCAATGCACCACCGCAGAATGACTTCATACTTTTCGTCTATACCCATGGCACCGGAAGTGAACCGCCGGCTTGTGCGCGTACCTATCAAATCAAAGGCCAAGTCTCAAACGATTTACTTTTTAAAGCAATCTTGGTGCTCCTCTCCTCGTGGCTCAAAACGTCGATTCTAGAGATTTAATTCTTTGTTAGAGCGCCTTTTGGATTCATTCTCTGTTATAACGTTCCTGTCTCCCCTCCCTTCCTGGGCAGTGACAGGGACTATTTTACCGGGCGGGCGGTGTCCTGGGTATATGCACGCCGGGGACTTGTCGGTCTGTCACGGCGACCATCCACCACCTCTCGGCTTTGGGTAGATCTAGAGGTAGAACCGGGAGGATCGCAGCCCATCAAGGGGTGGTTGTGTGGGGGATGCGGACCTAGAGCCTTCCTCAATACCGCCTGTCTGATGTTTTTCTCGATAAAGGTTCCCCGACAACAATGTTGCTTCAATAATGTAACTGTCACATGATGATGAACAGCTAAGCACGAATTGCATTTTCGTTTTCGTTATGACCGTTTGGATTGACCTTTCATAGGGTTCTTTATTCATACGGGGAATCTTTAAAAACGTATATCATGTGGATTGGTAATATTTCAGTAGCTTATTTCAGTAGCTTATTTATACCTTACTTATCTGTGAAATCTACAGCTATTTTTCCTTTATCATAATGGAGAAACTGGAAATACCAATTGTGTGATCACTGCATTCCCACTAGTCGGTTATTTTCCGCCGAGTCTCTTATACTGAGAAACACTCTCTCTGAGTACGATTTGAAATTTTATCAATGACGAAACAGGATTTACATATCAGTTGTAGAAACATAATTCTACAATTTGAATTTTCCGCACTGAAAATGAAAAAAAAAGAATTTATACTGAAAAATGGCAAACTGGCACCCTGATTTAGTTAATTCGGGGTTGCCTGTGTACTGTCTATCATTGACAGCGTCGTCGTCCCCGTTAGATGAGCTCCTATGTAGGCAGAGCGCCAACCTTAATGTTGCCAGGACGCATGCATGGAAACCTGTAATCACAGAGCCGCTGAACCCATTCAGACAATGATGCCCAAAACCCACTCCCCGGCCCACTTCCACTCCATGGAGCATTAACCTCTCAGGTCAGCTCTACCTAAAGTGAAGATGTATGAGCGGAATGATACCGTACCCCGGTGTGAATTATCTACATGATAAGAGCTTCTAGTCATAATCCTGAAAATATATAGTTTATTTAGTATAGACAACCTGAACGTGAATTCGCTAAGTATCGACTCAGCTTGGGAGTGACGCAAAGCGGTGCCGTGACCAGGATCCCTGAGTACTGTATACAGGGTACCAATGATATTAATTATAATTAAAGGTATCTAGATTAATAACAAACAGTGATATTGTGAAACTAGAATGCAATAGTAACGATTATGTATTCGCGTTAAACAAAAAAACCTCACAGTCATCAGCAACACCTTCCCCAAAGCAGATGTTCCCCTTTAATGCTACTTCACAGACCTCTGCGCGAGCTTTTCACACACAGACATTTAAATTACGTCGGAGGCAATTACAAAACCAGACTGCGTTATCATCCAGCGTTACTTTGGTTGAAGCCATTGCATCCCCACCAATGTATTTACATTTCCTGGTCATGAAAAAGCACCCCGCACTTTCACCTTGATTGAGACGGACCCCACCGCTCGGCAAGGCTGCCGTAACCGCTGAATAAAAGTGGCGGGAAGCTGTAACTCTTTGCGCAATGTCGTCTGGTAACTGTTTGACGTCTTTACGCTGTAGATGAGGATTTAGTCGCGCCTTAATCTAACTCTGACACTACACAGCTGCGCCTGAGCGTCACCTAGCGATTGTGCTGCATACCACGTGGATGTTTTTAGTGGCAAACTTTCTTTTATTTTTGGTCCTGTTGATCTTCTAATCTAACGCAACGGCATCGCTCAACTAGAGTTCCAACTTCGGAGAGCTGGGTCTTCGATCTTTATCAGCTCATAAAATGTTGATTGAAATGGCAATCACCCCTTTTATTGCAATTGTCGCGATATAATCGACATCCTTGGCTTCTGTAAAATCTATCTTTGAAGGAGAAATACATTATTCTTTAAGAAATGTCGGAGTTGTGGTTAGAGATGCAGTCGGTATTAAGAGAGGATTGGCTAAACCTCATACGTGATTACAAAATGTCTTTCTCTTCCCCTTCTTTTAAAAGAATTGAGGCTGGAAGAGTTGAATGTTTTTATTTCTCCACTTATCATCTGCCTAATCAACAGCTCAAATCCACCTAGGCGGCCCATCTAAGCATAGGTACCGGATCGATGGGGGGACGTTTGTGTAATGTGAGGAAACGAATACTTTAGAAACTGTGATGTAACGCGTCTTTGTGCGAAGTTGAGATTTTGAACGAGATTTCTAATCATCTATATGACATCAAAACTGAGTCATGTGAAACAACGTCTGCAGTGTAACTGTAAGGGTTAAATCCTATTTGACCCAGGAACATAAATAACATCTGTCTTCTATGACCCTACCTGAGGCTATCTAGATCTGATGACACTGATCGCGGGAGAGTATATGATCACCTTACAGTGGATTTATAGGCGTAAAGGCAGAGCATGACAGTCAACCACATAGGTTACATCCTTAGACACTGCCAGTAGCCGAAGCAGTCATTTACAACACAACTGCAACGTCTTGATATATCAGTGTGTCAGTTGTACACCGAATTAAAACGTTGTTTTTTGACTCACGCTTTTGAAAGAGGACATCGTTCGTGTATGGGTGTAAAAGAAATTATTTATAGCGGATAACAGATCAATGGCTGATATAATGTTTTACTAACTATCCACTTTTGTAACAAAAATAAAGTAAGTTTTACGAATTATCATATCCTGGGTACATTGAAATTCGGTGTAATTTCCATTTCTATGACAGGATTGGGGGTGGGGAATTAGCTCAGTGGCTAAGATCACCGGGCTTCTGAACCCACGGTTGTAATACAGCTATAAACCCCAAGGGGACGAGCCTATTGCCCGCAATGGTGTCTGTTTGTTGTATGGGCGTCACTTAGCAACCTTTAGATACAAGTTACTATAGTTACTTATCGAATGCCCACAAAGTATAATGATGAACATGGTATTTTTTAATTAATTGTGAAAAAATGGTGTAAATCTATTCATTATTTCTCATAAAACATAACGTTTGTGATGATGACACATAAACATAAATATATTTTTAAACAATGCCTGGAGGCATTGCTCGTCCCCTGGGTGGGAATGCCTGGAGGCATTGCTCGTCCCCTGGGTGGGAATGCCTCCAGGCATTGCTCGGACTGAAAGAGTTAACATTCAAGTCGCCAGTCTAGTATAAGGACCTATAATGGTTGAGTTTATGTTAAATCAAACCAACGAACAAACAAACAGGATTTCTGGATGAAGAATTGAATTAGATTACAAGGATACCATTGGGACCCATCCTTGATATTATTATCAAATTAATATTGTATTTTAGCGCCTGATAGATTGGTGGATAAGATCATTTCTAACCTCAGGCGAAACATGATGGTGATATATCCCTTTTACGTTGGAGTCCTCTCAATTTCTAAAATGGTTTCTAATTTGTCCTGCGTATCCTTCTTATGAACAATTATCTCCCACAATGAACTCAATTGCTGTCTGTCCAAGAAGATATAACTAACAACCATCACCAGAAATTACAAAATAGCATGAAGGCAGGTTCATTTAACATTTGACTTTCCAGGATAATACAGATCAGTCCCATTAGGCAGAGCAAGCACATCAGTTTCAAAGGAGACCCTTTAAGGGGACCTTGGGAGCAAGTCAACCTGCTTGAAAGGCACCCTGAGAGCAGAGCAGGTCATCCTTATCAACAGCGTAGAAGAAAACCCCGATACTGAGAATACATGTGTCAGTGTCCATGCTCTGCTAATGGGTTTCCATTTAGAATAGTTTGTTAGTGACATACATAACGCATTAAGAGAACCAACCTCCTATAATGTAATTTTAGAAATATAAACAATGATGAGAAATGATACATGAGAATGGGGTGTACGTAATCCCAACATCAAATTACTCGATCTTGTATCAGCATGGCTCTGTCTAATTTGACACAATGATCATAAAATACAAGCTACATGTTTTGAGAGTCCCGCTAACGAAGCTGAAAGGCAATAGTTCACGAATTAAATGCACAGAGGTACACACGTGAGAATATCTGCCCCTTTGTATTGTATGAACGGCTAATTCTGCTTGGTGAAATACGAAAAGATATGCCCATCATTATTGAGCGTGGGCCTCAAGCTCATATACACTGCCTAAAAGAACCCTTTACCATCTACGTGCTAACACTGTGACATTGGCAAAGGAGCACTTGACTTTTGTTCTATATATACATACGAAATCTATACGGAATGGAAAGTGGCAAGTCATTTACAGAGTTGCACCATGTAATAATCCACCTCCACGAGCTTAGCTCTCACATCATACAGACATGCGATACGGCATAGTATCTCCAGTGGCCTCACGCGCTTCATGTCCGGACCCACAGGAAGAACTACGAGCGGGGGCACGCATAGGTCCCCAGGACATTCATACACGGCCACCCACAAGAACTGCCCCGCCATCTTGCGTGCACCACTGAGCTGCTCCGCTGGTTGCAGGGACGGCATGACAAGAACTGAACTGCTTGAAAAAATATCAAATCATACGTGAGGCTCAGTCTTAAAGTTAGTGGTTTCATAACAGTAAGATTATGAACTGGAGCTACAGGCCGCCTATCCGTCTCTTGATCATTTCCACTCGGCTGGACAGAGAGTGGGTCATCAGACTATCCACTAGTGACAAGAGAAAAGCTTAGAGTTCTAAGGATAAATATGAAAGTGGTTCAAATAATACTAAAAGAAAAACACTTCGATGATATCTTCCCGAACTATCAGTCCCCAGGTATTTCCCAGTGGACATTCCCCTGAATTTCTCAAAAGAGGATCCCAAAGTACCTAAACCCTGGCTACAACTCTACCCCTAACTATATGATATGTCCTGAGATCATCAGACAATGCTATGTATCCAGATATTGTCTTCGCTTTTGATTACTTTGTTTCTCTGTTTGTTCTGAATGGAATGAAAATAGACAACATGTGACAGCGACAAATTTGAATAGACTATAAGAAAATATCATGGTAATGTAGGACAACCCAAATCTGTATTTTAAGGATTTAAGGGTTGATTGAGTATGCGTAAAGTGGTTTGTTCTAAAAATACATCATACATAAGTGACGTTATATCAAGTTCTAAGGCAGTGCTCTCAGTCAGAGAGGAAGTTAAATGAATATCTTCTGGGCATGTAGGTCTAGGTGCGAGCTAGTAAGGATACTCAATGAGTTAAACTCAATCAGTCCTGCATACTAGCAGTTGCATCATGCACAAGTCCTGAGCATAATACTGAAGTGACCTGACAGAATCCTGCACCTATATCTATCTTCATACGACTATATGATGTATGCGCTTAGTAAATATCCCCATGGTACACAGGGTTAACTTGGCAAGAGTATTCCAACCCACAATTAATAAAAAATTAATATTGATTACTATACATCATGAACAAAAATGCTGAAACTATGGTAATTATTTCTTCTTTTTTTTGTATGAACGCCAAAGGGGATGCCAGGAAGCATCTTCAGGGTCTGATCGGGGAATACCTCTATGCATTTTCAGGTCTGAAAGGTTTAAGCTCTTCTTCAATTCTACCCTATATCCTCATTTAAAGCCATATTGAATAATAATGGGCATCAAGAAAAACGCATGCCATTTTTCAATGACAAAACACAAGCCCAAGGCATACCCAACGGGGCAACGACTGATGCTTAGTATTGTAAACATAGGAAACATGAGATTCAGCACAGGCAGTTGCGTGTTCTGTTACAGTGCATGATACCTAAACACTTCCTTATTTCCCTAAATAGCTCCCCATCAATCTTACATCCCGGCCTAATCGCGCTGCGTCCGACATTTTATCTATAATAAATAGGTTAGCCCGCTGGTTCCCTACATACTGTCCACTCCCCCTTCCGACTTGCCTGGGACAAGCAGAAGTGGCGCTGCTTTCACTCGTGACCGGATCTTTTCCCATGATTCCCTGTGCGTCTCTCGACATGCAAACTTAATCTGCCCCGGGGACGCGCTGGGGAACAGCATTCCAGTTGCCATGACAACGATTGACGGTATCTGAATTGAACCACTTGAACGGTGCCCGTCATGTAACTGTGTGAAGGGGAGGAGCAGTGGGGCTTTGAGGGATGTGCCGTCCAGCTCGGAACAAAACGAGGCAAACGCATTCAGTGCTCATTACCCGTACATGCTATATCATGGAGCTCATTAAGTCCACCCCGCACGCCCCCTGGAGGCGAAGAATAAATTACCCTGACACTCTCCAAGCAGTTCTATTCTCCGGGGAGTAGGAAGACCGATACTAAGACTCTTTGAAATTTGTACCTTTTTTTATTTTCTTTTAATTTTTTTTTTATTGATGCACAAAAAGTACAGGAAGCTTCTGCTAACAGCAGGTTTGTCCTCTATGACCGTTTACATATGCCGTACACATAAACGATACCGTTGTATAATATACAGCAATGTACATAAGAAAAGAAAACAATATGATAAATGAGATAATGAGTGAGATGAATGAATATTTCCCATATACCGATGTTTTACCTACAACATGACTACATATACAGTTTCTGCTTTAGCCTTTTCTTAAATGGCCCAATATTAGAGTATTGCGTTTCATTGAGGCAAAACAATTCAGCAGAGTTGATAAGTGAATAGAACTTTTAGAATCTGTTAGCATCACAGTTGAGAGCGGTCAACTAGATAAGCAATGTCCAATCTAAAGTTGATAAGTGAATAGCATTGACAATGAGAGTTCATCATATTTACATCACGATTGTTACATCACCACACATTCAACAATAATCGTGTTTAATATCTACACGAGTATTGTTTGAGGAGAATGCAAACTGAAACCTCTGTGGCACCGCTATCTATATATTTACGCGCATTACATGTGTATATTTTCACCAGCAGGGGTTGTCCAACCACCTGTAGGCTGACAAGCCCGATGCCGGGACTACCTGATGACACAGAGGTAATCGGTCGTGAAATCACCTGTCTGGTTACCTGCAAAGGCTCGGGGTGGTATCTGCCCTCCACACCTTTGTCCGGTGTACCTTGGCAATACCTGCGCCTCCTCTCCCAGCATACCGGGCCGGAAACGCAGGGCCCTTTCAAAGAAACCAATCAGGCGCCAAGACACATCGGCCCGTCCCACAGTGCCTGACCAATCAGGCGTGGGCTTACATTTACTACTAGGCTGCACAGATTGGCCTTGATTGGCTGATAGGCTGTCACGTGGTGAGGCTACCTGTAGTGACACCTGGTAGTTAGAACTGGCCCCATGCCGAATAAATGTTGTAGGGGAGGAAATTGTAACTGGAGACGGCTCAATTCTCTACTGAAATGGAGGGTGGGAGAGAAGAATAATTATGTGCTTAAAGTTTGTGTTCAGCGTCTCTCGTTTCCAACATACGGTTAGTGGATGGTGAACAAAGTTAAAAGCTAATTGCTAGCATAATCAAGTTGATGTCCCATATGTATCGATTCAGACACATTGATACCTGTAGTGTGACAATTATATATACCAGTGAATATATAATGACCCTGGTATTTATCTTGAGAATAATTGGTCTACCGAGCATACGTACTATTTGAGTGCGTGAAGGGAAAATAGATAAATCTATAAATACTTCCTAATCAAATAGGCACTATACGTAATATTCAAAACACCCTATCGATATGGTTTATCTATGGATACGAATAGTAGAAATGGAAGAATTAGAAATCGAATAATCAAGATATTTTCTATCGGAGAAAATATATCAATACATGTTTATTCCGAGTATGTAAATGCCGATCAGTTTGTCTCCATGCAGTGATATACTTTCGGATATTAGAGTGATTAACAAAGAGTGGCTATCAATAAATATCAGGAGCGCAATGTGAATCTTTAATCAAAAATGTATTTTTAAAATGTATGCTGCATGTATTCAGATTGTTACATTCATGAAATCACATACTACAATAGTTCTAATGTGTCTATTACCAATTGTATTAGAGAATGAAAAGTACTAGTAGTTCTAGATTATTCTTAACAAAGTATGATGAAAATGCAGTTGACATGACTGAAGGAAATAAATGAAACCAAGCTACACACGTCCGATGTTATGAATACCCAGAATCAAGACGCCTTTGATCCTTGATTAAAGCTCAATCAAATGTTTCCTTAATGAACCTGACTATGAGAAAATGGGAAAAGAACTGGAAATCCTGAAGTTTTTTTTATCAACACCTCATCACTACATCCTTACCACTCTTGGGGCAAAAAAGATAAATCCAAGGGTAAGCCCACTGATCCTTGACCTCTACCACGTCTGACCTTGAGTTAGCCACGTTGAATAATAAGTTGTTCCCAACTCGGCGGGTAGATTATTGGATCTCAAATCGTATTTCTGCTGCCCTAAGTTCAGTAACCGACTCACTGTGTACCTTAGAGGTCTGCTAACAAGTACACTCCCTGAAATACCTCCGTATGCGTGGTGGGGGAACATCTGATTGGAGATTTGAACCCGATCTATGTCCTTATGCTATACGTTACCTTCGACATCATACATCGTCGCCGTCAATTATCAGTTAATGAATATATCTCACATTTTCTACATGTTAGATATGATGATATGTCGTACTGCCTAGCATGAAATTATGGTGGTTGTACTCATTATAGAAAGGTTCCCAGCAGATTTTACAAAGTGATCGTTAGTAGAGCTATGCATGTCACCACCTTGTTCTAGATCTTAAATCAAACGAGACCCTCATTCATAACCAATGAAATATGGCCAGAATATAGGAATATCTCATACAGAAAAGTGATGAGTCAGAAGAAGTTAATGATAGGAACAACATTTTATCAGCAGATGGTTATCAGAAATAGGAGCATCTAGAAACTGTACAAATGTATGGCTTCCCCTTCACAATATGATTAAGTTGCCCCAAAGATAAACCAGGCTGTTTGTGCTGATGAGGACTTGATTACCTTAATTATATGCATGACTGTAGATTTTTTTCTTTTTTTAAATATCATTTCCAACTGCACCTTCTTTTATAGAAAATATTCGTGAAAAAGAGAGAAGTAAGCATATTCAGAAACTACATGTACCAATATTATGTTTCACAGGGCGATTCCCGAGTTAGATATGGAGAACACGCTGGTATTAAAAAACAGAAGAATATCATTCGTCACTTTGTCAGGCCACAGTCTCGTCTCAAAGATGGCGCCACATTTCCCGGCATGCAGCAGATGTGGCGTGAGATCATAATCATCCGCACGCTCCAAGCAGAATATCTGTTAGCGAGCGGAGAAAAGTACCCGGCATCGAATAATCAAGGCTCTGCTCAGAGAGGCAGGCGAGATTGGATTATTCCCAGATTATCTTCGTCTAGTAGACCATCAGGCCAACCAATGCCGCCATTAGCTATTCATAAGGCACTCTCCACGCAGAGGTACTGGTGCCTGACGGCCATACAGAGGTACTTGCACTGTCATCTGCTTGGAGAGAGTAAATTCGGCGGCAGTGGCTGGCTGGGCGGAAACGCCTCGTCACAGGCCCAGTCCTTATTACCGATTCTATCTATGATTGCAATCATGAACGTTGTTTTTCATTTTTGATAAGCAAAATATTGTCCCTCAACGCATCTAAGCTGGACCCTGGTAGCGGGATTTTGCTGGATGAGAACGCCGTTTGCCGCCCACGCTTTCCTGTGTCTGTTCCTCTGCGTATACACATATGTACATACATATAGACGATATTGAATAAAACAGGTATATCTGATAATAATATTTCCACTTCTATTAAAGAAGATTAATTCTACATTATAATGGTGTAATCTCGATATCAATTTCAAAATATCTTTTTAAATAACGAACAGAAGTTTATGTTCTTACTGAGAGTCAACAGAACTTTCCAGGATATTAATGGTTGTATTTAGAAGGACTGCCTTTTTCTAGCATCATATTATAGATATTACTCCTCCTGAAATACTAAACATCTCCTCTCGAAATACTTCTCATTTAATAGAGAGTAGATTGCATTAGAAGTTTAATATTTGCGTTAGTGTCGAGGAAGCCTTATGGCATTTAAGCCAATTTCCCCCTCTCATTCTTTCCCTCACGTCCAGTAAACGAGCGGGGACTGAACTCGAATAACTTCATGAAATGCTTCTTTAGACCTGAATATAGGGCGTAATAGGGTTTGGGGTTTACACGCTGTAGACTCAGATCCCAAACGTGAAGCGTACGTTTATGCATGGCTATTCCTGCGGTATGATTTCTGTTTGCTGGCCAGATTGAGCGGGCTCTTCAAGGATAAAAAGCAGTCACTGGTGTGAATCTATCTGGGGACATGGTCTGCCCGACACCAGCCTTTATGACATGGGAAAATAAACAGGCGCATGAGCTGTGCATTCAATGGCAGGGACCATGGCAACATGGCGGCAAATACAGCGAGGCAACGGAACAAATAGCTAGATCCTCACCAAACACAGCCGATGGGGCCAGCTCCTGGTGGGAGAGGTTTGAATCAATGAGTTGGAAACACCTGATAAGAAGGAAACCTACTCAGTACCACTCAAGACATAGCCCCTCGATTCGTCAGTGAGGAATCCGGAAAAAATTATCAGTAGAGCGACATCCCAAAGTACATATATGGAGAGGGATAGTCTTTTTCTTCCTGGAGCATTGTGATAGGGGATTTAGGAGCAACAAACAGAGGGTTTATCGTTGTGAACTCGAGTTTCGATTACCTAGAGATCTCTAGGAGGAACGGATTTATGAGTTTACACTGCGACTCCATGAGACATTGTCACGGCTCGAGATAATTCAATACGAGAAATCCTCCCTGAATATGGCAGTCTGGTTCGTGTGCTTCTAATGGGAAATTAAATGTTTGACAACTTAAGACCCGTGCAGGTGTCTATATACAGCTGAATATTCCAGAAAATCCCGGTATTCGGCTAAGGATGTTGATATACAAACTGAAGCAGCCACACCCTGTACAGCCACGGGCGATACACCATGGAAACCTGATCGTAGGTGTTTATAAATATAATATGCTGTTTAATCTAAAGCCACTGCAACCTAGGGCTCAGCAAGGCCCATCAATCATCGGATAGGAAATAATATCCTAAATTTCCTTTAAAACCCCGAGGCCTACTTATTAAGGTTGGGGTGCTTGTAAATACTGATTATGTATGTGGGGGGAAATCAATAAGATTATTACCAAAGAATTTATGAGGGGGTTTGATTAAAGGCCAGCGTGGTGAACATGAGAGAGGCAATGATGTGGATCCGCCTTCCCGATATCGTCTTTTGCTTTCATTTGGAATCCTGATGACCAAAAATACTTTGCAAATGAAGTATTACGGCAAATGACTCCAATGTGATAAAGGCAATCAACCGTCAGACTGAGATAACCTCTGGCAGGAACTTCTTAAAGGCTTTTAATGTTTTATCCAAGTCACCTTTAAATTGAACTGTTTATCAGCAGGAAGTGTTTGTGAAGCAGGTTTCTGTTGACGCAGCCATAAGCATGCACCAAGGTGCACTTTGATAAATTTCTATTATGCGCACGTCAGGTGAACAATGTCGGTTTTCAGATAATCTACATTCAATGAAATTCTTGAATGTCTTAATCTGCATTTAATATTTTCACTAGAATATCTTAGCTGGGCCCAGATGATACGAATCTATGGGGATATAGAAGATAAGCACAATAGCTTCGTTCATCATAAACTAAGGCGCCCTTCAAAACCTATTTGTATCTAGGTTAATATTCAATAGTTCCTAACCACAAAATTCAATGGACAAATAGTTTTTTATTCCTTTTGAAATGACAACACAATACTGAATCTGCCATTGCATGTTTCTGCGTGTCATATAACCCCTTTAATGGATTATCCTTATGAATACGATGGATTTCATACAAGAGTGGCTCATAATAGTCCAGTTTACATGTTGCATGTGTTTCAAACCACACCCACCCGGAATTTTCTTCTCTCGGTGAATGAGCACTACTTGCAACCACACCCATTCGTATTCATATTCCGATTCTTAAGATGCATCAACTTAGGGGTGACTTACTATGAAAAAAGAACATCAGAGAATCCATCCAGCAAAGGACATCCTGATGAAGCACATCCGACACATTAGAACAAGGCAACAATACACTTTACTGTTTCTAATAATATCTTTAACACGTGTGGTGCAAAAGGTTGAACTTTAGGGAGTTGCTGTCATTAGCAGCCACATGTTCTAGTGTTTATCCTGTTGGGAGTATATCCTATGATATATTTAACAACTTCATATTACTTCACTTTAACTAAATAGTTAAAAAAGATCAGATGTCATAGCTGGATTATAAGACCATGACCAGGCTCTGATGGATGAATGTTTTTTGGTAAATGATCATGTACTGTCTTGTGTAGTCTGTTTCATATTGTGATTGAATTTTGTCCATATTGGACGCGACCTCATTATGGAAGATCGCCATACCCAAAGGCGAATGATGATGTCGATAATTTTGTTAACTGAATAGAAAAATAAATGTTAGATACAAGAACCAACTTCCCATCCCTGGTCTAAATAACAATGTCATCATATGCTGCTATCAGTAGTAACAACTATCATCACAGTAGACTGTTACCGATCACCAAACCCTTGCTAAATCCCACGCACACTTCATCATTCTTATACATGGTTATAGATGGTTGTGCTTAGATTTCCTATTACTGACCTGTCTGGGTACGAACCAGTCCTCAGTCACGCCACTCTGGGTCTCGAAGAAGGCCTTGTTGCCCATCATCTCCTTATTGTTCGGGTCGAACATGAGGAAGGTTGCCACCGCCTTGCAGGCCTGCGCCAATTGGCCAGCTGGAAAATACAAACAATAAAACGTGTGAATTCATAATCCTCTGTTAAGATTCGTAGTTATTATTACTCGCAACATATATGGAATTAAAGAAACATGTAGTTAGCATATTATAACATAGGCTAGCTGACCATATGTGGATGCAGAAAATAGGTTGCATGACTACTGTGAATGGATAGTCAGCAAACCTGCACAATATACATGTAAAATCCTAAAAAAAACTTCCTTGCACGTGAAATATAAAAAGATAGGAGGTCAACTTCTGATACGTTTCATTTTAGGAAGGTCGTTTTGACTTTTTGAATCCTTGCTAGTTCCTTCGCTACACGAACAACATATATTATTATACGTGCTTCGATAAGATGACACCTAGAGGCCAAAATAATACCGCCAAACTGGTCTCAATGTCGTCTGCTACTGCACTAAAGGAAAAGGCTGGTAATACTTTCCCCTAAAAACGGCGGCAATAAGCATTCTATACAGCCTGACAGTCTGATGATATCTGATACATGAAATTGATTTCTGAGGATCTAGGTTTTACTAGATGTAAAACGGGAAGAATCTTCATACATGTACTATCATACTGACTCCATATATTACACGTGACTTCTCCAAAATGATGGTTTAAAGATGATATTATCAATGCTTAAGCGCTAAATCCACCAGAATCTCTTAATTATCTGGCAGGGATGGGACAAATCGGGGATCTCCTGGCAATATCTTACCACAATTGATTGACTCCACCAAAAAATTCAATAATTCGAACCCGATTTAATCCGTTCAAGCGGCAAACTGTGGCGTCCTCTATGATTTATAATGATAATAAGATTTGAATTGGCATTTTGTAGCTATCATCGCTCATATAAGTCGGCTTTCAATTTTTAGAAAATATAATCAGAGCAATTTGGAATAAAAAGTATTTTGAATTAATCTATGGCTAGAAATACTTGTTGATACCGATTCTGTGCTTTTAACAGCGTTCAAATTGGCTGTATGGCTCGAAAAATACTAATTAATACACAGGGTTTCGGCTAGATTTGGCGGGAAAGTTAAAATTTTAAACTTTTGGTTGAAGAAAGCGCAAGAAATAGTACCATGTGGACATACAAGCTTATACATTTAATCACATATCGGAATAAATCGCCAACCTATATGTTGGGTGATGGAAGCGGGGTTAAGCGGTTCCAATTCATTCCAACATGGCCAGTTGACTTTTGAGAGCACATACATTCAATAATTCGAACCCGATTTAATCCGTTCAGGCGGCAAACTGTGGCGTCCTCTATGATTTATAATGATAATAAGATTTGAATTGGCATTTTGTAGCTATCATCGCTCATATAAGTCGGCTTTCATTTTTAGAAAATATAATCAGAGCAATTTGGAATAAAAAGTATTTTGAATTAATCTATGGCTAGAAATATTTGTTGATACCGATTCTGTGCTTTTAACAGCGTTCAAATTGGCTGTATGGCTCGAAAAATACTAATTAATACACAGGGTTTCGGCTAGATTTGGCGGGAAAGTTAAAATTTTAAACTTTTGGTTGAAGAAAGCGCAAGAAATAGTACCATGTGGACATACAAGCTTATACATTTAATCACATATCGGAATAAATCGCCAACCTATATGTTGGGTGATGGAAGCGGGGTTAAGCGGTTCCAATTCATTCCAACATGGCCAGTTGACTTTTGAGAGCACATACGAGCCGGCACGTTCAGTACCAATCTAATCAAGCAAAATTTCAGGTGCTCCTCCACCAGAAAAACATGTTTATCTACCCTAATACGATATTTCACAATTTTTCAAAATCACTTCACCGCCCATTTCGGATCAAATCGTGTCTCTGGTGGATTTAGTACTTTACTGATTTCCAAACACATGATACTCTTTACTATTTCTTGTCGGTATATTCAAAAGGAGGAGGCCAGCACATTGTTAATCCCGGAAATGGGAAGCATACTCTTTTGCAAAATGTATTCTATTAAGTCAAATAATCTGAAAGGAACTGATGTCAGAGAAAGAATCCATGATACTTTTTCAAGTATCAGATATATCTATAAATCCATAAACAACCTAACTTTATCTAATTGACTGAGCGGCCGTGCCATATATAGGTTACTTTAAGGGACGTTGTAGCGTTTTAAGATCACCTACATTGTAGATGTACGTACACAATATTTCCTATCCCAACAGCAACCTATGTACAAATTCACGGTGGCATGTATATCGCATAACGTGATTATCCAATAATTCAATATCAAGCCACACGCCCGCGACTGGCCCGCGCTGCGGTCCCCAAGGTCAACCTAAGGTCATATGCAGACAGGGGTTGCATAAGGCCAAGGTGAAGGTCACGCTTCATTTAGTCGCAGGGGTCACGCGATGGTCGGATTTGCCGGATCGATGGATCAAACGTTGATGTTCAGCTCAAAGTACGTGCGGAAGGTGACACGGTTTAGTAGTCATGGTCGAGCATATTGTATCAGTTATAGTTTGTATCATTTCGCTGTAGTCTGGTCGTAGAAGTCTTCCTCGGCGACAACAATTTTTTTTAATCAGTAAAGACTACTAAACGGCAACTCAGACCTGTTTGTGACATATATCTCCAAGATAAATTCTATCTGTTCTACCTGAAATGGCAAATCCTAACCAAATAGACTATATTGCTATATGGACAGGCTTATTTTCAAACAACTGAGAATAGGAATTGTCAATACATGGCTTCGTGATGCTGACGCGACCAAAACAAACGTCTTTATGTCCAAATGAATTAATTTAGAAAAAAACAAAACAAATAAACTTAGAATAGGGATGCACTAAACAATTCCCACTGATCTCTTACAAACTTAATATATGTTATCATGAATTACAACTACAAATACATACACACCCTATGGACGAGACTTGGCAACCGCGACTATGAATAACCTTATGTAGTATATTAGTCAGAGGTCCTCTCTGCGAACAATATCTTTACATCAGCCTACACAATGCAATCCGAGAGGTGTGGGCCTCAACCAAGGTATCACTGATTACTGTCTAACATCCCCTTCCATACTTTACACGCTGAATTATAAGATATGCTATTCATCGTCCATCAAATTAGCCGCTTCATTAGTCGAAGCAACCACTTCCACCATATCATGCCAGGTGGCGACACCGTGTGACATCTGGTTCAGTAATGGGACTACATGGATTATGAACCAGCTATTCACATGATCGTGTTAGCAATTACAAAACTGAGTAATCCTTTGCCAGAGGAGGACGTATTGTAGGCCAGGGTAATGTTATAGAATGGGGGAAGTCGGTAGGGTATGACACTTGGTAATATGAGGGTGCTGTGATGCTATAGAATGAGGAAGGATGGTAGAATATAAGACTGGGTAGGTTCTTTGGCATATGTCTGTTATAGAACAGACCCGGTAGACTGTAAGAAGGCTGATAGATTGTAAAACTGGGGAATATTTTAAGCTGGGATGATGTGAAATAAGGGAGACTGATAGAGCCGTACAACTGCATGATAAATGATATAGACAGGCGAGCATGTCCGGTCTGAGTGACTGACAGCATTTCTCATTTCATCGACGAACTACCTGAGTGTTACAGCAGCCTTTAATGACTATCAGTCATCACTTATGAGCCAAGCGACGAGTTCTCCCATAGACAAAGTACCAAATCACCATGAATGAAACTCTTCTTTCAATCGCGACTTCTCGTAAAATTAGACTATTCTATTATCATGGTAGCGCCGCACTGATGGCGATGAGGCACAGATAGCCGAGCTTCGGTTGATGGGAACTGACTGAATTACTCCACATTTCAACACTTCTCATGAAGCCTTATTGACGAGAAGCGTGATAGTAATCTCACACTTAACGCATTTTTTTCTCGGGAAAATGTGAGGAGGTACTTGGACACAAGTAATTTGTATTCATACTCTAAACACTAAATCCCATGCCGAAGAGGCATTGAATTCTAAAATTGAAAGGTATCATCATTAAATGAAATACTAGATCACCATATAATGGGCACTGAGGAACCGACCGATAAATTGCCTATCATCCTCAAAATCTCGCCCAAAGCTAACAACGACGCGTAACGCCTGTCATGTTTACTGGGACAATGGAGGTTTGTGATTCTGAGGAACATTTCTTCTTAGTATCCAAACGATTATTGGTGGGACAATTACTGACTACCAACTACTTAGTAGTATATTCATCAATAAGTAGTATATGAAATTAGCCACGTTTGCTCCTGTATTGATGTTGAAAATACAATCATCAGGGTCAACAGCTACATGTCCTTACTCTATGGTTATTATGATGTTTGTTTGGCTGTGGTTTAACGTCCCAGGGAATCCTGTGGGCATACAAAACCATTAATGATATAAGCTTTTTACTTTCGTAGACTTATTTCAGGAAATTTTTATCAATGTTTTCAAATATTTTATAAACAATTAAAGAGATTTGTCGAAAAGCTGATGATATCTTTCTTTGGAATAGTCTGAAACAACATTCTGTTACTATTTTTCAAGTATTTTCTCCTATTTTCCTGTGGCCTTTGACAATTCAACAGGATATGCCGGACAATTATGGGCATATTGCTTGCATTGCATAATGGGGGATTTTCTCCCTTGAGGAGGTATTTGTTTGTCTAGAGTGACCTATTTTTAGACGGGTCAACTTCACATGTTTACTACGACATAACCCCATACTTGTATGTATAATTAGCGCTAATATCTAGTTTTGCTGTTCTAATATACAAAATCCAATTTACTCTTCTAAATGTTTTGGACAATTATTTAAAAATGCTTTTAGTACTGTTGAATCAATTATCTCGGTTTACAAAGATTCTCGTGTTAATAACCTAAATATCAATAATAAGTATAATCTGAAAAGGTTCTCTTGTTTCAGAGTATTTTGTTAACTTTGGTTAAGTTCTTTTATCACTCCCTCAGCTGTATGCCCCGGTATTGTTTTCTTATCCCGATATTTACATTCTGCCATGGGTTCTGTGTTCTTTGAGGTAAATGATTCTAGTGATTCTATTTTCTGTTTAAATCAAAACAAGTATCCGTTTGTTTCTTCATCTAGTCCTCCACACGCTATCCCTGTCAGGTGCATTGTTTCTCATAAACTTCCTTTCAGATAGTATCCTTTATTATCATTTCCGTTTCCAATCTCGCCGTGGTGAGACTTAGATGACCTTGTGGACGTTTACATGGTCACAGCTGGCATGAGCCGGGTCCATCTTTCACTCTAATTACTCCCTGTCAAAACTCCAACAGCTCAATGATAGGCCATGTGCCTCACCGCGCTGCTCGGGGCTTAATTCCTGACATGAGCTGCTCGCTTTAACAGCCAGAGAGGCGCCCCCGCAGGTGATGTGGCGATGGTGTCGCCACACTATCACTCAATCTGCCCGTATTGCGGCGGGGAATCGAGCTATTCACTAGGCCACGCTCTGCACGGCTTGGGGTCAAGGCGGGGGATAATAACGTTAGGTTATCACAATATTAACGGCTGGGTTATTAGCATTACTAACACAAAGACCGCTGGAGCTAATGGTTCTGGGGTTGGGTGCCCAGACATCAGAGTGAAGAATTGTGGGTTGGTCGGGTGTGGGGAGGGCATGTGGGTATTGTAAAGGGTGTGCTAAAATGTTTCACCAATGCAAACTCCATATTGTCCGACAAAAACCATCAGCAGTCAACGTGCCCAACAAGTCATCGATATGAATGATACATCGCCCTGCACTGGGCCTCGCCGTCTGGCAATTGTTGTTCTGAATGATAAAAGAGGCTTATCGCCCTCAGTCGGAATAAAATACACTTTCTGGAAATTAGTCAATGAAACCCGATTCTTCTTGGTTTTGTTTGTTGGTAAAAAGGTTACATTTGGAAATAAAAGGAGATACGGCGAGGCAGGCGAAAAAAGAGGAGACAGCAGCGGAAACAGCAGGCAGGAAGGCAAGGAGAAACAGTCATAAAAGAAAGAAACATAATCCACATCTAAAGGAAAATGCAATGAAGGTGATAAAGGTGGACGGGCTGTTGACAAAGCTGATTATGGTAACGATGCTTGTAATAATGCCGGGAAGATACCCCGAGGTAATCCTTGTTTTCCTCAGACACATCAGGTTTGCCCTCCAGAAACAGTCGTTTTGAGACTTCTCGTTCTATTTCAAAGTAAATCTATCTATATTTAGGGCCGGTTTGCTGGTTTACTTGGACAAATCTCTACGGGAATTAAGGATCCATTTCTTAAAAACCTCGAATGGGGATCACATTTCATTGAACAAAAAAAAAAACCCACCAATATGGCGGTGTATACTACATCTTTTTTCTTGGAAGCAGAGTTTCTGGGCACAACAATAAATCTCTCATTTACCTAGGCCGACCCAACATGCCTTTATTTGAAAATCTCTCCACGTGGCTTAGTTTTGAGAAATGAATCTAACGAAGCCTGCTGGTCTAAAACTGTGGGCAGAAAATATGAAGAAAACCACAAGACACGTTGGCCACCAGGGAGATCTGTCTCTGATGGGAAGTCACCGTGACGTTCTCCTAGCAGATATATGGGCTACCAAATTTTGGTGGGTATGTATCACGCCACCAAGGTTACGCTTGAAGAGCGTCAGGGTGACATTGCCGAACGTGTACTAATGACTCGGCGCCCACGCCATTTGGAAGGCGTGATTGCTTTGCGTCTAAGGGATTTCTGACTAGGGTACAAAAAAACAACTATATATTATCTGCCCTTCACAGGGATCCCTCATAAGGAGATAGATCTAAGGGCAGCTTGCTTTGGTGGTACATACCAATAGCATTATTCCCATATATGATACTTTTATTTATCACACAAAATAGCCAAACCATTAGTGCGTCAAGAACTTGCAATGTGCCAGGGAATTTCCTGTTTCTACTGTAGTTTACGAGGAGCCCATTTGGCATTTCAGAAATAGCAGGCCTTTAAACATACCCTGTTCTTTAAATTCGAAATTATGATGTATTGAAATGTAAACTATAACTGAAAATTATACCAGTGACAAACCTATCATCATTGATAATCTGGTGAACTCAATTACTTATATCTGCCTAAATTTTGATTGTTTGTCTGGGTAGTTCAACGTCCCATATGTACAATTAGACTTATCTACCTAAAAGAGGAAACTAGTAGTAAAGCTACACAAAAGGTCTTGCTATTCATATATGTACTGCTGAATCTGTTGTTTATTCAGAGTGGGTCGTGAGGTGAGTTTGTGGAGGGGAGGGGGGTTCCCTGGAGACCAGTGGAGGTAGTGACCGCACGCCGTCGTCACCGCCGTGTTACCAACGCTATCCATCATGCAGTGTGAGTTAACGACGTTAGGGGGCGTTGACGATGGTCCACCAGGAAACCCAGAGAATTAACCACAAGCCCATGGAGTTTCCCAAAGTCACGTGTCAGGGATACCCCTGTGGCCCGTGCCATGTGCACTAGGTAACCCTGGATAGAGTACTACCACACTCTAGACATGGACCATGCCACGTGCACTATATGACCCTGGCCATGCATACGACATGCAATCCACATAACCTTAGAGACATACAACCTATAACCTGTACTCTCCTGTCTTGTCATATGTTATTGTCCTTTGTGTAAGGCAATAACTGGAAGAATACCAGTTAATTCTAGTGAATTTCTTGTCGTTTATACACTTCCTATTTTCTCAAATAAAAACAGTCTGCACCACGTATCCATGGACATGCTAAACACGGAATGGTACCTGATTGGCCTTTCCTGTCTGTAAAACATGTCCAACATAACCGTAGACACACAGTAGCAAGTGCGTCCTGAAACCATGGACATACATATACTAGTCACATGTGTACTTGACAGAAATCGCATTGTAAGTATTTGTAACTATGGACCCAGACTTACCATGTGTACTGAGCATCCCAGGACAAAGACTGGGACGCATATCCTGCATGATTTTAAATACCGACCATGCCAAATGATTTTCCAATTATGATGTTTGTGAATGTTTTCGTACATGATCCAATGGCAAATGAATCCATCATCATTCGCGTTTTATATTAACAAGAACGAAACGAATAAAACAAATCTCAGGATAAAGGAATATTCGCCAAGCAGAGGATTAGCATATAAAAATGAAGATAACAGTCTACATACAAAAAGAAAATGATGATAGAAGATCAGACGTCAAAGAGGCACGACTAGAGATGACTAGGATAGCCCTTTGTTAATCGCCAGTAAAGTATAAAAACGGGAATCCTAACAATGTGTACAACGAAGGATTTTACAAAAAATCGAAAAAATGTCCATAGTTTCAGCAGGCGTAAAAATATTACAGGATTTGAAGGCAGGATATAAAGTCTGGCGAGTTTGATAAAAAATCAGTCTGCTCCTGGAAAACATGTCTGAGCATCAAAAGATACCGGCAGGCATCACTCGATAGAAGATCTTTCATCCGATAAAAAGACATGGGTCAGTCTGGAATGTCAAATGCGACAATGGCAAAAAAATTAGCTGTGCGTTTTTAACATGAGGAGAACTTGGTTATGATAGACGGGTGTGATTGTTAATGATTGCAACATGAGCTAGTGTAGATGAACTAAGAACTGGGCTCTCTGATTGAGCGGCAGGTTTTTGGTAAGTGTTCAAGGACCTAATCATGGAATCTCAGCAGATGATCCACCTCTGGAGTAAGAAATTTGAGCTTATTGGAAATAATTAAAATGCATCGTTTTAATCGCATTTAAATATGCACATTTATAATATTGATCACTTGTAATATTCCTAATGCAAAGTTTATTGCGTGATATTTTAGAAATCAACAGTAAGCCACCACTTGGTAGGATTCCTTGACAAATTCATCATGAATGTAACCAACAAAAACTACGACGTCATTATGGGTTATAAAGAAAACATCACCCCTCCCCAGCTCCAATTCGTGAATTTGATATGAATCATTTATGCTGAGTAACTCGAACTCCTTTTTACCTTCCCTAAGAACTGCGGAGGATGTGGAGGAAACTTTTCACTTTCCTGGCTTATAAATCAGATTACAAACCTCGTGTTTTAACACTATCCATGCATAATTACACAAGGGTTTCCCACCTCAAATCACTCATGCCCACAATTTGCAAAGACAGAAAATATCGGTATTATCTCCTACGGGAAATGATTTGCTCTCGGATACGTCGTCAAGAGCCTTCCATCTAGCCTACAGCACTTTCGTAACCGTCGGCCTGGGTCTGGCAGAATCGACAACAATCTTTTGCTGATTATTGATAAATTATGGTAAATACAGGTCTGAAACTCTTACTCTAAAAGCATCTGGGGTGATCTGTTCCGATCCTGATACCCCGCAGATAGCGCCCGAGAAAGTTAGAATTGCCTGACTTCCCCCGATCGCTGCCCTGCACCAGTTCGACAAATCTGGTCCTGTCCACTGTGATATGGTGTAATTACAATTAGACACTGTGAGAAAACCAACCAGGGGTCAAGGTCACACCCTTAGGTTGTAGGCATCGGACACAAGAGGGTAGCACCAGTAAATAGACGTAGCGGAAAATAGGAGCACTATAGACGGCGCCGATCTCACCAGGTTATAGTAAATCAGACACTGTCAGAATCATATTTAAGCAGAGAATTGGGCTAGATGGAACAGCCCCTTTACATGAAACCTAATAAAAGCCATGATAAACATGAATATAAGGGTACTAGGGGCAAATGATGAATGAGCATGGAATTATAAATAAATAATAATGTTATTTTTCATATATTCAGTATATGGATCGTTTCTTGTAACCCACGCACACCTAGTCAACGTGCCCTTAATCTGTCTTATATCATTGCAGGAACTACCACAGACATCTTGATATTCGGGTTGGGTAATTGTGAGCTGCCTTTCTAGTCACATAACTAGACCATTAGTAATGGTTGGCTCATAAGGATAATGAGTGAGAGCTATTAAACAGACAACACTATAAATGCTTAAACCATTACACTGCTGCTAGTCTTTTTTCGAAATAAGAGTACCTTTGACAAGATCAAGTGATCAGTAATGTTTCAATTTCAGAATATAGGTCAGTCAAAAGAGATTAAATGAAACCCAATGCTACTAGGAGAACAGAAGACGTGGAAATTCAATAACTTGCACAATCGACGTGCATTATTCTCAAGCTTATCCCTATCCTCAAGAACTCAAGAGGCCATTTCCAAATGGTTTTTATTTCATCCAGAATTAGTACTAATTTGCCGAAGGGGTCCATAACCTCCGCCTCACAGTCACGGGATTCACCGAGTAAGCCTGCCAGGCAATGACTGGTAGAAGGACGTTATGAACCCTTTACTACCAGACGGCCACTTCGCAAACACCCCCGGTCTCATACCCTACGTGTAAGGACCCCGGCCTAAGCCGACCAAAACCCCAATAATCCCGGGGCTCCCAGCGCTGCCGTACCCGCATATCGATCCCGGGCTTATTTGGTGTATCCTGTCCATGAGAAAATCGATGGTATCAAACGGGAGCATTATGACGATGGGGTGAGTGTGCTAGGGGTTGCAAAGATGGGGTTGACTTCGGGATGTGGGGTATGTCAATGGAGCGGTAGGAAGAGGAGTTGGCAAGGCTAGGGTAGAAGGTCATGCGGTACCTCTGGTTTTAGGTTTTGGTTATTGATCAGCCTATTGGTTTATTGTTTATCGTACCATTTACGTGTAATCTATGTGTATCGTTATGGGTGGCTGGGTAGAAAATAGAGGTAGGAACCACTCTGAAACAAAAGGGGAAGGGAGGCTAATAGATTGTAAGCGGCGTAATTTCTCTCTTTTTAAAGTTCCGAATGACTCAACCACAGCATGTGTCCCATTATGAAGTGATGAATGGATAGCCTCCATATATGGCCCGATTCCTATACTACTTCATGTGACTCATTGGTCGCGCAACTGAGCGCCCGGGTCAAACGTGTGTGAGGCCCATTTACAATGCTACCTCAATTATGATGGGTTATGAATACAGTAGAACCCCGTCTAACGGGCAACCTGCGTAAGCGGACACTCTGCGTTAACGGAAATATTTGTTCGGAACGGATCTCTCTATTAGATATTTACTTTAACCCCGAGTAAGCGGATACTTTGGCTCCGAACGGATGGTGTCCGCTTACACGGGGTTCTTTTGGACATTCCATTTAAGAACCAATCCATGGTGGCAAATTTCATTCCCTACCAGTGGCTAAATGTAACAACGAAGGCCATGGAGTAGGTTTATAGTGACCTGGGACATGTCAGAATTCGGATGGTTTACCTTAACGGACCCCACCTTTCATGACAGCGTTATCTTCGTTATCCTCATTCTTAACTGAAGAGAATATATCCCATCGAGTGTCGACGGATGGTGAAAATGCGGCATTGTATACGGAGGAAGTGGGGCTGGCCTTAGGTGATCTAAGGCAAGCCCCACTTATTAGTTCGGGGTTCTTGCTGATCCTGCTAGTATGGACAATACAGGTCGTCAGCGACATTTTTCTGCCCTCCCACTGGCCAAGTCTATGACTGGAAACAGCCAGAGACCCTGTAGTTCTTTAACCCAGCCCTAAAGCGTAGACAGTCATCTCTACATGTGGTACAGGTGTCTTTATATACTATAATAAACCCAGCAGTCAAATTTCATTCATCGGCCTTTAGATCAAACGATTTCTACATAACGTTTGAAAACCATACCCATCGACGATATTACTGCAGTGAGTTGTATTTTGTGGATAAATCCATTAGATGAGTTGTATAATAAGCACTATTTCTACTTGTATAATTGCAGTTCACATCATTTCTTTGACACTCGGGTGTCAAAGAAATGATGGCTTACTGTGGCTGGTACTTAGTCCAACACAGTGCTGAAGCTTGGGGCATAAATGTGACACCAACGCTTTGAACTGTTTCAAAGAAATTCAGTCAGTACGTGTATATCTGTTGTCTCTGTCATACATTACTCTATAGACCTATGTTTTGACAAATAAAAATGGAACTTTATCACACCCCGGTATTTTTCTCCCTATGCTTAACGTTAGGAACTCCTATTCCACGGCTGTGAGGGTAGTGTACCCAATACTCAATGGCTAATTTGATGAGTGATTTCATTAATAAATGATATCATACGGGGTGAGTTAAAATCAGAAACCCACTCAATGAAAATAAATAGGTCCACACTCCACCCCGTTTGACCGCTACGTAATTCACCCAGCTTCGCTTCGTAAATCACTAAACAGTCAAACTCGATGGATTACGGACCAGGTTATTGGAGTGGGCTTCCTTCGAGATCGGTGCAGTCAATTTTTTTTTATTATCATTATGATTGTTCTCGTTCTTGCTTGTGGCGTGGGTTAATCGTGATTAACTTGAGTACAGCTCTCGTGTTGTTGCGAGTGCCGTCGTGACGGGCCGAATCCCACTAGATATCGCTAAGTGCGCGTTGGTCTAAATGCCCGCTTCACTCTCTCACGTGTGTACACACACTCTACCCGGCTCATCGTCCTCCCTGCCCGTGTCCCCTCTCCTCTCACAAACCGCGAGTCGCGCCTGGGACGTCTCACGCGTACATCAGAGGTTAAACACAATATGGAGATAACTGTGTCCGACATACCACAAACACACGTATGACTAACGTCATCTCATCCACAGCTAATCGAAATGCGACCATCTACTTGTATCCTTGTCAGCGGTGGTCAAAACAAATTGTGGAAAATGATTCCAGTACCGGACACTCCGCTCTTATTCCTGCTAAAACATAACCCCTCACTTACTATATAAATGGAGTGTACTTGTCTCGTCATATTTCATACTCTTATATAAACGGCTGATGATATCACGTATGTATCTACTGGAATGCTTCTAATAGGGGAGAACTAATAGCACTTGCCAGTTCTCAGAAAGAATCGTCACTGAATCAGTAATAAAAGTGGGAGTACACAGAATGCTGTCTGGATATATTTGCTCGTGGTGCCGATCAGGCTATTTTGGGTAATGAGACCTAAGTCACGTGAGACAAACGAACGCAGACAGACGTGAACTTCCACAGTTCCATCGCATACCAGAGCTTTTTACCATTATTCACGGGTTTTTTTCCGGTCAAATACAATTACCTAGGGCCTCGTAATTTATAAGGCAGTATTCAATCAGAAGAATGTTGGAATGGGAGACCTTATAATAAATGTTAGAATAACAGTATAATGAAATGTTTAGAATATGATTCTTTGGAAAAACAGACTGGTCGATGGTAGTTTAAAATCACGTAGAGAGTCCGAGCGTTCTGAAACCCTCGAACCAAAGAGGGTAGAATTTAATTTAATTCTACCCTCATTGCTCTAACCTAATTCAAGTTATTCTGTATGTAAAATGCTGAAGAAATTCTATACATAACACAATGCAAACTTTGAAAAAATACGTGGTATTTCTTCACTGCTATTTCTCCCTCCTAAGATTTTAATGAATTGAAGTTGTCCTGTACTAAAAACCAAAACATCCGGTACACTACGTAGGCCTATGTGCTGAAAACCACGACGTAAAATGTGTACTTCCGCTCCGGAAGAAACTATCACTACACTTGTCCCCTTCTCGAAATACGTCATTCTATAAACAAGCTAAAGATTCAAAATACAATGTGTTTATGTTAACGTGGTCATTTATGTTGGTTTGTCTTCTACCTGTATCTCGGTTGACTAATGATATGTATATATATTATATATACATGTATATACATGGACTTAGGTCTTAAAAAGGCACCTTGTCGGGCGTGAGATGAAATTGAGTCAGGTGTGTTCACCAACCACAAATTGACTCTCAGATCACACCACTTTACTTCTTCATCGAGTTTTTTATTTATTCTTATACACTAAAGTGTTATACGTACCTTGTCATATAAACATTGTTACAATCTATATGCCGATTAGGATATGATATACGATTGTATACTTATTTCAGCCATAATCCGTTTCCTTGTTTTTGTTTTCATGCACCAGTTGGCAGTTTTTAAATCAGAATAAAAATGCAAATCTTAAATATTTACATCTAATTTCGAAAGGCAGTCATTGACGTTTGGCTATCTTTATGAAAAATTAGATGAAACCATGTGTGAATATCGAGAATGAATGTACATCGCAGCGATATATAGATATAATCTTAAAAGTAAATTAACTGCTATATTTTAATGCAATTCTTAAAGTGTAGGAACCAATACAGAACTGTACTTTCTTGATGAGTGTAAATCTAGACCTTACAACCATCACAACATGTGTGATCTACTTTGATCTGACAATAACATGACATGAATGAGACTATTATGCGTTCACTTTGCACCATGCACTTGAGCGTGTCAGACCAATTGCCTTTAAAAAATTAAGGAAGTAAGAAATTTTATTAATCTACCCTAGAAACACACATCCAGGCTTGTTGAATTTATATCTATCTTTCTTAAGATCATTTTACCAGTCGTTGTACAGACATACACAAAATGAAGGGATAAAGTATTTTCTTGTTTGGGTTATCCCGTCACAAGTATATATCACACTAAATGACCTTCCGCAGCTTAGCCTTCCCCTCTCCCTCACAGGCATTAGAACTTGTCACCCTCCGACCAGACCTCAATGTAGACTTTCAAAACTGAGTGAAGTGGCTCGAGGGTAGGTGGCTTTACCACGGCCCTTAAAAACCTTTTCATGAACGATACCTACGATAAGTGTCAATAGTAACCGGCAGATGGCATAGGGCAAGCATTACCCATAACACCTCTAAAACGTTTACACTTCCGGTGGGGCATCTGCGGTCACGTGGTGCCATGATGGTGGCGGTTCCGCTGGTCGAGTAATAAAACATGGTATCCATAGAGCGGTGAGACCGCACATACTGACTAACAGAATACCCTGACCCGCCCTATTTCCCACCAACCGATCGGCATGTCTATGTACATGTACAAATATCTGCTGTCTGTATACACTAGTTGGTCTGTTATATTGTATACTGTTGATCGGAAGTATATCTTCAAGCAGAACTATAACGGTTATGGCGTAAGGACTTTCCTTTGAAAAGGATCGGGGATACGCAATGTTGAAAAACTGGAACGTATCAAGAGATGAGCTAAGATTGCCACTCAATTTGATAGAAGTGAAATGAATCAGAGGGGGAAAGTTCACTGGCCAATCGTTTCCCATTATCTGGAAAGTAACACTTTGAGTATCTCTTTAGGTCTTGTTTTAATTTATAGTTATCAGGTACAGGTCAGAAACATGATTGGAAGGTCCATAGCAATACTGTGCGTCCAGTGACGCCCACGAAAATAAACAGAGTCTGCACGAAGTCTACGGTGGCTTGCACTGCCCTGTACCGATTCTTCTAGTGCTCCATCATATTTGTCATTCTGAGATCTGCAAATGTCAAAATGCCATTATAGAGAAATCCGCTTGAAGAGTGCTAAGGACGCCGTTTCCTACTACACACATGACTAAGCCCTCTACGAAGCCCCAAATTTCCCCAGCCGACCTCCGATCCAGGAACTGGCCAATTGAGAACCCGGCCAGGAGCGTAAATTAATCGTTTCTCCGAGGGGCTAATGAGCAGACGACATTTAGTAAAACGTGACGTTTTATGTGATGCTGATTCCCGGCGTCCTCGTGGATCCGCCTGGTTGAGGTCGGCGTTCTGCACTGAGTGACCCCAGAGGTCGGTCACCAACACCCTATATCCTGTGTGCGGACCGATCAAGCCGCGTGGCCATAAACCAACAATTCCTAAAACGAGATTTATATCGCAATATACACCGGACCGGGTCTGCATTATGGATACAGAACATGATGTCACATCGGTGGGATAATATCTACCGTTCGTGTTTGGGAAAAAAGCACAAGAACACTGTCCGCATTTTGCAGAATCCATTCACACTACACATATGTAGTATGGCATTGTTTTGTCACTTCTTTTTGTAGATATTTTCATTGGGGATTTTCTCATAATTTCCCCGACGCCACAGGATGAAGCGACTTTTGAGACCGGTGGGTTTTACCACCTTTTTTCTGCCTCTTTCCAACATCAATAAAACCGATTTCCTTCTTTAGTGATTAAATTCGTTTGTCCTTCACATTACTGTCCGGGCTTATTTTGCGTTTTTCCTACCCTCGCCAATTTCTTTTGGGAATTTTCATTCGTGTGGATTTAGTCATCGATTCAAATCCGTAAAACACGAACCATAAAACTCAGTGGTCCAGCAAGGTGTGGAGCCATATACACAAGGGTGTCCATTGGTAGGGGCCTCTGAGGTCAGCCCTCTATAAACCCGTTCACCAACCTCTTATAAATTCAACTCATCTTGGGAATATAAAAGACGGATAACGAAAAGAAAGATGGATCAAACCCGTTACAACGTGTTCGGATTTCCCGCAAGGTGTCTCTCTCTCTCTACCCGCCGGTACTCTGCCACACATTGTATATCAAACCTTTGTTAACGGTAACCAGTGCAGGACAGCTATATTACCTTTCCCCAGAGTGGACTGTGTGGTAACCACCCTCCGGATATAAACGGTGTTCCTGAACTGTTATTAGATTGCCATAAATGCAAGACTATTCATTCAGGATGATCTCTGATAATATATGAGACCAGTTAACCTAAAAGCAACTTCAAACTTGGACAAGCATTTGACAGGAAATATATCTTGTTACTTGCCATTGGACAATCATGGGCAGTTTTCAATGGATTAAAATGCTAACTTCTGTTTAAATAAAACGATAACTCTTTGCCGCGGCCATTGGCCGAGAATAATGAATATTTCAAATCCATACCGTCTATTCCATTCCGTTTATCAACTAAGAAGGACTATCATTCTCCTCAATCTCTAGTTGAATAGATTCCGCAACCGAATTTGGTAAGATGCATGTACTGATGACTGCTTTACCTTAACCGAGTTCAACTATATTTCTATTAAGGTACGGTACAAGAAAACAATGCCATCTAAAAGCTCACTCCTGGATCGGGGTAGATACCAAACATGGCATTGCAGTTGAAGGAACTCACACGGTTGGGAATCAACCTGAAGCACTGGTCATGTATCCATGATGAGTGTGCCTTTTGAAGATGAGAAATACGATTGAATAATTGCTAATGTGGTTTTCTGTTCCCAAGAGTCCTGCTGCGAGTGAGATTTCAACCTACACACCCTGTTTCCAGTGCGATATCTTGGGACTCTAAAGCCTAGTTACCAACTATGAATCCTAACTTAATCGGTTAAATCTTCAGAACTGTTTTTTATGAGAAGCCAATTTGTGTTTGATTGAGACCAACTAGATCAATCTATTGCTCGCTGATGACTTTCAAGTGCAAAAAATATAAGAAAACCTTTTAAACGTTTAAAGAATATGTGATATAATTTCTAAATTGTCTTTAGCACACTACATAGGGATATAAAATGCTAGACTGGATTAAAACTGGGCAAATTACAGTGGGTTGCATCTTGGTTCTACACTTCACTATAATAGATTCCAGTCAAAATTCATCGGAAACTGCTCTCCATCTTTGTATGCGACTCTCCTAACAATATAAAAAAGAAACCCGTCAAGCATCGCAGCGGCCTCATCTGCTATGATGGAAAATAAACGAGAATATTTGGCTGGAGACATTGGTCAATTTAATGTTCCTTTGTTGCTAATGCCACATAACCACTGGGCCTGCAGGCAGCTACCACCCATCAGCCCCAGCCGTGCGGACATTAAAGTGGACCTGTTGGCTCATCTGCGAGTTAAATGCCCCCATTAAGGCCCAGGTAGTTAGCCCGGGAGAAGACCGTTAAGACGGGGGTCCCTATCAAGGTGTGTGTCGGGGGGCAGGTGGGTGGGCGCTACAGGTGGGCATATGGGCAGAGCCACGTATTGGCTTACAGGAATGTTCCAATAAACAGGTGTAAGTGGCTACAGGGTACGGGAATAGACGTTATATGATAAATATGACCAGATAAAGTGACCCTTTTCCCAGAGGGCATAATGGTCTCCAGGTGAGCTGAATCCAGAGGTAGTCTCAAGTTTATAGACACTTTTGTGACATCTATATATATGGCCATACACGTATTTCCAACATTAGGCAAATAAATGTATCCACGATACAGATGTATTATCAATTCATCCTCGTGGCTTCAGATGCAATGCAGCTAGGACCATCAGCGCCCAGGCAAAATAAAAAAAACCAACCTACCAGATCTTAACAGGAGCGGATACCAAATGCCTTCATGCCACCCGAGGGCAAATATTAGGGCAGTTTTAGGGCATGCACCTTATCCGATCAAAGAAAGCCGTCCATCTGCTACTAGATGATACTAGTGTTTTATAGAGGTCATAAAAACACTCTTCACAGAGGTTAGTGTACCAATGGGTCTGCCCCATCGCCTTCTGTCACTTTATGTGGGATAGCAACAGGTGATAACAAGTCTAAGAATAGTTCCTGTGAATGTCACTTTGTCGTCAGCGTTTCGGAATTCTCACTCAACAATTTATAGCAGACTCTTATGACATCAAACGAGGAAAAGTCTGGAATTCTGTTTATAATTTCATAATGTCTGGGAAGGACAATTTAGAATTAAAAGTTATAAAGATCGGACTAAATGTTTCTACAAAGTTTCTACTGGCTTAAGATAAAATGTTGTCTCATAAGTGTGCACTTTGGGGTGAGAGAAAATTAATTCTTCATTGTATAGAAAGGAAGAATATCAGAATACAGTGCCCAAACACTGAAGCTGTTTTTGAAAAACCATAACCTCGAGACTATATTCCATTTATTGATGTCAGTGTTCTACCCGCCAAGCTTATTATTGGCTGCAACGCTATCGGATTTTGCGATGAATCAAATGCTATAGCACGACGATTGCTACATATCGGCACTTTCGAGTGATTGCACAGCGTTTGTCTGCCTCTAAAACTTGTCATCCCTAACCTTTCCATAGATACATAGCTTACCTTTATCTTGAATTCCTTTAATGCACCATACGATTGTATAGAATACCTAGCACAAAGGCCGTATACGTTTTGTGAAGCAGGAAGCACAATAAAGTGAGAGAATAAAAAATAAGTGGCTATACTTCTACCAAAGACCAACCAAAATATCCTGTTACATTTGCCTGTCACACTAGCAAAGGAAACTTGTACGAAAAGGAGCGCTTAACACCTGAAACCTATTTTGTAAAAGTTTGATTTTGAAACTAAATATGATACATAAAAGAAATGACGGCTTTCCTGAAATGTATTAAAATAACACGTACCTGAAGGAGGGATAATAGGTTTCCAACCATAAGCTCGTTTTTAGGATATCTCTCAAATATCGACCACATAAATGTAAAAAGGATGGGCTTATCAGATATACAAAAGAAGGATTATTTGAGGGAGAAGATTAATCCTGTTACCGTCGGTGATGTGCAGCACGGCATTCCATAAAAGATTACTATCAGGATCCAACCAAACCGTCACCGATTTTTCTTTACTCTTTTAAAACTGAGACTTCATTGGAGTCTATAAAATCATAATTATGACTGAAGCACTGACAATATCGTTCATGTGTTGGATTATCTGCAATTTCACATAAAAAGCAGGGAAACCTCACATTAAACAGACCCGTTGCCTGTTCTCTCTAGTAGTAAATATAACGAACATGAAGAAGGCAAAACTCGCTGAAAACCCGGTTTCTGAATATTGTAATCATCACTTATAAAGCCTCTTAAACCTTACTTAGAGACCTCGTGGTTGTTTTGTAACTTTCATAGTCGTATAAAATGTTTAGTTAAGAGGAGATTTAACCACATCCAGACAGACTCTGCGGGAGTTTAAATGAACAACAGAAATGAAAGTCGTTCACATGACTCGAGAATATATTAGTAACATTAACCAAATTTTATGAGGATGGACGATCGTCTTTGAAAAGATTCCATTCCAATTCAAATCCAATGTAAAAGACGGGAAGAGGGATGGTGTCTTGCTAATATTATAGATTTGATAGATCACTTCGTCCGATAGGTCCACTCTAGCTGAGTAAACTTAGCAGGTCACATAATACCTTAGAAAGCAGCACATAAAAATGTCATTAATGGTATTAGTACAATCAAGCCAACCATCCAACATCGTCAGCTTTATGACGTTCGTCCTTTATCCTATCAGAATTTCTAAAAATAATCACTAAAAGGCGACCTTGTGTGTTTTTGCACCTGGCCATTGCCATTATCATTTTTGACAGGGACAGCTTCATCTTTTTCCCACACCCACATGACTGTATTAGTTTTCGGTGCTATCAGTTACAGGGAGGCCAATGCTGATCTCCTCCGCAGTCACTCTATTGTACAACCCACACCACTCTCACGTGACCTACGCCATAGTGCGCGGCACGAGAGAATTCGAGAAGTCACACCCGCGCGAGACCTCGCGGGATTTCGCGTTGCGACAGCGCGCCGGTGCGACACTCTCCCAGCAGATGTTTCCATCACGGGGCTTAATGAGGAGGACAGGGTGAGGTGCGCGGAGAGTGTGGTGCCTCGTTTTTGTTTGCGTTTTACAAGCCATTTTGGGTGTCGGGTCTCGCGCCAACCAGACCTCCTCTGAGGATTCCTTCCTCTCACAGTGACGATTAGGTATTTAAATGAGAAGTTCCATTCTCCGGGCAGAGTTTATTAGGGTTTTTTTGGTTGGTTTTAATCTCCGGCAAGCACACGACACCGGGTCGTGACTGCCCATATTATTTCACCGATCTACACCGACCTGGCTTGGGTGAAAAAGGAGCTCCTTGTAATAGGAGAGTACTCCAAAATGTGAGCTCAATGCGAGCATTGACACGAGTTTGCCTTTGTTCTCATTCATCGTTACCTTTCACTGTGTCTCATAATCTTTCCCCCTTTTTGACAGAAATTCACTTGCAGTACAGAGTGGATTTCTGCACGAACCCGTATACATCATCCAAGTCCGTGATTTCGGCAATGAAAAGAGATATACAGCTGACTGATGTTGATGCTGTCTTCCTATCTATGCGTGAATTGATTGCAGATATGCTGTATTACTGCTTAATCCATCCTCACGGTCGTCATTTGTAATGAGTTCTATTCGGCATTTCTCTCTTGTAATACAAATATATGAGAGTGTACAAGAACAAGAAATGAAATGATGAAAATTGCTCTTAAAAAGGCTGAGATATATCTCCTATGGGTAAAAGAGAGCGAATTTCGCATATATACTTTTTTCACCTAAATATGTTCCTGATGGGGAATTTTACAATTTCTTACAGAACAAAATCTTCTCTGGTAGGCTACCTGTTACAAGTATATGGTTTTTTTTGTTAGTTGATTTAAAATACGAATATGAATAAGATATAGATACAGCTTTCTGTCTCCGCAATCTGTTACGTCTACTTGTGTGCCTGTACCTCGTTTATCATATATATTGACATGCATATATATGGCTACTTCACTAGGAATATGAGGAATCCACTCGGTCGTGTTGTCCTTTTTTGCTCATCTATTGCGCCATATATATTCTCTCATTCTATATTGTCATACATCTGCCCCATAGTCTCAGTAAATACAAGGTATCTCATGACAAAGAGAGGGGGAGTGAAGATACACACTTCACAAGTCGGGCGACATGTTCAGGCAAGCTGGTAACTGTATAGTTTCAGGCTAAGTAAACACTATTCTCACAAACTACAATTAAACACGTGGTAACGCTTTTAATCTTACCACCCACGATAGGATTAAGACTGTTTTCACAATCCCCAACAACATGCTTTTTTTCAAATAAATTTGTTTAACCAGAGGATCATTTCAACAATACCAGGCAGATGTTTCTTCTTATCAAACACCCACTCACCAAAAAAGATACCCCGCCCCCCCCCCCCTCACGAAATTACCATTTACTTTCTCTTGATTTGTCACTGGAATTCCTTGTTTGAAAACTTTTAATAGTACCCAACTTTCGAATGAGAGGAATGAGCTGCTGGGTATTCACAATGGAACTCGATTGTATTGCTTGTATTTGAATAATAAAAAACAACAAAAAAACAGAGGTTTATGTTTTAGAACAACTAATCCTTCCCCGCTTCTCCAGCATAGTTCTGGTGTGTAATCCCAGCAAAGGAAGATCTACCATTGGCAGAAATATACTGTGGTTTATTATGAATTTTAAAAAAAATGTTATCAAAGCCATACGCACTTTCACAAGCATAATTTGTTTAATTTATTCGGAGTTTCAAATCATCATAATTATTCCGTTGATAATTGCATCAAGTATAAAGGGGAGAAGCACATAAGTCAAGAAGGCTCCACTGGAAACACGAAACAAGGCTGACATCTCGGTGTCACAGGGTCCTCTTATGACCACCCTCCATTGTCCCTCTGGACAATAACGTCTATAGCGTGCTTTTAGAATGCGAAATCTGACTCCTGTGCCATAAAATCATAAGCACTAGCCGCCTCCAGTCAATTACCGTGTCCATCTGCGTTCCACTCACCCGTCGTGACCAATCAGAATGAAGCTAGCCATTTGCTGCCGAATCTTCATGACGGCAACATGTGGCGCCATCTGCGGCGATTCCCACAGAGCAGGATAATCACCACCATGACTGGTTCTCTAATTAGGTGTAGCATGAAACCATAGTCTAATGTAATCGCAAATAAGGATTGTGCAAAGTACTGAGTACACGCAAAGATTCACCCGCATGACACCTATCAATGCGGAATGGTGAGATATTTGGTAAACAAAATAGCATGGTTTCAGGAAGCTTGAAGCACTGGTGAACTGTGCATTGGCTTTGAAGATTATTTTCATTATTTCTCAGAGGAAACAGCAAATATTGATATCTGGGAAATATTTTAGATGAAAAATCACTTATGAGACAATAAAACTATCTGGACAAAATTACTCGGCATGAGAAGGGAAAGGAGTGTAGGTTATACAATCGGTCTAATATAACTGAGTCTAAATACCTAAATGTGAGTAAGACCTAGTCGCAATGAAAATATCTATTTATATTCACGCTCATCGATAACTCATCAATATTTCAAAACACATCTTAACTTGGAAGGATCATTGGCTACTACATCAAGATGATCCAGAAAGCGATGTGCGAACTTTTTTTTTGTTTTATTTGGTATTTTAGCGTCTAATAGTTTCTATCTGATTGATCAGATTTCGTTTTGATTACACATACACGTTTACTGTTGGATAAATAGGGAGTTCTGCCAGGCAGGTCCAGGCAGCTTTCTCTTTTAGATTAAATCTTTCCGAAATTTTTGCATCATGGGGACGTCAAGAATGTCTCTCTTCCCATAGTTAGAGAAAACTCTAAGCTGTTGCATTTTTTAGGAATTCCTCTCTACTTTTCTTTATTACCTGTGAAGATAGCCAATGTGGGAACACTCATTGCACAGGTCAAAATACACAAGTATCTACATTATCGAGGAAATTCATTGCAATATACATGTAGTTAATATTCTGTGACTATAGATGGGAAACATTCTGCCATGTCGATGTTGGGTTCTCGGGACAGAAATCAAGTTCTTCAGACAGACAGTGCATGAGGCATGCGAAGTGCCAAGGTAAAATAGTAGAAACATGAGAAATGGCCATTTAGGAGGCTCTCTGCCTGTCAAGAAGTCTTTCTCTTCGATGTGAAAACTTCCTGTTGGAAGCCTAATGGAGCTGTTCTCCCTTGACAGCTGTTCGGACGTCATGCACACACCATGAGGCATTGTTCATCCGCGCGGAGAGATCAACGGGGCAAACGAATCCCAATGCAATATTGATATAATAAGGCTGTGTAATAAGGCATGTTGTTCATAGAATGAATAAGTATTGGTGAGAATGGGCAATATAGTAAAATAGTCATTATTCTTGTCAATGTTAGACATACGGGGATTCCAGTTGGGGTAAAAAAAGTGTAAATATTTTTCATGTGGAATAAATTGCCTAAGAAAGACAAATCAATGTTAGCCAAGGAATGTTGCCAAGGGTGTGTGGGGCAGTTCAAATTACTGTCGCGAATAAGGCTCAATTTTTACTATCCTTTACATTATACAAGAAATATCATTTTATAAACTGGATTTGAAAACAAGAATTTCCATGGAAAAGCGGAAAACTGCCATCCTTAGACATGTATAGCTCAGAGCCAAAAGAACAAGGAATACTGCTTCACTATTAAGAAGATATCCAGCATCAGTTTGAAATACAGTAAAACCCCGCTTATAAGCCGATTCTTTTTAGAAAATTTTGAAAAAGATTGGCCGGCTTATAGCATTTTGCTGAAGCAACTTATAACCGGGGTCGGCTTATGAGCGGGGTTTTACGGTAGTAGCATGAATACATATAAATTAATACAAACTGCTATAATTCAACACGATCGACTCGCATGTATATGCGTCGGGTCTCAGTTTATAATGGTGCCGACCGAATGTAAACTCGTCGTTGAAGTATGCAGCGACTTCCACCTGTTTCTTTCGTTGTTATGGTATTCTTAAAGCTAGCTGAATAGTATGTACAAAAACAGACCGAATCATACAGTTTAACAATACTAGGATATAAGGCCTTACACTGTCTCTCATCTGATCAAAGGCTACAGACCCATGGGCGACACTACAAAACCAATCTCCTTGATGGATGAGATGGCGGGCGAGTAGAGACGGCCAAAGACGGACTGGCGGGGAGCACAACTTGTTACCTCGATATAGTCCAACAGTCAAACAATATTCTTCTGTCATCCTAAAACATAGCAGTGCATCACAAACGTGGCCATCACTCTGTGATTTCTGGGTGAAAGCCTTTCTGATTGCCTAGTTTTCTTACGTTGTGAACTTAACAAATACTATTATGGGAGAGATGCAAAGGTCATCTCTCTTTTGTCATGTACATATACCTTCCATGAATTACGTCTCTAAATTTCAATATATTCAAAGGTCACTTTGGAATTTAATCAATGGAATACCCAGTGACGCTCAGAAGCAAAATTTATAAACATTTTTTGTTGTAAATTCTTATATACTTGGGTATATATATTGTGCGAATCTTATGAGCTGAAAATATCTGAACGACATAGATTTTCCTGTATGTCATGCTACAGACAATACTAGTCCCTTCATGGCGAAAAGTCTTGTTTTCTGGTGTCTCAGATGAACTAGTCAATTATCAACCCATTAAGAATCCTTATCAATATTTAACAGAAATAGGATACTTCTATTTCTTTAATTTAGTCCCGTCAGTTCTACCACGATGGGAAGTTCTTCCACTAAGGTTCCTTCACAACTGACAGAACATATGGTTACACCAATGCATCATATGCTCTCAGAACGATACAAGGTAGTGACAAAAATGTGATTTTTCAACAAGAATTACAAGAGGTCTCATATGAAGACGGATTGATGAGTATGATAGATGTTGATGAGATGAAATAACCAGATATTGGCTACAAGATATCAAACGTGTAACTAGTTCAACCAACTGACCAGTACTTGAGTGCCTGGTCGGATGTTTGTTATGACCAGTCATAGATAGACAATGCACGTTTCACAACCCTTTTGAATTTCAGCTTGCTATTGGATTTCTGTGTTACTCCGTCGAGCTCGTTCCAGAGCAAACTAGCATGATACAAGGGTGATTTCCTGTAATGTTCAGCGCGAGCCCTACCTACCAATGAACTTTACCTGCATTTTGGTATATTCCACCGTACCGTTATTGACATATTTAAGGGTTTTAAAGCCAAAGATAATCATGCGAGGGTTACCTCAAATATTAAATCCCAATCCAAAACAACCATTCCGAGGAGCTTGCAGAATGCCTAGGATAGAATGGCTAAGTCGGCCCTGGGGGTGATAAGGATTAGCAATGCCCCCTGATTCAGCCAGGGGATATTTGGCGTAACGCTGACGAGTAACCGGAACCGGTTTAATTGTGAACGCGCGCGTTTTGACGGTTGTTGACGTCCGCTCGGTGCCCGGGTTTGTCTTAAGACCCGGATCTCCAGAAAAACATAGATCAACTGAGGGTCCGCAACCCGCCAGTTTAACAACCCATTAAGCAACAATGAGTCTGACCAGTCTGTCCATCGGGGCCTACCTGCTTGGCTATTTTTAGCACTTTTTTATGGTCTTTTTCTCTTATAATCACCTCTTAGGCACGCCCGATGAACATCTTTCAATACTGACAACTATCTGACTGACTGCTGTCTATATGATTGCATTTTAAACTTCCTCAAAATGTTTTTCTTTTTCTTGTTTCCATCCTTGAATGTTACGGATCCATATATTTCGTAAGGTAATTCTATCGGAAATGAATTAAGACAGACTTGGCTCACATGAAGCCAAGTATGAAAGTGTGCATCGATTTAGAGTCAATGGCTACATATGTTCTGAATCATAGATGCCAATCAGGATATTCCTGATCAAACAAGCTCCAAGGCTTTCCGATACACTAATGGATTTACATCCGGGAGATATGTCAACATCCACTCACTGATTGGCCGCAACAGACCTGTATGGACTTTTGAAATAAGCCTGTTGGACTTTGTAAGCAGGATTTCACTTTACCTATAATCCCTGATATGCAATCGGCAACTGAAAGCACTTTTGTTACTCGTCTAGCGGGCATATTCATTTCTAGTTATATTCAGCAATGTACAGTGACCTTTGGTAGTTGGACTTGAGATTACGAGTATCCTGATTCGTGTAGCTGGCTGGCCTTCAGCCCGTTGGTATTAATTCAGCCGGCTGTGTTGTGTGTATACAGCTCCAGGTTTGAATGTCAAACTCCAAGATGACAAATCGTACAGGGCAGTATAATCTTTGTAACACAGATTCAAAACTACTGAAGCAAAACAATTTTTGTTCTGATTATCAATTATTACAATTAGAAAAAAGTGTTAAATTTCCTTTCATGAAATATTTTGGCACACGTCATTTAAACTGCGAAACACTAATGGTAACTTTGCCATTGTAAGCTAATGGCACTTACGAGAGCTCAGTGATTCGTATGAGATTTTCTCTTAGATATTCATCCTCCCCCCAACTCTGCTATGTCAACCTTTACCAATGTTTACTCCGTAGTCTCCAATCAAGACACATAATAAAACGAAAATGAAGTAGACAGGAAAGAAAGATTAGATTTGAATAACATTTCATCTTAGCTAGATAAAAAGAATATTGAATTTTGTATTAAGTTCTATAAACTACTCGTTGGTTCTATTGAACAGTAGTTATAGGCCAGATCTTACCAGAAGGTAGACGATATTGCCATTGGATAGGACCGGTAAAGGTTTGTTGAAATCCCCGTAGATAATGAAATGACTGATGATTATGAAAACGGTAACAGAACTGCAGATGCAATGCAACTACAAAATTTGATACTTATTGCTCATCACAAAGCGATCTCAAGAATAGGCGGTTTACAATGGCCACTAGTTGATATCATAGCAAAATTCGTCTTCAAATGGGAACTTCCCTAATAAAATAATTAAACGAAGATGAACATATTGAATCACCAAGACCTCCCATCAGTGTCAGGTTCGAATTTGAGCCCCGAGGGCATTCACTGACCTCAGCCAGTAGAGCCTGGGGAAAGGTGGGGAGGCAGAGAAAACCCTGTCAGCAGGGTGTTGTAGCCGGGCTGTCATCAACGCCAGGGTAAGGGTTTAATGGTCACTTTTAAAACACTAGCCGCATACTTGGGGCTAACAAAGTAGGCAGAGAGAAGCAATGAATATGCACACTGGTTGGTTGCAGTCTCTATGCACAAGAGGGCCACTGGAGTGCGTGCCGTGACATACCCATTACTCCTCTCCAAGCACAGCCTTAGCTGACTATCCCTATGTTCAAGCTACATAAGCAAATAGTCTGCTTGGAGAATTGCCTATCAGCCTGTGTGCGACCCTTTCGGTGGCGCAGTTGTCCATCCGGGACCTGGTATACGCAAGCGCGGAACGCTGTAATGTGTTTATTGGCACCGGAAGTGATCAGCCCATCGTCGATGGTGCGCACGCAGCCTGAACCAATACAAACGCCCTCTGTTGGAGGTTAAAACGTTAGAGTATTTTTTGTTGTTTTCTTCCCTATTTGGAACGTCCAGCTGATTAAAGTCCACTACAATAGCCAGTCTGCAGGGCATGCAGGCACAGGATGAACGACAATCACTCCCTCTATCGGCATATGTATGGAAACAAAAAGGCAATTATTGATGCAGACTAGCAGTGAGCCGGGCGACCCCATGGGAAAGCCGAGTCAGCTCATGAAGGCGACTGATGCACATACACAAGCTCGTCCACCCGGTTGGTGACACACTTGCCCATGCATGAAAAGTCTACCAACTGCAGAATCATCAAACGCACACCCTATGTCGCGCTGCACATGGTGTGTCTCATGTGAAGTGAACTTCGTACATCGACAAATATATCAGCGATTGTTACCGACCCGACGGATCCGTCAGGCAAAGGTGTTCGAGTCTGTAAAACCCACACTATAGGGGCTTTAACCTTCAGGGTGCTAGGATCCCATTTCCAGATGATTCTATCCACTTCAGCCATAGTTAGCCATTGGGATCTACTACAAAAACCGAAAGTAAAGTAACCACAAGACCAAATATGGGATTATCTGTTTGTGGTTTAACGTCCCAGGGGATCCTGAGGGTGTATAGGGAATATAGGAAAGCTAAGTATACGAATGGAGTGAAATTCATTGGCTATTTAGTTTATGAGCATTATCCATTTATAATGACAGACTCTAATAATGCAGTGGTAGATCATGCATCTCATAATGTAACTTGAATGTGAAATGTCTGAAACAGCGAAGGATAGAGAGACAGGATAACCACGGAAGAAAGCAGAAAAATATTCTGTAAGCACTATAGGCCATCAAGAGAGCAGACGACATTCGTCCCCTAGACGGACGCCCATTGTGCAGCCCACCAGACCCTCCCACAGGGACGCCCACAGGTTGGAGGAAATAAACGTTATTATGTCTCATCTCTCCACGGGGTTCTCATTTTACCCGGTAAGGGGTGCCTTTCTAGGGTGGCTCCCCCTACATGGGACGCCCCACAGGTGAAGCACAGAATATTCTAGTCGGTACCACCAGGGTAAAATCGCCATCCCAATATGTCATGCCTGGTGATGAATAAACTCCTAATTTTATTGGAGGAAGTATCGAATTTACAGTAATTCTAGACTTGTGAGAACTGGATGAAGAGGTCGGATACTGCGATCTCGTGGTTTTATACTGCAATGAGTATCAGTGACAAGTATGCTATATCAAAGACAAATGCGCATATGGTTTAGTTCCTGTAGTTGAAATACCTCCTTGATGTCTCAAATGCCAATTTCAGATCTCAGCTGGAGAGTTGGTGCTATTTGGCCGCAGACCTAAAATAACTAACAACAACCTGACCATGGAAAATTAAATACACTGAATAAACTGTGATCACGAAGTTCCCCCAGACTGGTGGCATGTTGTATGAAATGAGTACGATCGAGATGAATTGGTTTCATTTTGTAATACATGTGAAAGGTCGCAAAGAAAGAGGGAATAACACTACAAAGGGGGAAATATGGATGGCGCCTTTATAGTCTTCTTTTTGTGTGTGAAATGATATATGGCTTACTGATAGGTTTCACCATAAAGAGTTTATGAGATATAGAATATGTGCATTTATCTAATAAACGCGACAGCTACAATTGCATTCTGATACTTCACACAAGGAAGTCCTACCCACGAACGTATCAGGATGTGTTTACGAAAAAACAGACTTCCATGAGGAATGTCTGTTATGGTTGATCAAATTATTCAGGAATCAATGTCAACTGCACTATTTTCGTACCGTGTTAAGTTTTTTATGAGCGGGGACCTATACTTGACGGCGCTGTCTGATCCTCCTGCTAATTAGTTTGGGATTTGCCTCGGACTACGTATTAATTGATCGAAACTCACGTGTATTAATTATGATCCGAGCATGCGATTCAATCTGTCACAACAGATAGTTTTCTGAGGATTACATTTTGATTAGAAATGTTCCCCAGTATTTGTTTCAATATTTATCATCGGCAGCTTTTGTTTCCCTCATTACTGCCCGCCCGTGGATCCGGCAGAAGATTGCTAGTGCTCCAAGTCTAATCATACTCACAAATGTTTTCTTTGCGTTCATAATATAAACGTTGTTTATTCTAATCTCTTTGATATGAATCGTTACCATATTATCCATATATAATGACTTCATAGAGATAGTACTTACATACATGTATCTACGTTTATGATTAGGTATTATTCTACCTGTATGGATATATGTCAGGATATACAGGTTAGGTAGAATGATAATGTGAGGTGTTTTTTTTCTTTTAGTGTACATAAGAAGGCTTGATACACGTGCTAGTGGAAGCTAGAATTAGGAACTTGGGTAAGCTCATAGGGAGAGGGGCGTGTTGAAACCCACAGGGTATCTGTCATAACTTGATACCATTTACAAAAAAAGAAACTTTCAGGAACCGACATAAATAAAGCTCAATATTACATATTATATTTAACTATTATCATATAGGGCAGAGTAAATCTCTTCAGTCTTGAAGAAATAAACTTAGAGAATCCTGACAAAAATCCCGATACAAAGATTGAATGATAAAATATTGTTTTAACGGGGCTAGATATGTTGTTGTATGCAGTACACGCGTATAATGTTGAAAGTACAATATCTGATGTTCTTTGGATCATGGATTTCAGAAATTGCAAAAATAATGAGAGAAGGCTGTTCTGTGAACAATGTGCATAAGTTACTTATGCTACCCTTAATGAAAAACCGCCATAGGCTAACATTGACTAATTTTGTACAACAGGCCGTGACATACAGTGTGTTTTATGCGTCTAATTTAGGTCCCTTTAAACAAATTGACCAATCAACGAGTCAGAACGTGAACTAAAATTTAAAAAAGTCTCCGTTGCACTCGTAATGCGCCTTTTCCAATGCTTGCTAACATGATACTGGATATTACGAGTGATTAATGAAATCACAAAAATTAGTCAAATTAACTCCCGGTCAGTTCTGTTAGATATAGACTGGTTATACATCGTAACATGCTGAACTGCCTCTCTTGGTGCACGCAGTCCTGGCAGAATAGTAGCGAATGCAGATGCATATACATGTAAAACCCCGCTTCTAGGACATCCCTCTTGAAAGAGTTTATTTTAATCCTGCTTAAGGAGAGACCCCGTTTAAGGGGGCATCCCGTTTAAAAGGACACCTGGCTTAAGGAGGCGATTATTTCGGTAATGTCGAAGACGCACCGAGCGATATCCGGAATCGCCAACATAAAATAGCGAGTATGTGAGTTTTATTTCATATTTTACCTGATTATTGCTTCCCAGACACTAAATTATCGGTGGGAGATACTACTATGAAATGATATCTTACACACACGTTATTTTGTATTGGCGATTCCAGAGATCGCCGCCTTGACTCGCTTGGTGTATCCCCGGCTTAAGGAATGTTTCTTAAGAGCACCTCAGAGGGACACCTTATCAAATCTTACTGGACAGTGTAGGGGTAACACTCCAGATAATCATGATTCCTTATTTAAGGTGTGTACGGGTAGACTGGTGTCTAGACAATCAGATACAAGCCAACGGCCTGCGTCGGCTCCTGTAGGCGTGGGGGTGTTTGTGTGGATAAAACAGCGTCTCTATGCCATAGTACTACCTGTATAAAGGTATATAACCTAACCATCGACAGACTGAAATCCCTGTTTAAGGGAACACCCCGCTTAAGGGGACCATTTGCTTGGCACGGAGGGTATTCCCTTAAGCGAGGTGTTACTGAACAGAGATAAACATACATCAGTATGAAGAATTCTACCAACAAACTCTTCGTGCATACTCAACATAACGCCTTCCGGTAGAGACTACTAAACCTAGTCAAACCTCATCCCCAGAGGTCGCTTGTTACCTGAGCTCAAATGCATTATCACGTGACGTCTCACCACGTGACTTGAAAGACAAGACACACCCCTATGCCTCGTAACACCCCCTCTCCATCCCACACCCCGATTTCCCTCTTGTACACCCCACTATGCCCCTCGGCCACCCCAAACTTTCTTATCCCGCCGTTTTGGAGGAGAGACTGAGGGGTGTGGACGCATCCATCAGTAGCCCACCTTACAGTAATTTGTCCCGTCAGTCAATCAGAAGAGGTGTGGTTGTTAAAGTATGAGGGTTCCAAGTTTGCTTTTAGCAACTTCAGATTTTAATGCATTTGGAGGTATGAGTCAGAACCCATTGTTTTCCAACGTCGTGATTCATTTTGTTGTGTCAAAGCTGTGATTCAGTATCAGCACTCGGCGGATATGACTTCGTGAAATCAACTCGGTTCGTGATTAGGTGAAATCAAATAACCTTTTTACACAGAAGCTTGTTATCTTTACATGGTACTCTGTGTATATTTCGTGAAGTCCGACAATAATGAGATATGGAAATATTACTTTTTGTCACATGAAAAATGCTAGATATATATATTGGAGAAATTGTACTGAAGGAGTCATATCAGCACAATAAATTTGCAGAACTTTGTTCGTATGGCTTTAGTACTAATGAGATAGAAGTTACTCCAGTTACATATTTTTCAAGAATGATATTCAATAACCAATACATCACAATCATCTAGACAAGAAATAGTTCTTGCATCAAAATAAAAGAAATATTTATCTCCTATAGATGCATGGCTCTGTATCTTGTATCCTGCATTTTTATCGCAAATGGTAGCAATATATAGATAAAGTATTTGTGGAATGTAAATATACATATATGCATATTAATGCACAACCTTGATAATTTAGTATAAGTCCCTCTATGCCCTAGTCTAATCAGATCTGCCTAATGCGAGCTAGGGGAACATGAGTAGTATACAGAGATATGTGTGTTTAATGCCACATCTATGATAGACTTGCGTTAAATAGTATTACCTGACGCTTCGAATGAATGCAAAATATGGCATTTAAACTTGAAGGACACAAATCCACGCGTTTTTCAATGGATGTTAATGTTGAATGTCTGACATTTAATCCCCTATGTTGTGTTGCGTGGGTCTCTGACTGATATAGAATGAGTCTCATCATCTGAGACATTCCGGTCATATGAGACGATACCAAACTGCAATGGATACCAGGGTGGGGGTGGTTCATAACACCCATTACTCAGTCTTCATTTCAGGAAATATTCAGACCATAACAGTGATGATCCGTCAAATCAACGAGTAAAGTTGTTGGTCAAATCAACCACGCGATCATCATCAGCATGAAGCTAAGATTCAGGATTCACATATTTACTTTCACAAAGCTGATGTTTTAACCTGAAAATAAACTCTTTACCTCAAACGATCACGGTCTGGCCACAGACACTGACTTGTGCCCAGTGGGAGAGTCGGTTTAACACCACAGCATCCTGACTATCTGCGTGTATTTGGGTAAGGTCTGACTGTTTTTGCCGCTGTGTAAACGCGGCCGTGTTTTCGACGTCCACATTTTAGTCGTGTTGTATGTATTCACACCTGGCCCGCTTTAAGGATCTGCTGGTGCTGGTGGCGGTGGTGGTTCAGAGACATCCCCCTGGGTTCTTTTTATCCATGTTTTATGTATTTCTGGCGGTGACTTTGGATGACTTTGGATGAACGAATTCCACTGAGTCCCGCTTTCTTATGGGAGAATCTTCCGGAGTGGTGAGTCTCAACGCCCAAACTGACTGCCGACCAAATAGCATCCAACGACAGACGTCATTAGATACATACTTTAATCGTGACAATCCCTCCCATTGTTCATTTATCCCATCGCAGTTGAATTGGTGACATTCGGTATCACAAATCTAACATGGCAAGACTGGCTTATCCTCACTCGGGGAGTAGGTCTTGTTCTAGAGTGGCATTAAGACGGTTGCTAGACGAGGCCTATGTGTGGATCCACATTCCCTTTGGCATATTTTCAATAGCCCATTACTTGCTGTCAAACTACAACCTGTTATTCGCCTCACTTCTGGCATGCTGGCCATTACTGTTCGCGTCGTTTTAAAAACAAAGCCTAATTGGTGTTCTTACCTTCTCATTTTTATAATCATATTTCAACGGAGTTCAGTCTGGGCGTGCGATGATTACATATCAGACGACGCCTTCGTTTTTAACCGGGGAATCTTGAATGAATTCAATATGTTGATAATTGCATATCAAGTGTCGGAGGCTCATGTTGGGAACCGGGGTCGCGTTGAGAGTGTGTCGTTATTGTGATATGCCATCAAATCACCAACTTTTATTACAAGTGAATTAGTTTGAACAATATGCGCAGTTCATCAACTCAGAAAGCTGTTTCTCTTTTCTGAATGATCACTGGTAGTCAGTCAATGGACAACCCATGTAGATGAGGTAGGAGTTTATCATGATTAAAACAAATATATATATATATATATATATATATATATATATATGTGGCTTTAAATTGAAACAAGGCGACTCAGCAAAAATGTTCATATATAAAGAACGTTTCCAATAATTTCCCCTAAAAAAGTGAAGAAGTGAGGCCAATTTATTAAAGAGAAATGAGCCATATTTATGAACAACAGTTCTGCAGATTTATACCCTATGGGATGTCCCTATAAATGCCCTTTATTTTTCATGTTCACCCTATTCATCCATAATTCGTAACTACGAAAATATGAGAAATGGGAAATACTGTTACAATTTTTGAAAAAAACTCAATATCGACAATCATAATAATATTACTCAGTTGCAACTATTATAACGAGCGGTTAGATATTTGCAAAAGGTATCCAAGTTCCTAACTGGTTATCTTAGGTAGTAATCCACAGCTAATAAATGCTCTGCAACATTCCATAATTGAGTGACCTAACTGACATAATACACTTACAACTACATGTATATGACGGTCTGCACCAACCGATGGAGACGCCGTCTGCCCTATCGAGTACTCAGAGGACAAAGAGCGGGCTTCGTCACTGCCTCTAAGAGCAAAGACATAAACACACCTGGCACTCACTTAGTGCTCCTGAGAAGGTTTATTTAAGTTGTACAAGAAGTAGTGACTCATAGCCAACCCAGCAGTAGGAAAGTCTGACTGGGAGCTACTCAGCTGCAGTCTCATATCACATACAGTTGTGTGCCAGATGGATTCATCTGAGCTGAGCAGAAAATACAATATCGCAAAAGCTGAGAAGCCACAACAGGAAGTCAGGGACAAAGAATCTCGCGGAAACATTTGATAGAGTTATCGTTATAACGTAAGGGTTATCATTGAGTAAGTGCCTCGAAACAACATATCGATATCATGATTAAATAATTAACACATCTCTAAGCCCAAGTATGAATTCCAGTTTTTATGACTATCTGTCTTATATGATAAAGATACAGACTCTATACCTCAAGTGTGAAGACAGAAAGTCATTGAGTGATTGACACAAAAAATGACTCTTGAGCATATTTTGTTCCATACCCCTCACAGAAGACATGGCCTCAACATTTGTCAAACATGGACAAATATAACCATGCAAGCATTGTAACACATGCACACATCCAGGTAGATTTGTTCATGCCTATCATATCGACCAGCCAGACCATGATGCCTCTGAAGACGTGAATATGTCTCATGGGAAGACATTAGCATGTCTAGTAGATCTACATCACGGAGCCATGCTGTTGACGTTTTCGGTACAAAACCGATACTCTTCGAGTGTAGTAATACTTAAACAGGTAAACTGGAATAGACCTTTTTCCACAGGCTGGATTCTCACCTTATTTACTTGATAACGCAATGTATACATCAAAACAAAAACCTGGCAACGTATTCTTTCTCATTTGATGGTTAAATGTATGAGCATTATACGTTTATAATACCTGTTTATATTATTTTCAGAGATAATGCAGCGATTTCATTATATTCTATGGTATCCCATCTCAAATTTGGTGTGTCATACATGCGTATCGGCTCAATAATACTTTGGATATACCTTAGATGACATAGGGATACCGAAACTGGATACACATTAATACATTGGCAGGCCTAGCTATCAGAAGCTTTTTCCAAGGGAATCCAAGACTATTATCAACAAGTTTAGACAGCCCAGACTTGTTGTTACTCTAGTTTGTTCCAGCAGTCTAATATGTCAAAAAACGACACTCCTGCAATCATATCCACCGTTTACACTGTAGGTGTCATTGCTTTATGTTTCTATAAGCATAAGGCGGGACTTGGCCGTATTTCTACGTGCGACGGCCTAACTAAGGAACACACCGTTAGGTTGAATGGCAGCACCTGTATTGATAATTACGACGCAGACAACATCCTATAGCAGCTAACAATAAGCGGGAAAAATAAGTCTCTATTGGAATACTAGACAATTGAATATATCATGTGTGCAGTGTTTACCGCATTGATAGTAATACTACACGAGCATTGAGTATTTTAGTGCTGAGGATATCTAATAAGCCTATGAACGTGTCTTGTCTGGCTCTAAAATGCCTCGACAAGGTGCCAGGCACCCACCACTAAGCACCAATACATCATATACAATACAGCAATATGGCTTTATTTGCAATGTTTCTTTGCCATTTATAGGGAAAGAAATCTGTCCCTATGAAGCAGTTAGGAGACTGAAATCCACGTCATAGACGACTAGTTTTGTCTGAAACCAACCCTCTGAGGGAATGGTATTAATTTAAAGATAAAGGAGAGCAGGTGATCCAGATACAGGTACCGACCAACAGTGCATGCCGTGACAATTGTGGGGAAACAGACCAAGAAACGTCCAAGTCGTTCGGTGTGCTCAATCAAACCTACTCCGTCATCTTTTTATTCAGCCTTTTCATCTAAAACAATAACTCTTTTTTGTAGCTGCTTTTAAAGACGCATCTTGAGCGACTGTAAAAGTTGAAGACGTAACAAAAAAAAATCCGATGCCTACGCTCCTGGCGATAAGGCCTTTAGTGATAGGCCTATTACCATATCATTAAGCCAAGAAATCAATCGCTGTTAGAACATTTTCATCTATCAGTCGAGCCAGGCTCCATCTCCAAGCGCAGGCGGTCCTTAACCAGCCCTGAGTTGCACACACAGTGGCATTTGTCTAAAACAATGCCCGACCATGGCGCCCATCAGTTACAGTGCTTTTAAACCCATTTGTGCCAACAAGCCCGCATGCTAAGGGTACAGCGCAGTCCGCCACCAGACTCCGCCACTATCACTCACGCTCACAGAACAATGCGTCCTGATCACCACTCTCCAAACACACGAGACATGCATCACTGGCCACCTAATTCATGGATCAGAGAAAGTATGGGTGCGCTTGGAGAGCGGGGGATCGTGGTTTAACATGTGGGCAGGTGTCATGCTGCCTGTCAGGGTTAGAATTAGAAATCACATAATATCATGAATAGTCGTCCCTTTGGTGGACTCTCAAAGATGGTGCTTTTATATTAGGTTTACGTGATTTAAATCCAGCTTCAGAAAGTAGAAGTGAACTCGTTTTTGCAGGCTTAACATGGATATGAAATGTAAATCAGAAAGTTATATTTTCTTCGTGCCATGGACAGTTGATAGGTATCTCACATGTGACGCACCATAACACGTACATGGCTTTCGATAACACCATAACAATTTTTGGCAAACCCCTCAGACTGCCTGACTAGGCCATATCCTTCTATTGTATGTAAATTAAGCTGATATAGATGCGAAACATCTTTCTGATTAAGTATTATTCTCTATCTAATGAACAGCTGGTGAGGCGAAACAGAATAAAGCAGCCCAAAAAGAACAGGTGTGGAACCAAATAACCAAATGGCCCCTTGATATTAACCGTTTGCAAGCTTTTAACAGACATATGAATTGCGTACGCACTGTGCATTCATTCGATACATTAGCACAGTCTGGTGGTTCTTACAGTCTAGAAATATATCAAAGACAAGTGATATTATGCCTGTGATGCGGAGAGAACATCTGCTCACTATTCAGGCAGCTTCTTTGACAATCGAGCACTCGCATCTATGCAACCCCCTATAGAAATAGAATTGAATCATAAGAATGTGAATAATTTTTATCCGAGCTTACCTTTATAGTAGGAGAACTGAAGATAGTTGTAGTGTTCCGGTAGAAAATTCAACACCTCCTTCCCCATGAAGGTGGCCATCTTTCTGGGGCAGTCGACTCGACATTCTAGGACATGGATGTAGTGATCTGCAAAGCAATTGGTGAATATGTGAAGAACGTCAAATACTTATAATTGGGCTTAGACATTTATACTGTATATCTTTCTACCACACCTGTGATGTTTAGCAACACTATGCTGCTATGATTGTTTCATTGCAACAAATCTATCCAAATTCTCTTCAGACATGTATAGATAGGCAATAGCCATCACTTCGTCCTTTACTTTATTACGTGTAACTCATTGTATTTGGTGTCGCCAATTTGAATACGAAATCCTTAGTTACAGACATGCAGGAATTCTCGTCGTTTCAATATTTGATATTGAAGACCAGCGTGATAAATATTTTGCTGTATCTTGTCAATCATATTCAAAACATTCCTGGACCCCAACGGGACAAGATACGCATTACACACGTCAATAATGATAACAAATCCTGGCCCCATTGCCCGATAGATAATAGGAATGATGTCCCAGAGCTGCCACCCATGCAAAATACGCAGGGGATACCAATCAAACCATGACATGTGAACATAGACGAGAATGCTGTTACGACTAGCTTGTTGATGCTGTTATAAAGGCTATTATAACCATGATTTGCTTGGCTACTAGTTTGCTACAAAACGCCTTCTTGAGAGGAAGGAAGATCATGTATACAAGTGTGCTACAAATACACTATTAAGCCAATATATAAAATTGTTTTTATATGTCCCCAACTTGTAGACACATACACTACAGCCTCTGTGGCAAAGTCGTCTGCTTGACAAGCCGTCAAAGCCATCCGTAGAAATGAGCTCACTCACTGAGGCTCTGACATGGGCACACTAGCCAACCCTAATCCTCCTACAATCAGCCAGACCATAATGTAGCTTTGAACATTTTACATAGGGCTGGGGTGGATAACTTAAAAAGCACACGTCTCAGAGTGTACAGGAACATATTTCCCGGGCTTGTCCCTGCATACATTGATGTGTGTACTGCCTGCTGTAAACAGTATCCCTAACATCACATAACATGTATGACTATTCATCGTGCAGCATTTCAGTCAGGTAAGTAGGTGATGATAAAGTATCTCCTCCCGTAGTCGTTTCAATGGGAAGGACGCAGGCAGAGTACGGCTGCCGACCTCACACGCTAGATCCGCCTGTCATCAATCTTACAGACACAGGCAAGACGGGCGATGTACTATACCTCGTTCAGTATTCACTCATTTCAGGTCCAAGCTTATATCTGAACTACTTCATTGTTTCACCATATGAATAATCCTATTGAGTATACATGATCTATGTTGATACACAGTTCTGCTGAAATCTATTTCACGCAAAAACAAAATCGACCGGATGTAAATGTTCTGTGTAACTCATTTATATTTTGTGTATGACACAAACATCTATAGTAATCTCTTCATCAATATTCTTCAATCCTCTTCAATCCTCTCCATGTTTACTGCAATGGACACGACTTAGAGACATGACCTGTAGAGTCATTTCCGTATCACAAGAAAGAATTGTAAGAATACAGGACTACATGAAGGAATAAATTGTTCACCTGCAATGACGAAGGATCTGTATAAAAAATTCTACCATCGTCATGAATCATACGCATCCTTCATAATCATTACCCTCATCCATTGTAAATATTGTTATATAGCGAAAGGTTCCTTCTTTCACGACACTAAATGATGTAAGCAATGTTTGCTGGATTAGCCTTAAGATTTGCTTTCCAGAGGCCATGATTGTATTCCCTTTTTGTGCAAAATTATAAAAAAATCAAGAGCATAGGGATAAATCATATTGCAAACAGATCTACAAGGTAGACAGTCTTTCTTTTTTATCACAACAGCGTTAACAGTCTTACTGAAGATTTGAATAATGTTATACCAAACCAAAGTTTCACAAGATCGGTTGGAGAGCATTTGGATTATTTCTAATTGGATTTAAAGAATTATGTAGTTCAACAAATAACACCAAATACTACCTCTGAATTTTCTTCGAGCGATCCATATCGAATAGTGTGCTATAGAATCTATGTTGCAGACACGGAAAAGGGAATGAGAAAACTAGCCATCCGGGGAATGTTCCGTGCATGTGAGGCGACGATAATACCCAGGTCCCCAGCCACACCGCCATATTGACGGCGCTATTAACGCGCAACATCAATTCGCTTATTTCTTATTGCCAGCGGATAAAAACATTAAAGCAAAAAAACAAAACAAAAATAAGGCATCGGAGAAGGGATGACGCCCCGTGCACACAAAACTCTTCTTCGCAGGTCATTATGACCTTGGATATTTTTGTGGAGGCAAGCAGCACTTGACATCATTTGACCCCGCTATGACTCATAACAAGCGTGAGTTTTCTCTGGCAAGGTTCCGGGACGGGGTCCAAATATAATAACAAAACTACCTGGATATAAGAATTGCGCGCGCGAGCACCTGGAAGGCAGAGAATGGAGGTCGGGCTTGTGAGCAGCTCGGCCACCAAACCTGTCTTTGTACGGCTCAGTTGCCGGGCAGAGTTAAAATGAGAAATAATCCTCCTATTAACAATGCTGTTATTTTGTTCCGACAGGGGTTCCGTTCGCCAATGCCTTCAATGATTAACCTATGAAGAAGACGGGTAAAAACGCTCAGGCGAATAATAGGACGGTGAAATCTCCCGCTAAGACACGTACGACGACACTTCTTCTGGTGAAAACATGAGCGTCTGGTTGGTTTTGAAGACTCCATGGCCGCAGGTCAAAGGTTATGGATTAAATCCGAAGCCGCAGTAATGAGGCCGGCCGAATCCGATATAAATTACGCACTAATTAAGGCACAAACAAAACCAAGTGTTTGCCGACCGAAACCATATACGTGTTCCAAGTACCATGAACGGACTTGTTTCTTCTCCAGGAATAATTGGCGTTTGAAGTTCGAGCCTGTGTTATTGGTGTTCAGAATTTGTTTTGATGTCAGAGAATGGAGAGGCATCAATATGAGAACCAGTCTTTCATTTTCATATGATTCTCAGAATTCTGTCAGATGATAAGAAATTAAGTGCAGGATAACTGAAAAACAAGCCTACATGCAAGACACTGAGTATACCTGGGAAAGTATCTTCTTTAAAAACTGATGTCATGGCATAAAGGAGTACATGAAAGGAAAGAGGGCGAGGGAGACACTGGCAACATATAGGCAGTAAGAGGTTTCTGGTGCCAGGAAATATTGAACAAGTTTCATATCTGGAGTTCATATCGTGCTACTTGAATTTCGGATAGGTAAAGTGACCCAAATCATATCTGTGAAGCGTGGTGCAATGTTAAGCCATTATCTATAAACTAATACTGACAAATTGATTTCTAAATTAAGGGGTATGAAAAATCAACGTACAACTTGATTTGACTTCGACTCATTCGCGAATGGTTAATCACCACACAGAAAGATGAAAGGTGTAATGACTTGTATTGATTCAGATATCAAGCAACAATTTATAAACCTATTGTTGCCACAAGCCCGCTTTTAAGTTCTATATATCTATGTATGTTGTCTTACGTTTCAATATTGGTTCATTGGATAGCTAGGATGTCCACGAGTGTTTGAATGCTTTCAGGGTTGATCCAAATGCATCACATGACCGAAGTACATGTATAATGCTTTACGTACAGGTTTAACAACACAGATGTGTACGCCGGGGTTAAGTGAAATTGGCGTCTTCATTTACACATAGTTGTATTTATCTCCTTACTGAAGCAGCTAGTTAGAGGCCTGCAGGGGAACGATTTCTCTCCGTCTCCTCTCATTTCTACCAAACGTCTAAATGTCGTCTGACAAACCACTTTGGCGCGCTTTCTGACGTTATCTGCTCCTCCATCAGTGATCTATCATAGAGCATATTTGCAAAAATTACCACAGGACGTGTAGGCAGCTAGGCGAGACATGAGTGCTGATAACAATACCAGAAATCACTCCGCCAAGGCAGATAGTCGTCCCGCTGAAATACGGCCGTGTCGGTTACGCTTTGCGTGACGTGTGTTCACTGAGCGAAAGGTTGAGGACAATGTCTATGTATAACTGATATAATGAGTGGCTTTCCAGCAAATACCCGCCTTCACTGATTATAAGATGTATCTTCGTGCTGTCACGGGAGGCCATCAATACTCTTGATTTGCCCCCAGTAGGAGACTATTGTCATCGTTGTGACATTCTTCGTCGTTCAACGGAACTGAGCTGCTCAGCACGACTCTGTGGGACTCTGAAACTTCAGTAGCGGTTTTTCAGGGGAGGACATTAAATGAGCAGATAAAACACACCTATCGTATGCTACTGTCTATTCACTCTGATGTGTAGCCTATGGCTTGGAACAGGTACCGGATAGGTTTCGCTAATGGAACAGTGTCAATTAGATCGTGGTTCTAGTCTCTGTTCCTCAATGAAACAGAATCAAAAGCAGCTCCGATCATGGAATATTTCACACTGTTCAGGGATGAAAGGCAGGTCTGCGGGGAGGAAAATCTTAAATCAAAGAGTTGATACAAATAGAAAGAGCATTTGTTGTATTATCTTTTTGGTGATTCAAATTCCATTTGCTATAATCAGAAATACTGTTGATGTCTAACAGAAATCCTGAAATTTCTTAATTCTCTTATATCTCTCGTATCTCTCTAATATGATGAAAAATAATACACCATAAAAACGAAAAACTAGATATCTATAAAACAGAATGGCATCTCTGAATATCAGACTGCTACGAAAAGACCACAAATATCTACCCCAATTCTCTTGACTGCGCTAATATTTTAGTATTTCAAAGAGTAAAGAATTCCCAGTTCCTCAAGTCAGTCTTCCAATTGGCAAGGCTGCACTTCAAATGCTTCAAACATTTTAAAATGGCACTGTTTAGTATAGCGGTTTAATTACTAAACTAAAACATCCATAGCTTAACTCTAATGTCTCAAATCCATTCATTGAGTTCCCACTTGATTAAATGGTTAACAGTGATGTGCATACATGTACTTTAATGTGAAAAACAATTTCTGGCAATGGAGTGAGAACTTTCGATTGAGAACAGTGGTGGGCCTCCACTAGAAAAAATCCCAAATTAATATGTCAGCATGTTTTGGACGGTCATGGGAGGGACCTGAGGCCACTACAGGTTCGTCTCTCGGCAGGCTGGGCCAGGTCAGCCAGGTACTGCGTGCGCACGTCAAAGTGCCACAGAGGAGCTACTGGTGACGACATGGATGTGGCTGGGTGGGGCCAGGATTCAGCCGCGGGTTCAGCACTAATGAGTACCGCTGGGGTATGGCCGGGTGCGGCCAACTTGTGGATAGTGTGAAACTTTGATCATTACAAATTTCAATTATTCGTTCTAATACTTTCATCTCCGTTCTAATACTTCCATACTATTTTATTTTGGAGTTCAATAAGAATACATTATTGGGCAACTCATGACTCTTCAATGTATTGCAAAGTAATTGGCAGTATATCTGGATGTCAGAATATTGGGGAAGTTCTTCGGAATTAATATTGAGTGGTTCAGTTCAGAATACATTCAATAAGGTTCTGTCAGTTCTGTTATGCCATCCATAAAGTACGTACACAGAATTTCTGAAATTTTGGACCCCCCCCACCCCCCACCCCCTCTCCCAATCTTGTACGCAATAGAACAAAGAGGGAGCATACGCAGATTTTCCAGAATTTCTGCCCCCCCCCCCCGACCCCCCCTCGGTGCGTACGTACTTTATGGATGGCCCAAATGGTCTACACCAGTTATCTGGGGTAAGCAAGGACGACATTCTAAAATAAAATGGACCACACTCTTAGGCAGGTTATAGTTGAGTGCGACCATTTCTGCAGGTTCTATAGCATTTCTTAGGGGACACGTTCAGTAAAATGTGAAGGACCTCTAACGATTAATTTGTGTTGTGGTGGATAGGGTTGTCGCCTCATACCTTACTGAAGGTCAGTCTGAAGGTCAGTCTAGATTAGCCTCTGGAGCAGTCTCCTAGAGATCTGCTTGGTGCACATTACGAAGGCGCTGTATGGTGGGGCAGTTTCTGAAGATCTGCTAGGAGCACATTGCGTGTATACCGGCGTATATGATGGAGCAGCACGGCGCCTTACAGGGACCAGCAGATAATGACTACACTGGAAGGCACAGAGAAACAATGAACGCTGCGTGTTTTGTTCTATGAAGGAACCATTGACAAAGAAGGGTCACTGGTCCTGGTTTCTCCAAACAAATGTTAGGGTTTCCTATTTTGTCTGGGTCGTAATTAGCACTTCTCCAATGTTTTTCCATGTCGTTTTGCTGTTGTCTCTGCACCTGGCCATCTCCCACTCTTTACCTCCATTGTCCCATTAATTTCTTTCTTATTCCCGACCCCGTGACCTTCCTCTTGAATCTTAGTATTCAGTAAGGCCATCTCTGTATCAATGGTCTCTTCCTTAATAAAAAAGACAAGGTTTAATGGCATCTGTTACTATTTATAGAAGCACATTTTCTCCGGCTCAATATACTCCCGGCCGATTCTCGATTGAGAAGCTCATGGTGGTACAGTGGTATAAGGTGCTGGTGTTGTTGTACCATAGCTGAGATCGTGGATTTATCTAACAGGGCAACAACACTGGAAAGTTGGAGTTGAGCCGATTGCAACTCACATGATCTTGGTTCAATTCCGGTTGGCATAGCATGCCAGAAATACATTGTACTTCTTATATAGGATTAGTGATTTGAACAGTCAGACCACCTAGCTTAACATGTAGCTCGTCTATAGCACGCCAGCTATCCTATAAAATAACCTATCCATAACAATTCACAGCTCGGTGAGATTTAAAAATTTTGCTAAATTACACAAAATAGGCTTATTTAAGACTGATTTTGTATAAATGTATCTCATGTATAAATGTATTGACAAAAGTCAACAAAAACAGTGATTTTCTAGTGTTTTTCATGATTTTCACTTTCTTTCAAAGTCTACGAGGCGCAATATATGAGCCAATTTTTTTTCTAAATGTATTTAAGGCATATATAAAGAGAAGTCCAGTTTACTTTTTTTGGGTGTTTGATCCCAGGATGAAAGCGTAATTTAGCAGGTTTCAAACATCCGATCCAGCTACCCTACTATGAATCCGCCTCCGGTAACTTGAACCCAAGGTAAAAGATAAGTTAATTCAAAGAGAAGTAGGACACGCCTTTTAGATCAGATCCTTTGTACAAAGGAATGCATTACTGGAATTGACTCAAAAAATGAGTGCAGTCCTGTATCTCAATAGCAATATATGAAAATGTATCAAAGCCAGGAATAAAGAATGGTTTGGGAGAATGAAGACGATATAGGTAGACCGATGGACCTTCCTCATCTCTATATCATACTATTACCAATGCACATATATTAGGATTATACACACTTGCTGATGTTGTGCAGCAAAGTCTGTTCACGCCTTGCAATGACAAAACAGAATTTGCCATAACAGACTGTCCTGGTGGACTAATTGTTTGTGTAATAGAAAAAAGACAAAACTCAAACCCGCTTATCATAAATACTGCTTACCTTACATGGTAATTCAACCTAGCTACCCTACAATATGTTCCATTAACATTTTAATATAAGAAAATCCAGCGTACCCAATAGCATACACTGCCTACTATGTCCTTCGTGTACATTCACCATGTAGGCGTCCTTCCAAGCAAAGGTCAGTGATTTAACAAAACAAAATTTCCCATAACATTAAAGAAATTACGTGCTTGTCTATTATCAAACCATATCTCACCCCTAGCCAAAGGCAGACTGATATTCCTACCTATCTAGAAGGCAGACTGATATTCCTACCTATCTAGAAGGCAGACTGATATTCCTACCTATCTAGCATCCCTGCCCATCCTACAACCCAGCACAGTGGCGGTTGATAAAGTCTGCCATTTTGAAACCCGCTGATTGCCATCATATTGCCACTAATTTAGCCCCGGGAAGAAGGGCCACCTGGTCGTCCCCCAGATGAAAAAGTGATTGATTGAACTGTCGGTTTGTGATCTCATGCCACAGCCACACTGCCTCTTTGAGTCTTGCCTGTGATAACATCTGCGGAAAAAGAATTCATCCTAAGTAAGGGAGTCTTGGAGGCATACCCTCGGTGTCCTCCAAACAGATATGTTCTCAAAATCCCTGGTGCTATTGTATTCGCAGCTAGTGACCCTACATCTGTTTGGAGAGCGCAGGTGGTCTGATGTCACATGGTACATAGGGGTCAGAGCAGTAATCATAAAAGCAATAAATGCACAGTTTGGAGTGCAAATACCCAGGGTAGATGAACAGTGTATACTTTGTTACAAACTCATATAACACAAAAGACCTTACTGCTTGCTCATAGTCGGCTCATTTCGAACAGGAGTAGCTCGTATTTCTCAAACATTACTATGTTCTCTCTAATTGTCGGTGTGAGCTGCTCCTTGTCCAGATAACATTTTTACCATAAAGACCCCAACTGAATGATAAATTTTAATACTGTTATGAAATACAATTTCATATGAATGGTACTTTTAGAAAGAGGAAGCGGATCCCAATAAAGGCAGTCTTTTTTATATCAAGCCTTTCACCAATAACCATCTACTAGTGCACAGAAATTGCCAAAATCAGTTTAAACTCCATAAAACCCATCTCTACTGTGATACGAACGGTAAAACTGTATTCTATACCTGGCTATCGGCATAACATCCCTGTTGTATTTAAAACTACGAGCAAATACAACTACATTTGCTGAATCATCGACCATGTTTATTATGAGACCATAAAGCATACAGTAGCTCCTTTGCGAAGTTACTGATTTTGCTAATCTAATTTCATGGAACCCGATGCATAGGAAAACAGTCTTTTTATGTATTGCTATTCAAATCTAGTGTCTATGGGGAATATTGCAAAGGAAAAAAATTATGCTGATCTGCGAATCTATTTATCACTGAGATAATGTGCTTCTTGAGACATATATTTAGCGGGGTGCTACTGTATGTGCGTTTTAGTATAAGTGTATGTGCGCGGCGAAACTTCAAATCAATAACGCCTTGAAGTATCATGAAACATAACATGTGTAGAAATGTGCGTTCTTGCTGTTCTCATATATGATATATCACATCACATATTCCGTGGTAGAGAAATTCTGAGTTTTCGTCTGCAAGCATTAGAGCGTCACCGTCAGAGCGTATTCAGTGTATTCGCTGAGCATGCTACGCACGTAGTGTACAACGCACACCTCGTATCACTCAGGCGCACACGTCAACTGTACATAGAGCAGCTCGGTCAAACCAGCCCGGCCCAGCAGCCTGGGGAAATATCTGCTGCAGCTCGACAATCAGTATTGCAGATTTTTTTTTTTTTTTTGTGCGCGACTGTCGTCATACTGGATGGTAAATCTAATTAAATTTGTATAACATATAGTATGGCATATCTATAACCTATATGAATTATATAACATAACCAACCTACACCACGTAGTTAGTTTTAAAATATTCCATTGTGAGTAATTTGAATGACTCAACGTTTCAGGATAGGCGTCCCTTCATCATCTATTCGTTATATACCGGAAATAACAAATACCAAAAGTACAGCGGGTCAATTTTATGTATGTTAATGTAGGGCGGCTGATTTTATGAACAATTTATGACCAGACGGTGTTCTTATTACTCTATCCTGTTGTATATGATGGTAATTACAAGCTTGTTTCAATAAATAATGAATGTGTGTTGGGATTCAAAGTCTACCTATGATTGTTAGTCATATTTAACGAAGTTTATTACTCGCGATAACAAACGGCAGGCAACTTTTCTAGGGTGCACAGATCATAAATTATTTCGATATTAGCCAATCAGCTTCCCTGAGAACTATCCCTGCCATAATGAGTTTTGCGGTAGTTTTAATAGTACTGTGCTACAGAAGCAGCATTTCTAATAGCGATAGGATTATTGGCATCATTTTTGCTTGGAGGTTGAGTCTATTTCTGACATAAAGACACGAAAGGCGATGAAAAGTAAAAAGGAAATTCACGACTAATTGCTAATTTCCATTCAATAAATTCTTCATAATATGAGATAGGAAAGGTCGGATCTTATTTCCTACATATAAAAGTCAGTATATTGGCCCTAACAGCTTGAGAAGTAGGAAAACAGAGAATAATTGTATTTACGTACATGCATTTACGATACTACTGCACTCCCGAGATTCTTCCTCGTGATATGAACCCTTCAGGGGTTATTTAGTATGTGTAACATCTATGGTTGTATCAAAGACGGTCGATTTAATTTGATCCCAGTAGTTTTTATAGGAAACTACTATATATATTCCTGTACTATTCTACTATTAAGTAATGCATTTATAAATCATCACGTAATTTTCGGATTCTCTGAGATAATTATAATTTCTTTGTGGCCCTGACTATACAGCTGATTCCCTGATCTAACCTCGATCGTTGTTAACCAATGATTTAGTAAAAGTACCTAATTAAATCCAGCGTAACGACAAAAAGTATAAATAAAACCAACGATCCCGACTAACAACACGTGTAGTGTGCACGCGCCTGGTATCACGTGGTCATATATGGCTGGTTCCCGGAGTTCTTATCTGTCTCCAGGGAAGGCCTAGGGCTACCACTGGGTACCAGCCGCGAACTGGCATTGTTCCTTTCTCCGCCCTGAAATCTGCCATGTCCCGATCGGGGACGCTTCACTGATTTGTTCCCACGGCCGGGCGCGAACGAGTGACGCGTGACGGTCCGTCCTCCTGCACCGTCACCATGGTGATGTGACACTGTAATGGCCGATATCACGACAAATATAGCTATGACCAGGCATGGCACTAGGAACTTGGTACAAAAATCCGGAATCATCGGCAGGGCGGTTTGGGGACGCCTTAACGCCCAGAGCGTCAACAGACCATATTTTGATAATAATACAACTTCCAAAATCAAATTTTCTTGATAAAATTTATCTCACACACCAAATAATTCTTTATTGCCCACATCTTTTTTTAATTTGCTGCGTTCTTCGCGCAATGTGGCCCGAATTGAGCAAAATCGCTTTCTGGTTTTTATCCAGAATTCCAAGAGAATCCAATGACTGTAATAAGTTAGTATACCTCTTATTAGTTATTGGTTTACAAAATGGCACAAATGATATACCCCATCTCTGAAATCTCCTAAAATATAGAGAAGAATTATTCATTAGAACTATATTGATATGAAAAAACAAAGGTTATTAAAGTATTTGTATTCAGCAGTTTCGATAGAAAATTTTAACCAAGAAATGAGATAGGAAATGAGTAAAGGGGGAAGGAAAGAAATTGTCTTTAGGTTATTCCTGGAAATGGGAGAAGATTCCTTAATGGCTTTATGGTGTTACCTGCTGAGAAGAGAAAGTCTTCAGATGGATGAAAATGCCTCCTGGTTTAACCAACTCAAGATATGCGTCGAATTATGGGGCGCCGTTCTGGACAAACCCCTTTCGTCAATATTTTCGTCATACAGTATACCTTTCGTACTACGGAATGTATTTCGTTCACGAAATACACTACGAAACGTATATTTCATACCCCAATAATTTTTCTCGGAACACAAAAATATTTTACGAAATACATTTTTGTTAACACAAATTTTTTGTTCCCAAACTAATAATTTTGTCAAAAAAATCCATTTCGTCCATCACAAAATAAATTTCGTCTTTCACGAAATAAATTTCGTCATGGACGAAATAAATTTCGTCTTTCACGAAATTCATTTCGTCGAGTTCCGTCTACATACACCAGGGGGCGACACTGTGCCCCTGCATTGGGGTGCATCTTCTGGTGTATCAACTACGGGTTAAAGTTCACTTTCCATAACCACTCCCCCACCAGGAACACGTATTTACCTCTATTAGATGGGCACCTCTACAATGCTGTCCCTCCACCATACTACCCCTCTACTATACTGCCCCTCCTCCATACTGCCCCTCTACCATACTGTCCCTCCACCATACTGCCCCTCTACAATACTGCCCCTCCACCATATTGTCCCTCCACCATACTGCAACTCCACCACACTGCCCCTCTACAATACTGTCCCTCCACCATACAGCCCCTCCACCATACTACCCATTAACCATACTTCCCCTAAACCATACTGCCCCTTAACCATACGGCCCTTAAACCATACTTTTACTCACAATAGTACCCCTCCATCACACTGTCCCTCACCATAGTACCCCTATGAGGGGCAGAATAGTTCGGGTCTGTATAGTTTAGAGGCACTAATGTGAGGGCCAGTATGGTTTAGGGCCAGTATGTTTAGGGCAGTAAGGTTGAGAGGCAGTATGGTTTAAGGACAGTATGGATTAAGGGCAGTATTGTTGAGAGGCAGTATTGTTGAGGAAAAGTATGGTGGTTGAGGGGAAGAATGGGTGAGGGGCAGTATGGTTAAGAGGCAGTATGGTAGAGGAGCAGTATGGTGTAAGGGAAGTATGGTTGAGGGGCAGTATGGTTGAGGGGTAATATGGTGGTTGAGGGAATGTATTGGTGAGGGGTGGTATGGTTAAGGGGCAGTATGGTTTAGGGGAAGTATGGTTAATGGGCAGTATGGTGGAGGGGCAGTTTAGTGGAGAGGGACAGTATTGTAAGGGGCAGTATGGTGGAGGGGCAGTATGATGGAGGGACAGTATCGTGGAGGGCCAGTGTGGTGGAGGGGCAGCATTGTATAGGGACAGTACCCCTTAGTAACTATTACCATTCAATCAACATGGTAACACCACACTTGATGGTGTAGTGGTTAGAGTATCGGATGTTGATCTCCGGATCGCGGGTATGATTCCCGGCCGTGACTAATGTTTTTTTTTAAACCTGAAATCTATTGATAAGTGAACAATTAATAATATTGAACCCGATCTTGGAGATACAAGATATAAGGGATTTGGAGTGAAGTATTTGGGACAGGGAGAAGTATTTTAGGAAAGTATAAGGGATATGGTATAAGTATGGCGCCTCCAGCGGCACAGTGTCGCCCCCTGGTGTATGTAGAAGGAACTCGACGAAATGAATTTCGTGATTGACGAAATTTATTTCGTGATTGACGAAATTTATTTCGTGATTGACGAAATTTATTTCGTGATTGACGAAATTTATTTTGTGGACGAAATAAGTGGTTTGGGAAAAAAACATTTTGTACAATATTTTTGTCTTTTTAAAAAATTATGGGGTTCTTAAATATAGCTTTCGTTGTGTATTTCGTTGACGAAATAGAGAAGGAAACCATTATTTGATGACCCAAAATATTTGTTGGGACGAAAGGCATAGTATATTACGAAAATGAGGACGAAAGGGGTTTGTCCAGAACGGCGCCCCATATCGAATATGAGAATCTCCACAAGTATATTCGACTTGACTAAGAATTGTCTGATGTTTTATCGACAAGAAAAACATATTTATATACCGGTATATGGCAAAATATCAAATACAACCTGGGGTGGAAAAAGATACCTTGCGAGAAAAATAAATTACCGAAACAAATTTCGGTTGTGAATTGATTTCGATCTCGTCTACATATTACCCGCACAACGCTGGTAATAGAAGAGGCTCTGAATTGTGATACGTTGGAAATTCATTTTAAAAAAAGGTGTTAATAATATCAAGACACTTTATATTTTAGGTTACTCAAGTAAAACAAATAAAAAAAGGTTTGAATGGGTGACTATGAGATCCTTCCAGGGAATTCAAACTATGTTACAAAGAATTGACTTTGGGCATTAGGACTTCCATCCAGTTGGAAATAACCTGATAGTAATCTGAACTGATATAATGATACATGCACGTAAAAGGATATTCTCTACTGCTGCGGTGTGGTAAATTAAACAAAAGTGTTTCAATTTCACTCATAATTCATCATTGTGAGAACACATCGAGGAAAAACTACTAATCTTCCGCCAATATTGGATTTTTCAAAATATCGATAAGAATTTAGCCTGGGGAAATATGAGGTAACGTATTGTATTTCTTTTATTTCCCCAGCTATACAGATCCAGTAATAAGCACTTGAATTGCACATGATGGTTTACACAATTTATAACGGCAGTAATTCTTGAGATTTACGAAGTCATCAACGGATCATACTGCGATACTTGAAATCAATGCCAATTCACATTCTCTTTCAAGTCATTGCTTGAATTTCACTTAGATCTCCATAAATCAAATCTTCCTAAATCAACAACCTCATGCATCTTGTTGGAGCAAAAAAAAGTACGGCAAATCGAAATATATTTTGGGACTATATTATGGCTATAGGGAACAGAGGTTCAACGGTCGTAGATAAAGCGAGAATCAAACAACTGAGTAGCCAAAACTCGCATATCACGGGGTTGTCAACCGTATTTGGAGGTATTTGCTTTAAATATCAGATTGAATTGTGATCTAACGCATTCGTGCAATGTGTGTAAGCCACATAATTACATAGATTTGTACGATTAGTTTCAGACAATCAAAGAATACAAATACTTTTACATTGTATCTGGGAATAATATATTCAGCCCTATCACTTCCCTCACTTCGACGGAGGCACAAAGATAATTCCACACAGAGACGTGACGGGACAGCAATTGAAATCTGATGCTAGCTGTAATGAGATTTCTGTCAACTCAACGTCAAAGACAACAGTTATAGGACTTTAGCTGAAAATATAATTGAGCATTGTCAGGGACCTCCAACCTCCATATGTTTGCATATGAAAAAGATGCCTAAATTGTAGACATCTTTGTCACTGACGGCGCCCGGATAACTCTAGACATATTTCTCGCAAATATGAAAGAAATTGTCATTTTGAAGCAGAGCACAAAGGCGGAATGTTCCTAACAAACGTGCATCCGCCGTCGAAACGTCAGGTAATTGGTTCCCCAAAGGGCAGTCATAAATCTGGCCCTCTCCATTTCATTCTAGCCTCGCCGAATTATTTGTTATCTGGGCAAACAAAGCAAAAACGGTGACGGAGTTCAGAGACATGTCCCTTCCCTTTCACCCTTGAGGCGCAACACGTTAGTAATTTTTCTTTCACTTTTTGCTAACGAAGATAATAATTATAATAACGAACGCCCAGAAGAGAACAAGATAGGGTACGTTGCATGGAACGATGAGATGACTAATCCCAGTGATACAGGTGTAGGGATGTCAGTCGGGTTCACGAAAGAACTGAATATTTTCCAGGTGCATTTGCTACTTCAGAGACACCGAGAAAACTTGATAAACATGTCAGTGCCCCCTACTGTCATGTGCTAAAGTATGAGACTGAGGGTCAGTGGGGAGGTGCAAACCACTATTTTATTGGTGTGAATAAGGCTCAATAAATAGTACCATCGTTTTACACAAGGAAAACGAATCTCTTATACTGAAAATAAAAAAGATGTATTTCCATGGAAAAATAGAAAGCTGCCATCTCTGTCGTTGGATATTTCGGAATGACAGGTGTGAAACTGTAGGACATCAGGGCAAGCTACCTACGCGTGCACCTTCCTCCATTGCCTGGCGCCTGGCAAATTGCAGGCTGGTGGATATATAGCGCTGTTAGGGCCTTTCACAGCGCGCCTAAATCACCACAGTGTGCCTTCTCACACACGCCCCTGAGTGCAGTGATTCACGGCCCTATATTGTAGCAGCCAAACGCCGTATAAATCTGTAATAAGGCGAGAGAAGGCACTACGTCACTCTCCAAGCCTACCCCATATAAACCATTGCAAAATATTTGTTCACGCGTTGGATTGCTTTTATTCTGATTTGTTGACGTTAAGTAGTGGGAATAAATACCATGATGTGGTATATACAACATCCCCGCTAGGGATTGTGGTACCAATAAGCACGATACGGAATTCGCTGTTGCTTACAATGTTCAGGGTTTCTATTTAGGGATAGCTATGATGCCAGCTACCCACTGACAGTGTCCAGGTGAAATGTGTCAGTGCCATAATGTATCCATAGCCATATCTATATTAGTTGAATTGTTTTCCTTTATAAAAAAAATCGATATTATGATATTTTGGTCTAATATTTGAATTGTAACTTCTGACTATGCACAAAGAACAAGTACTATACACCTATGCCTCAAAATACCACCCTCTGCTATGCAAGTGGTAGTTGAGGCGTACCACCATATTGTGCCGGTATGGCGCCGTACCACCATACTTTGAAAGCTCAATCTCATTGGTTAAGACAGAAAGATGTAAATTAATAATAACAACCAAAATTCTGCGAAGGAGCTGTCCCAATTAGGTTAACTAGTTTCCCTAAACTAATGATGGACAGAAACATTGCAAAAACCTAATGCAAAACCTAGAACGTATAGAGAACATGTACTGTGTAGTTGCATTATCATTTCATCCGAATTCTAACTAGAGGTGTATGAAAATTGGCACAAAGAATGAAATCAGAAACATTCGTTTCATACATGTAAAAAATGTTATAGAAAAAGATAATCTGTTGAAACAGTAAAGGAATAACATCTAGATGAATTCGTTTGAATATTCAAACATTCTTATAATGTTTAATGGTTCCCAACGTCCATAAAATATATCTCAATGCACCCCACTAGATCAGGAACATTGTCAAATAATTCCCGATAGAACAGAGCCTTCAGTAGACAATATTTCTCTTTTACTTTTGATAAAAGACGGAGACCCACGCTACAGATTCTCCAGTACAAAGACTGGCTGCCAGGTCCCCACTTTCCCCACATCTTCAAGGCCACATGGTCCCTCCAGGTTCATATTACTGTAATTTCTCTCCGTCTGCCACTCAGACAGTCTATCGGCCTGCACAACAAACTGTCGGGCTTCTGTCGGTGTGTCTGTCGTCTTGGATGTCGGACAGAGCGCCTGTCTGTCGACATGTGTGTCTGCTGTCAGACGGCCCTAATCCGTGTCTGTTTCTAACGCCTCTGCTCGCTTCTCCTTTTTTTTCTCATTCATTTTTCAACTAGATTAACGTACCTCTTTTTGTGACTCTGCTTGTCATAGAAGAGGCCCTGCTTGTAAGATCCTAGCTATCACTTTTCACCAATCTTCTAGCTTCCTACGACTTTTGAATTACTCAGACGGGGATGATCATTATTGCTATGTTTTCTTTGTGGTTTCGTTTTACTGATTACAGTAGAACCCCGCATAAGCGGACACCCTCCGTTCCGGGCAAAAGTGTCCGCTTACGCGGTGTCCGCTTACGCGGTGTCCGCTTACGCGGTGTCCGCTTACACGGGGTTAAAATAAACATCTAATAGAGGGATTGGTTCCGAGCAATGGTGTCCGTTAACGCGGGGTGTGACCGCTTACGCAGGGTGTCCGTTAGGCCGGGTTCTACTGTACTCATGTATTTCAACAGTTTAGAAATAATGAGATCCAAAGACTTTTTGAATTATCCACCTCAGTGCTGTAAATGCCAGCGCACAGACTCAATACAAGGAAACATTCCCGTACATGGTACAAAAATTAGTGTAACCGTTAAAAGTTTCCTGATTAAGAGGAAATGAAATTACCCGATTTTACCCGTTTTGCGTGTGAAATAATTAATTTTCCGATTTTCCCTGCATGTGAAAACAATATCTCTCGTTTCTTTCATTTCCTCATCGTAATGTTTACTTGCCATCGGGAAAGCTGCACTGAAATGGATCTATTAGGATTTATATCTAATACATTTACGCAGATATTTTAATACGCCTATATGTTCCACCAAGAGAGTGATTTTTTTCTCTAAAGCGATAAATATTTCTTTTGATTTGATAGTTCTCTGACCTTAAAGATGTATGTGTAACGTAGTCCGTTCACGCACCGCGCCGCCTTCGGGTTACGGTACGTGAAGGTCTAACAGAGTATGGCTCTGACTGGCCTGCCACCTTTAGCGAGAGGAATTTTGTGGTTGGCTGTTCTATTTATAGCATCGGTTTGACAAGTAAGAACCCCAGCGGTCTGGTGCTTGCGTGAAGCCATACATTGGAAATAAACAGTGGGATGTAACAAAGAACTTGTCTCATATCAAATCCATAACTGCTATATTAAAGACGCATCTGTGGCGGTCATCGCACCTGCAGCCGCATCTGTGTAGGGGGTTAGACAAATGCATGAGTGGTTTGTTTACATTCTAACCATGCATGAATGAGGCTCTGATTGCTGGCAAGCCACCCATAGAAGCTAAGAACCAGCAATCCGCCATTTTCCAGGTGCATGTTGGGAAGAAGGTAGGAATTCCCACCTTAAAATGGCAGCGCAAAACAGTCCCAGTATGAGAGCCTGTGCGCCCTGGCCCTGGCGACAACGGGCTGTACTAGAGTCTATGTGTAACGCTGAATGCACCCATGTATAGGGGAGGGGGAGGTGCTGCGATTGTCTTTGTAGATAAATCGGTTTTATTCTGAATCTTGGTTACCTTACCTTTCTGCAAATGTACCAAAATGTCTGCGTAACGCCGAGTGCACCCCTCCATGTGATGTGTGTGTGTGTGGGGGGGGGGGGGGGGGGGGATAGGTGCTAGGATTGGCTTTTAGATAAATCTGATTTATTCTGAATTTTGGTCACCTTAACTTTCTGCAAATCTACCTAGCTATCTTTCTTACTTATTTACGATGCATACTTTGGGGTTTAGTTTCATCCCCACGGGTGGACAATGGTACGAGACTCGCAGGCCAACATTACCTCATTAATACTAATGGGGTTTCCTTTTTTATATTGATGCTATTTTCAGACATCACAATTCACAAGAACCATCTATGATTAGTGCGTTCTTGGCTTCTATCATGTCTGTAGTAGAATACCTATAATCACTGAGATGTATTGCGCGACTACATGTATTTATGATAATAGAGAAGAGACTAGGTGGTTTGATTCGATATCTATGCACATATATCTCCACTCTCCTCACATTGGTGATGTGCCTCCCATACACGCATTCGTAGTGTCGCGATAATCTGTATGGAGAGTGACAGATTCCTTACAAATATTCAACATCTTGACATTATTCACCTGGCGCACTGCCTTCTGGGAGACGCCCGTGATTTACATGTCTGCGTTCGTCTTCATCACTCCTACGTAATAAAAATCTTTATAAAAGGGGAAAAAAGAAAGAAAAAACACGCTAATGGGAGTGGGTCTGGCCTGAGGGGACCCTGGGGAAGCCCTCCGCCCTTTGCCCGCCCTCTGCCTACCCTCTGCCTGCCCCGCCCGCGCTGGGGTGACCAGGGGGCCCTGACCGGACACAACCCTTCTACCCTCTATGCGCCACCGCCTCCTGGTGGGCACCGAGCTGCGAAGCCCCCGACGTGAGCGGAGACAAAGAAAGGGAACAAAAGACCAAATTCCGACACTCTCCGAGCGGTCCGTCAAGGTAGGCACTTGAGGAGTGAGTGTGGTGAGCTTGAGTAGTTCGGCTTGGAGAGTGCACATGAAGTCTTGGAGAGATACCTCTTCAGCACCCCTCCCCACTCCAAGCACAGTCACCGATGTCGTTCTTGGAAATCTGCCGCTCCTTACATGAATCACGGGCCACTCTAAACGGATACCTTACATTAATTTTGCGTATACGCTATAGCAGAGACTTTCTTCAGAAACAGGCCCTATCATATCCAGAGAATATGTCAATGAAATATCATTTCTTGTCCCATCGATCTATACCATTCTGTCGACAACATCAGATACAAGGTTGTATCATCCGTTCATTATAGGACCCTTTGTTCAATGCTAGACTGTAATGAGTTATTAATTAACAAAGGATCTCTTGTGAAGGAAGATGGCTCCGTGAAAGCTTTCTTCACCAAATCATTCCACTTAGCTCCTGAAGTATCCTCCGATGCTTCATGCTCCTTGGGACATTAGAAGATGAAAACAAACAGCATTAGTGTTTTATTACAGGAAGCCAACAAAGACTTCTGTTACCTTTTAGGAATCAGGGACCAATGTGACCTGTCTGTAACGTTTTTGGGAACTCTTAACGGGAGGCAACTCACTCTGTAGGGAACTCCTTTTATGTAGGATGCCATAAAGATGGTGGTTGCAGAAGAAAACATGTGCTACAGACACACTGCATTTACAATAAAGCGTAAATTATATCTCACTGCCATTTAAGCAACACCTTATAGTCATATTCGTCCTCTGATAGTTGTTCAACGCCAAAAGCAATGTTCATCCTTTAATATAACAATTTCTCAAGTCCAAGGAGACTTTCCAGTCTCCACAAAGTACCTGTACCTTGTGTGAACAACAGCGACAGAGAAATAAAAATCCACTTGAGATCGCCAGAGGCTCATCATGGGAAAATGTTGGCTGTGGTTGGCGTCAGAGAGCGGGGTTATCTCACTGTTTGAAATAATGTCCGCCATTTTTTGTCGGCAGGTTTCAGAACTCGGGAGAATGTTGCGGGTTGGATATGGCTTGTTTGACAGATGTAGTGAGCACGTAACAGAGTCATAACACCACCATGGGGCCCCAGTCATTTCCACGGAGAAGTATTCAGGAGATAACACACACCCAGGAGCAGATTACTAACGCAAACCTTATTTGATGTAAAGCTCTTACCTAAGTCTCGACAACGTCTAGAATATATCTAAATCAAGATTTTCTAAATCCTGCTATAGAAGGTACGTCAGGTTCTACTTCGCAATATCAAAATATATATCAATTTAGTGATGAACACACATCGATTCCATGATAGGTAGAAACAATTATTCTTTTATGTAAAAAGTGCGGTGTGTTTTTTCCTGCTAAAATATCTCAACCACTATTTTTATTAGGCATCATAGTGACGGAAATCTTTGGGACGAAACTCACCAGATGAACAACTAATATGTAAAGAAAAATATGAGAAATGGAGGATAATTGAGGGAGATCAAAGTCAATGCCTAATTAAGCTTTTAAGTTGACCAATTCGTAGCATCCCCTTAAGAATAAAAATATATTTACTTGATAAGCTTCATCAGGCATGGACTTTTCTCTATAAGCATTTCTTGGCTGTGAAAACAGATCTCAGGCTGCGTCACATAGATTGAAAGCCGACGAGACTATTCATAATATCCTGCCCAAATATTTCTGTCCGCCATACCTGGAAACCACTCCCAGAACTAGACTAGATAAAGTGCCGATCTCATCTGGACACCCAAATCACATTCCCATTGTTCAAAATGGAGGCCAGTCACATTAAATTGTATGTTAATCTTTTGTGATTAAAATATTTGCAACAACAAATAAAGAACATCTAAGTGCTATCAGAATCGGCTATACAGTCAAAGTGGTGACAATTCTCAAGGCCATTGCCAGAACTAGCGTACTCCCTCAATGGTTACTCAAACCATAAGGATTTAATTCAATTGCCTAAACTCCTTGCTCAAACATAACACGAAACTAATGTGCCAGTGCCACGCCACAGCTTTGAAGCCCTTTCACAGCCATTCTCATACTCATACGTTTTACTCTTTTTATTTTCATTAAACAGCACAATATATGATATTGTGTACATCTTTTCCCCGTCTTTATTAATTCACTGCGGTTGCACACCTCGTTGATGGAGCAGCTCACTACATAGATAGTGCAGTATGAAAGGTATATCTATATTATATATGTATACACACACGTATCCATCGATATATTTCTCTCTTCTGAAAATAAACATCAAATAAGCTATTTGGATATCTTTTGTTAAAAGACCAGAACAAAGACATCATTCATGCGGACCACCCTCAATTGTAGGCCGATCTACCAGGCGTGTTTGGATTCCATATCCACACAGGGATGTTGGTTGGGGTTAGGAAAAACAGAGTGGCAATATTTTTAGAGTAGGAAATATTGCCTCAGAGAGGCTGAGAAATCATTGAAACACATCACTATCTACCATGGGATAAGGCTGAGGGTGTGTGGGAAGGTTGAGACTACTGGGTTTTTTTTTTGAGGGAATGATGTTCAATTTATACAATCGTACTATCTTTCTTTAATACATGAATACAAATTTTATAAACTGGAAATAAAAACAATTCATTTCATTTCATGTATTTTGCCATACTTGCGTCCCTGGCGAAATGTGATGAGCAACGCATACATTCATTTGAAGGTAACTTTGTATGTATACATTATTGTCTCTTTTCTCATACTCCTTGAACTTGAATGTACCCATTTCTATGTAGATTTGAATTCTAACTCGTTTGTTTGTTTGTTTGTTGGGGTAGTTTAACGTCCAATTTGTAGAACATCATTTCCTGTATGTAAATGCAATAAAAACACGTATAAAAAGATCTACGGACATATTCAAACAAAAACTCCCCTGTTTACATCGTCTTGCCACTATGAATGTGGGTAAATAGTCAAACTCCACTAATACAGTACCATGTTTGCGTTACGATAAGGTCGCATTGTGCTGGGCTACACGCCTAGGCTGAACCTATGATAGATGACACAAAAAAACTAACCAATTTTGTTCTCATTTTGTTGTGCGCATTATCGTCATTTGCTTTGGATTATTCCCACAAGGCCCACAAGAGTATTACCAGATTAGCATCACTACAGGCCCCACCCCCGACAATTGCGCCCGTACCCCAATCTATTATTGTAATCAACTTATTTTTTGTATAGCTGGTCATCCATTTAGAACGGCGATACATCCTTGTCAGTATGTCTGAGCGGCCTGCTTATCTTTATATACTATCACTCCCTCAATATTACTTTCTATACTATCACTACCTCAATAGATAAAAGATAAGGAACTGCATAAAAAAAAATAGATTCTAAAAACACATTTTTGATATAATATGATTATTAACAAGCATTGTAATTACTATGAGAATATACCATTCCCGACTTGGTCTCTTATTGAGAAATACATATGAGGCAGAATGATTATCTAGACGCGCTATCTTAATACTAGGTATACCGAGACAGTAATTGGTTCTAGTCGGCTATTCGCTTGCTTTACTGGCATACCCTACCCTTTAGGCAACTTAACAAAATCAAGACGCATTTCCAGAAAAAGATCCAAAGGCTATTTTTCTTCCCTGTGCGCTGTCTGCGCTTCCGACCGGCGCAATAACTAAAATTTATTTTAGCATGTCCCTAAAGACCCTGGACGCAAATTAATACCTGGGCATAAATAAATGATAAACCTAAAAAGGAGAACCTTTTGTTAAAAAGTGATGAGGGAGGGAAAGTGGAGGATGAAAGTTTTCAACCAGAAAACAGCGTTGGTGGGATTAATATCCTGGTTGCCCGAGGCTGTGTTCTCATTGTCTGCGTCCAGCCTTCCACCCTGGCCTTACCTAACTCACCTCCCACTTGAGTCATATCTATGCCACTTACTTTATCACCCATCACTGTGAATCAGGTCTGTTCCACCCCTATTCTCCCTACTGCTCTTTGACTAACCTGATATACACGTCCCTCTCACTCTCCTTTTTCTCTCTCCTGCTTTTCAACTGATGTGATATACAAGTCCCTCTCACTGTCTTGCTGTCTATCTTTATGAGTATCTTTTCGATAATCCCTAAGCCCTCTCTATACTCTCGCACCACCATCCCTCCCAACCCCAATCCCAATTATAAAAGTGCAGAACTCTGGAACAAACTTAACCCCAATGTAAGGAATACTAACACCTACGAAGAGTTCAAAGCTTACACAAAACGAAGCCTACAAACCTGCCTAGCAGCCTATAACTAACCTAGTATGTACATCTATATGAGTGCCATGGTTGTTCTCACGCTGTTCAACTTCAACATAATTTCTTAATCAATTCTGTATCCACCCAAAACCTCATCTGTATATACCATCCTTGTTAATGTATTAAATCTAGTACCTAACATTTTGTATAATCTCTGCCCAAAACTTATAAGGGCACACTGTTCTTTGTTGTCAAACATATAGTTGAGAAGACTTGAAAACATGCATGGCCACTGGAGCCCACTGAAAACAGGGTATCCCGACCCTAGATGGATACTCCAGTCGAAATAAAAGATTTTAAAAAAAACCCCAAAAAAACCCCCTCCATTCTTTATCTTACTCTCTCCTGTCCAGTTCGGTGTGTCTTACCATACTCTCTACTCTCCTGTTCTCTTGGTACCTAACCCAGCTTCTATCGTGGTCCTACATTCACTAGTCACACTGCAGAGATACTACATGTATTCTATTCAACGATCCATTGTGGTATAAAATGACGTGGTTTTTTTATATTTTGGTGGAAGGGGGGGGGGGGGGGGAGAGAATGAATAATGAATAATGAAATGGGCCGGTCATAATCTCTTTTCAGTGGGCACCAAGGGTCACTATCTAAGTAAGAAGATCAATAATTTTATTCCAAGTTATTCCAACGACAAGGCACAGTAAACGCTCTCAACTTGCACACACTAACACAATATAACGATGATCGACTGACATGGAGTTTTCGGTGGTTAAAAATGAAGCACAACGCACTACATTTGTGTAGTGCTACCCTCTATCAAGTCATGCATTAGTGTATTTGGCACCAGTAGCACAGTTCACCAGCCTCTACCCACCTCATCTACAACCAGACAGACAACGAAGATGTAGTCCCAAGCACTGCGACGACACAGCGCCACCGAGGGAAGCCCATCTCCTAACAGCCAGTCTCGACACCCGTGCCTACCGGCCATGATGTGACAGTGTCCCTCCCTGCCGTGCTTGTTGCATGACTACAAACCTCTGACCACTACCTATATCACGGTGCGGGCTACCTCCTGTCAGGCCCGAGAGGCTGTGGCCAATGTTTAACTCACTGAGTACAAGGTACCACGTGGCCAGATACTACTTCTATCACGGCACCGGGGCCTTACTATATACTACACTATTACAACCCGGGGACAATTTACAAAGTTTCCCTTATTTGACTCTAGCATTCCATTCACAAGGTACTGAGCTGACCATTAGCTATAAGTATGATGTTATATGATTTCACGGAAATTTCTAGGCTAAAAGCACAGATAACAATTGAATTGAATTAAGGTGAATTGCACTGTATTGTATTCAAATATGAATATTGCAATATGAATATTGCTATTTGAAATACACAGCCATAGCCGAAATGCTCTTATGAAGAAAGAATATTCAGGGATATTTTAATGTCTACTTTTAAGCACTGACCATATAATGCGGGTAGAGGAAGCAATAAGAAGATATCTATCACATCATTACTCTATTACCGAAAAGTTGTATGGAAATATTTTTTTCTATTTTTAATGCGTAGTGGGGAAGTTGTCATACTGGTATTAAGAGGTGGATTTTTTGGTGTGGGGGGTGGGGGGTGGGGTGGGGAGGGGAGGCAGAAGTCAGTCTCTCCTGATGGTAGGCGTAGAGAGGGAGGCTCATTTCATGACCTCACATCACCATCCCCCATCCCCCATCCCAACCCTGCTGGCGGAAATACTCTGCCTTACACCATATGGTTACATTCTGATTAGTCGTTGTTTTACCAGTACACATGAAATGAGAAGAGTGAAATCATTGCGATCACCTAGCGGAAAATTGACAGAGACCAGTAATTACTGACAGTTTACACCTCGTTATCAGTAAAACAACTACCACACCCACAATAATGATGTAGTCACTGAAGTAAGAGGGACATTGCCGAGCTTATGCAGCCACAATTATTCAACTGTCAGGACACAACGTGATAGGTCAATTAGGGCACAAAGTGATGGGTCAATTGAGGCCCAAAAAGGACATCTAAATTAGAATCATACGGTTTATTTCTAGACCTTTGTGATAGATGTCAGGATTGAAAGTAGCTGCCTGGGGCTTTGCTGCTGGTCTACTTGGATATTTATATACACTTATACAACAGGTCGATAGCGAAACAAAATAATCACACCGTATAGAAAAATGACTGATCATTGGGGCCAGTGTGTAATCAATTGTACTTCACACGACGATGAGTAGATTTATCTGAAAAAAAGAAAATTATAAGCTTGGAAACCTTTAACATCTTTTTATATGACATTTAATATCAATAATACACAACGATTTTGACATCACAGTTCCCTAGACGGCGGCATAAGTGGTGTTGACTACTCGTGCAGACATTAAGCATGCGGGGTGTGGACCTACCTGCTATAGCGTTCACGTGGTCAGGCAGACTCTCGTGGTCGTAGGGTCCCTCACAGAGAGCGTCGCAGCGCCGCGCCTCTTCAAAGTAGAGAACTAGAGCCTCCTCCATGGCGATCAGAACTTCCTCATAGTCCTCTTCAGAGTACGACTCTACCCCGTCCTGGTACCTCACCTGTAATACAGAGTGGGCAGGTCTGAATTATACGTTTACCATTATAAGACAAGGACAACATGGTTATTTGTATATTTTAGTATAAACTATGTGACGATACGATATGCCACTATGTTTCTTTAACTGCCACCTGCAACCCAATAACAATATGGTCACTTATATGTTCAACATTCACCTGAAGGATAGCAAAAAGCGACAGTCACTACAATACCATTTACATCAGTATAGAATGCACTCTGGCTCAATGGAAGGGTCCACTGGTATAACTAGCAAGATAGGCCAGGATATTGATGGTTTTTATCATCACGTTTTTCATCTACTACATTCGGGCAATGCATATATATATTCTATGGAGCTATAAACTATACAAAGTATGTAGATTAAACGATAAAACTGTGATGGAGCAGCGGAAGCATGCTTTTCCTGTATGGCTTATTGGTATGGGAGGAATCTACCTTCGAACCAAAAATCTATAAAATTAAAATCAATGAACTACCTGTTTTTACTTTATACAGAATATGTAATCTGATACTATATTTACAGCTAGAAAGCTACAAAGAAATCCCTATGGGCAATCAGGATCCATTATTGTCATAAGGAACCGATGTAAATCGGAAAAAATATCCAAGTGAACAAGTGATTTAGTGTTCTCAAAAGTAAACTGAACATGTTATATATTGGCGCTAAAATCCAGCATTTACATGTTTTTTTAGGTCGGTGGTCTGTGTTTGGTGTTTACGCCGGAACTCGTTGTCGCTACTCGCTTTTTGTTCGTCAGGTTATAAACTAGTCGTGATCTATGTGGCTTATGCATAACAGCAGACGTGGAGCGGCTCCTATTGCAAACTGTAGAACCATAGCCGTGGCCTGAGCCTCGTGACCGCTACTTGTAGCCTCCAGCTCCACCAGGCTGTCATTGGGGAGGTAGAGTTCACGTTGTGCCCTGAGGGCAGAACACAATCTGCCTGTGACTGCTAAAACAAATCGCCCCACACTTTTCCTTGTCACGCCTTGTGTGCCTCATTGTCTTAATCCTGCTGAGTCTGATTCAAAGTGAAACCACCAATTCGTTATCCGTAGCAGGATTTCTTGTTGGTAGAAGGTCAATAGAGTGATGGGTAAGTGGCGACTGTCTGGTAGTTGTATGATCCAGAGGTGACCAGGCTCTCGCGGTGCAGTGGTAAAATATTCATCAAGATCTAGTGAATGAGCTTAACTGGACTAGATTACACTTCTTTAAGTTAGATAACACGGCATTTTACTAAGCTAATCTTCACTACATCACCATATACGATTACATTAAGCTATACTACGCTACATGTTTCTAAGCTATAGTTCCCTACATGAAACTACACTGCATCAAACTAGGTTACACTATATTATACTAAGCTAAGTTACACTGCTAAATCACCCTGCAGTACTCTCAGCTGGGCTACTCTAAGCTACTCTCCATCACAAAACACGGAACTTTTCTTTGTGAGTCTACACTACAATACACATTACAATAACGTTGGTATGCCTTATCACATTTAACTAAACACTCCACAATAATATCAAAAGCCTTAAGCAATATGTAAGATGGCATATATATGTTCATCTGATTAGTGCTCGCGTTAGAGGCCGTTTTCGTAGGTTCTTACTATGTTTGATTTTCATTAAGTCGTGTGGAATGCTCATTCAGATTTGAGAAATTGTCTACCTGGTTTTATTGATATGTACATGGAATGTCAGAAACTAAAATGAGGAAACTTGAGCTGCACATAGTTTACGTCAGTTATCAACGCTCTTTCTCATTTATTTTCTTATCAATATGGACTGGCCTTTCATTTCGAAAAGCGGCGTAATTCAAAAATGACACGGTGCCCGATATATCTTAAGTTTAATTCTTGGCGTAAACTAGGGAACATTATTAAAATGCCTCTAATAACAAAGGCCAATAGTTCTCAGATTAAGTTTTTATTGCATCCTAATCTCGACAGATCCGCGCTTATTTCCTCGCAAATATCACCTGAACGCCTCTTGCAATTGTCATGAAAGGGAAATAAAAGCCATCGAGTAGTTCCTCTTTTCTCTCTGAACGAAATTAGTTGTTGAGTACTTGAGCAAACCAGCCTAAGACTTCAAAACATCCGTGTTCCGTGGCGGTACTTCACACTGGCCAGGGGCTATCAAGAAGCCCAACCTTCTAATCGTCCAGCCACGGAATTGCATTGCAAGAATAAAAGCAATTTCAGTCGGCGAGACAGAGGTTAAGCGTTACACCAACATCACAAAGCTGACTGCCCGACAAACAACTAGTGTTTTATTTATACAATCACCCCCTGCCTCCAATCTCTTCTATATTTTTTTAATCTCCTCTAGAACCATTCCCAGTTTAAATTTCCATATTTTCTCCATTTTTTCCCATTGTCATGCAGACACGCCTGGGAGGCTGGTGAGTGACGGTTGGGTGGGTGTGGCAGAGGTGGGAGTTGGCGGGAAGGAGCAGACGACAATCCGCTCCGTGTCGGAGGTCCGGCCCGCCCCGGTCCGCGGAGACCGGTGATTTACAGCCCATACACGCCGACCAATATCCGTGTCTGACCGGCTGCGCGCAGAGCCGGCACGGGGTCTTTATGGCAGGCCAACACCAGCCAACAGACCTTTTATGGGTGGCGCTGATGTCTCTCTACACCCGACAGGGCGCCTGGAGTCCACACGTGGAGGGCCTGGGGGCACTACCCTCACATATCACCCCTCTCCAGGTGAGATGACTTAAAGCCCTCGCCATTCACTGTACCTTACGCCCTCCTAGCTCTGCTGGCGGTGATTCTATTCACTAATAAGACCACTCCAATAAAACCACAGATATTCACGCCTAAAAAACGTAAAAAATGTCCTCTGACCATACAGTACCCTCCACCCAATGGTCATACCTTCTTACCATCCAACCTATGATCTTACATCTAATTTCTTTTATTTTCATATTTATCATATGTTCATACCATCTATCCTCGAATCATAAATCAGTTTAAAATCTATCAACTGATAAGACATGACTAGTGACATAGAAAGAACCTTGACAATGAAAAACTTTATTTCTTGAACAAAGGCTCCATGGAAGCAAGCATTGATAAATGTACATCAGTACCACCAACCGTTACCATTCATATTTATGAGCAACGGGTATACTCATTGCTATAAGTGAGGGTGTTTCTTTAAGCAATATATTGTACCGTGACTCAATAATTCGTCTTAAAAAGCTACCAGTTGGCCTATTGCTTCATGGAAGATAAAAGATGGAAATGGCGACAGAAATGTATTCTGTCTGTACAAAATCAATACAGTACTAATATCTTTCTTTATCCTACCCCTCATATAAATCTCCATAGCCTTAACATGGTATGACTGTATGCCACGGTTGTGCCAAAAAATATTTATATGCCACGGGTGACATATGAAGTTGAAAATACATGATGGGGTAGGATAAAATCTAAACATCACTCAATTTCATATAAGTGTTTACATGCCGTTAGTTGTCTTCCGCTACATATAGCACTCAGCTCCACTTCGTCCTATCATTCCGCAAAGACAACTTACGCCATATAAACAATCATATGAAATTTCGTGATGTTTCATGAGAGTACTTTTATGCACACGTAACGCAAATCTTTATCAAGCCCGAGGACATCCGTCTGTTTTTTTTAAATCATGCTGGTTTAGTTTTTAATATGTCCCTTTTGACATTTAGTCTCAAATGAAATGAAAAACAAAAAGTATTGCAACGAAGTATCACTTGGTGATCTGTATGCTTATCTCCAATATCTGTATTGGCCTTTTCATCTATGCCACCAATCGACAAAACCTCCGATGATTATGTACTGATATCGGAATACGTCATAGCGTCTCACCAGCGTCTCGCATAGTCCCCTAAAAATAGCGGCCCGAAAATGGACGGAGGGCGTCCGGCAACTTCGCGGGAGGAAGGCATTTGCGGTGTACGGCGCCTTCTTCCCAGGGGGTATTGCAGCAATTCGCAGAAAAATCAAAGATAAAGCGAGAAAAAATATAGCATCATAAAAAGGGAAAGAATGCACACTCACACCAAATAATAATCTGTCAGGAACAAAACGCTGGGATAAAACGTGATCCTTGAAAGCCAGCGTTTTCAGCTGGGATTCAGCGCAAGGTGTGTCCACAAGGAAGCTTTGTGGCTGGCTTTGTATTTTCTTTGCACCTCTTTTCTGGCACTGGCATTGATGTTCTGAGCCCAGTGAACAAGCCATTGGTGGTTTATGGCTTCATTGCAGTAGACATCTTTGAAGAAATTGGAGTTAATATATAGTAGCACACGCCTTGTCAATAAAGGTGGCAAATTTTTTAACTGAGTTCAATAAAAGTCTGTCGAGAACAGAGGAGTAAGTCACACAATGATATTTCTAAACACCGCAATAGGTCAAAGACATAAACTACTGACAAGAATTGGAATTTGAGTTTCAGAAGGTAATTATTTCAAATAGAAAATATAATTGTATGCCGAACATGACTGAAATAATTCGATCCAACTTCCAAGAGAGCCCAAGAAGGAATGTCAAGTCTCTCAACCGAGCTCGCCTTGTACATGACATACATCTCATGAGCTTTGTTTCCCTAGTCATTTGGTAGGTCATGAGCTCAATATGTAACATGCACAAATAGCACAGCAGTTATGACGTGTGCATACTGCCTATAGTATGTGTGTGACACGACACAAGCAGGTGATCCCTCTGAGCTGATCTCTAACAGGGTGGGTTACACTTAGGCTTAACATTACGACTTGCCAGATAGGATGAGAAGGGCTGCAATGTTGAAAGGCATTCTGACTAATCCTCCATGAGGGAAGGGGACCAGGAGGGGGCGGGCATGCCCTTCACTGAGGTCTACGTCTACCTAACCCTGCCGACACCTACCCACCCACCCACCCACACAGAGGTGGGTGGGAAAGGGCCCGAGTTATCCATATACACCATTGGGGTGCCCACCTGAGCCCCCCTGTGAATGACAGCACCTCTCCTCACGGCACTTCATCCACTCACCTGCCCCCCGGCGTTCTCCCACCCCACCCCACACACCCCTCACAGCCTCCCACCCCACCCTCCCACCACACGCCCACACACTACCATATACGCCACAATCTCAAGGCGCTATATATGAACTACGCTCAAGTGGTAGTGGTTTTTCTCACAGAGATCCTTGTCAATGCCTCATGCAACATCCCATGCCTTGCCCAAGTGTTAAAAAAAAGAAAACAGGCGCCGTAACGCAGTTCTAGATCATTGCATCCGAGATCGCCACGGTGCTTGGGTAATTCAGACCCAGCTGTGAGGAGTGTTATGACCTCTTCTGTACGACAGTGACGCGCGTTCAGAACACAATACAGCAACTAAAAGTCGCTTAAGGTGAGAGAAAGTGACTGTCAAGATCTGAAGAGAGACGACGGACAAATCACGACGATTACACAAGGATCTGAATAACAACATACCGGACGTCGGGTAGTTCAGCAGCGAAAGTATCTTGCTTTAAGATAAAAGCATGAAAGGTGAGTGAAAAAAGACGTCATACGATAACGGAGAGCGGGCATACGGATTAGATTCGTTTTTTAAATTAAAAAAGTTCCAATCATTGTATGGCAAAAATATAAATTTAGAGTGACAGATCCAACATACAATATACATGTATCTAAAAATTGTTTTGGACAATTGCAATGTTAACTTTCAAAATGAAAACAAAATATGCCAATATTTTTAGATGTTTTACCTTCATGGCTAAAAGCCTGTTCCGAAAACATCTCCAGAAATTCTTGGGGAATATAACGATCTTATTTATTTCCAATTCATATTTGTTCCACTCTTTTAAACGGAGGTGAATCCCATCTAATCATTTTGCAATCAGGCTTATCTGCCAAACTTATCACTGTTCGGAGCAGGCTTCCACCGCTAAGAACACTCCTACAGATGAGTTTAAGAGTAGAGCCAGATTGCAGAATTGTAATGCCATACCATACACATACTTTCCCAGTTCAACAATCAGCCTAAAATCAGCACATATAGTTCTGATGGTTATCAGGAAATTTGAGAATTCCCTTTCATAATACTGATACCTATCATACACAAATCAGCATGTACAATGTTTTCAATGTAATGATTAGAGATTCCAAAAGCTCAAATTCTCAAATGGTATCTCATATGTTGTTTTTTCATCAGTTTTTTTTAATCAAATGCCCGTTTTCTTAAATACGTTTCGTTCTGATCAGCCAGTATATAATCTATTTAACCTCGAAGGTAAGAAAAGCATCAAACACTGCTCACCTAGAATATACTTTTTTAAATTACATTCTGTATGATAACAGGTAACACAGAGAGTGGGTGGAATGTTTTTATTTTCAAAGTGGCATTGATGGCAGTCAAAGTCTTTTATCACAGGGCCATGATAAGTAGGATCAATAAATTCCTTACCCATCTAGGGCAGTAAGTGCAATGCTACATTCCTATGAATAGACTGGATACTTATAAATTACATGACCCAGCAGGTGGTAGACCATGCATGAATTAACTAAGCTCCATATTTCTTAATATATAGAATTGCCAAAACAATAAAGCCTGGAGACGTATTTGGAAGGGTGAATTGTTTTAAAATATAGTCGATTACCAGCAGCATTAAACCACAGTGAAAAAAATCAGTCTATTCACCATCTGCTGCAGGCATTCGGCTACATATTCATAGATTAAACAAAGAGTCCTACTGAAATGCATCAGCAGGTTGCTAGACTATATCTTGAATGATTTCAATTAACAACAGAAACTACCTCTATCCAGCAGTTGATCTCTCTTTCATGGAAGTGCTCATGTTTCATTATTAATTAAAAAAATATATGCTTTGAACTTTGGTTTTATCATAACTCTACCCAAGAAAATTATACAGTGATAAAGTTCGGGGGATTGAACTTCAATCCTAAATCAAAGAATCCCTGAAAGTACTTAATATACTCTGAAGCTCACGTATATCATATTACAAATAACTGCAATCTGCAATCGTGAAACAAGTCCTACGCAGAGTAAAGCACCATGTACGTGTATGTTCACGTTGTATCCAGAGGAATTACCTTGTCCATTAATCATCCAGACATGGCGGTACACTTCTAAAACTCATGTGTGCTCCTTTGATTTGTAGTGTATATGCATGTACATACTTGTTTATCTATATGCATCTGGATGTCAAACATTACACGTCTATGTTGGGGTACTACAAACAGAGTACCATGCGTCTTTGTGTTAATGGGACTAGGGTATTTCACACGTTTTATACCTGTTATCTGATTCAATTAGAGGTTAGATTAGGGAAGGTGCTTCATATATATAACACCTGTGGGCTAATGTTGTTGACGTTCACGATACGGCAGTCTCTTACTTCCACTGATATCATAAAGGGCAATGTTATTTGCTGCATTCAAACTTAGATGAAACTGTTCTCATAGTCGTTCTTGTTAGGGACCCCTGTCATTGTAAATAGACAGAGTCCATGTATGTAGATTGTTACTCAACATGGTTCATCAGTTGGTTCTTCTTAGGTATTCAGTTATGAAAAATAAATTTACTGGCAAGCTACTATAGCATCTTTGGAAAACTAAATAAAGCTCACAAAGCCTGTCATACAGCGATTCTGACTACAGGCCTATCTACTATAATGCAACCTTGGTTAAAACTCCACAAGAAAACTCTCCGAGAAATCCATATCAGGGCGCCTTCTAATGAACAAATACAACTTTAATTTCCGGCTCATTATTCTCAGTACTCTAAACGTTGCCTTGAAAATAAAGTTAAATAAAGACCACTAGGCCGTCTGCGTTTAAGGGAAAAGTAGATGTTATGAAATGACAGAAATACAATGACATGAACACTGTATGTACAAAAGAAAGCATATATACACTGCTTTTAAGCTTGTGATACCTCAAAGAACCCCACGATATGGAGATGCAATAATGGAAACTTACATATATCTGTTCACTACTTCAATCTACTCAAACATAATTTCTTATGGAAATCCAGTTAGACAGGCTAACTATTTTGTTAATTAAATATACGAAGGGGGGGGGGGGGGGAGTCGCGTACCGTACACGATTTAGGCCTAAATTTGACTTTTATTTGTTTAAATTGTCTCTCTTAGCATTGCCTAGAATCTGATGATTGCCAGTAGTTTTATTATTGACGAGTTGTGTTCTTAACCTCTGATAAGAAGTAGGAAGCATATAAGAAGATATTGCTACACATTTGACATGATTAACATAACATACGGTGAGGCTGCAAAACATCAAAACGGAACTGGCCCATAACTTATTATGCTTTCTAATAAATACATACGGGAATAAACTTGAATACGGAACTTCTTGCAATGAAGTTGTACATATCGCGAAAACTAGGACGCAAAAAACATAAATAGTTAATGTGCAAATATCAATTATTGTCTCTACGAAGCTAGATCGGACGATCTGCCATGAAAATTAAAACCCATGCCAATATCCTGAAAATTGAATTTAATGATCTCAAAGTGTTGCAGAACACATTTCTTTTAAAAAGGTCAATTACACACCTCAAACTGAAGTATGGGGTCGTGAAGAGAAAAATCATCTATTCGACTTAAAAATCGGGAGTATATTTGATATAAATCAGGCAAATGTAAATAGTGCGTTTTTATTGTTTGGATTATATCAAACTAGACACGACTTACATTTCACGCAATTGATATGATATGTCAGAAGGAATCAATTTGAATGGATAAATGTAAATATCTAAGATTCACCAGATGGCGCAACTGCAAATTGTAGCATATGCCTTTAAGAAATTCCATTCTGACTAGGGTCAAGAATTGATATAGAAATATGCGCTTGAATCTATCATATTTATATGAATAATTTCTAATGATATTTGCATCTTGTAGCGACAATATATCCTTCCATTAAGGAATGGCTACTTTAATAGCAGAAAACGATAGAGGTGTAAATTGATTTGTAATCATGGTACGAGCTGCCTATGAAGTGATGTTAGGGTCAACTCCTTGGCGGACGACTACTAGAGAGCTGCTACATTGAGCAGCTCTCTAGTTCACCTACTTCTACATGGGAGTAAGGATCTGTTGGTGTGTGTGACCATCATCTCATCCTCTATCCCCTCTCCCCCACCCCCTCCAGCATCCCGGCGCCGGAGCCCGGTCCTCGCCTCCCGGCCTCCCCGGGGGATGCCCGCGTGCTCGCCGGCAATGAAGCTAATGAGTGCCGGGAACAGAGGCTGGGCAACGCCCGCTGCAAACGGGCTACAAAAGCCTTCCATTTAGGCGGGGGCGCGGGCCTGAGAAAGGAGCACCTGATCTACATAGTAAAACCAGCCCTCATCTGCACTCCCCTCCTGCGCCTGGCCCGGACCAGCGGCCCCTTCCCACGACCAGCGCCGCAGTGTACTCCTCAGCGGGGCTGCACTTCTCTGAATAAATATGCGTAATTCTTCTCTTTTTTCACAGGAGGCCCAGAAATTGGGGTTATGGGTTCTTGTGCTCGTTGCAGTCCTAGCATGGTATCAACATGTTCAGAGATGTTACAGGCCGATGTTTATGTGGTTACATATTTGTCAATCAATGACATTATCGGCATTCCAAAGATGGAGCAGTAGCTACAAGGAATTCTACAATTTACGTGCATATCATTCCTCATTTACCAGCACTGGTTATATTTTTTTCGTCTTTTGTAATATCACTGCGAGGAACACATGTACCTCTTCCGAACTCTTACCGCTGCTATGGTAACACGTGATACTAGGTGCTAAACATGTGACAAGGCCATCTAATTATGTAATTGTTTTGGCCTAATTATGCCACGTATGGTCATTAGTAGAGACCTAATCGGCGAGAATGCCATCCTAGCATCACTGCCATTATGATGTTTGCTTCGTCTTTTATAATTCTTTTTGGCAAATTGGTCTCTGTGACACGTTAGGACTAACCTCAAAGGACATGTTAAAATAGGCAGGCTCTATGTTATAGCGATACAGGTTTTCCGATATCATACTTTGGTTTCTCTTAATATTACACATAATGGGAAAACTACTAGTTAAGGACTATCTTCTTCTAAATCATTCCAGTATGTGTGACTACGTGTAGACCAGGCTGTAAAATGTATATGATATTCAGGGTTAGTGTATCTCCTGTATTTGATAATCTAAGAACATGATTTCGCCTGTTCAATCCCATCTCTCCAAGATTAGATGACATCAATAGGCCGCCAAGCCCACTTCACCAACCCACCCGGCTCAACCCACATACCCAGCCCTACGGTGATATACACCCTGTGAAACATGGTACCTGAGTTATCACCCAAACAACACAAGCGTCTGGTTTTATGAAATTACGCTAGCAGCCCGTCACACACTGCCCCCAAGGGAAGGCACGAACACACACACATTCACACATAGACTTGCTCAAGCCTTTGATTAGGAATATTCGTAGTAATGAATAAACAATACCAGAAGATAGACGAGGCGATGTCTGTTTCCTTTGCTGATGCTACTTTGAGTGACAGCTTTAGAACTGTACCTAATCTCTCCCGGTTTTAGCAGGCAAAATGCTAGGTAACTACCCGTGTGATCAACAATGGAGATTGTTGATGACACTAGTCATGCCCCCAACCCTCACAAAAAAAACCACAAAAAAAAACTCAACAAAATTAGTATAAAGTATGTTGCAGTATGACTGGTCCAGGAATCAACGGCGAGGAGGGAGTGGGGTAGGTGGAGGGGTACAGGGACTGAAGCCAGTCTACTCCACACACAACCACACCGTGGAGGTGGCCCGCAGGGAAATCTGGGGTCTGGAGGAAGGTAGCGGGGTGTGTATAGGAAGGCCCTATGGAAAAGACACCCACCACCACTACCCCAAAGCCGCATCTCAGGGCTCACCGTTACCACCGCCACTACGTCACCTGGGAGATGGGCACCTGGCAACCATCACCTTGGAGACGCTGCCATGGCAACCACAGTCCACATCCGCCATGGGGGCCGCTCCCCTAGCAGATGCTTAGAAATCGTGGCTTCCTGGGGATGTTGCAATATAAATACTATCCACCGCATAGGACTGTGTGGAGAACGTTGGCTGGCTAGCTAGTTGTACGTGTGGTAGTGTGCTGGTGGCTTTTTTGTTGTTGTTAAAACAAAAACAAAAATTTGCCATCGTTTTTCGTGATCCACATAACAGCAAGGATGTGCTGAAAGAGAACAGGCCCGCCATGCCCTGTTTATCCTGGTGGAAAGAGAAGAATTCTAGGATGTGAAATCGGGAAATAAGGGAAAATAACAGTGGAATCGCTATCCTATGACCGAAATTCCAGAGAGCGTACATATAGGAAATATCTGTACTGTTAGTTAGGGAAACTAACGAGTATAGAGACTGTACTCGTTGGGGAAACGGTTACTTCCAGTTCCAAGCCTCCAGGCATTTGACATCCCGTCTTATAGCGAACTCAAAACAACTGACTGGACCAAAGATTGTTAATGATGGACAAGAAGATATAAAGTAAATGTAACAGTACTAGCGAAAAAACCCAAAGTAAACAAAACGGAAATGACAATGGCACTATTACCATAGCAGATAATAATAAATTTTATCTTTGATTCAATAAAAGACACTTTAGACAGTCTAAATTTGCTAATATTACTCAGGGAGGTGTTGAGGTGGATTCTTACATGACCAACCCATGGAAGCAGATCCTCCAAAGTTGAAATTCATATTGGCACATTCAGATCATATTCCTCCCCCCAATCTTCCCCTTCTTCATTTCCAAAATGAGAAAGGGAGATGAGACTGAATTACACGTATCAGACCTTCACAAACGAGCTGTTTGTGTGTGTGTGTGGAGGGGAAACAAGAAGCAGTGGCAACAACAGGTTATTTCGATCATCCCTGCGCCCAGTGCTGGCCGCATGAAGCCCTGCTGTCAGAACGAGTGACAGATCCGTGTGATTGGTGGTAAAACCGTCTGATTGGGGGGTCCAGCTCGTGTGGAAGATTCCAGATGACGGCGCCCGTGCCTCAAAGTCCGGCTCGGAAAGCTGAGACGCGTCCAAAGGCCAGCCTCCTCGTCTAATGGTGACCGTGTTTTGACGGTTGTGACATTTTCGTTCACCAAGGATGGGAACACGAAACCCGACACGGTGGAAAAGGGAGAATGAGGGACGGGGGGAGAGGAAAATAAAACATAACGAGAAGCACCTCAACCTGTTAACAATCGCCAGGAATGTCGTCCTCCAACAGAGTCCGCATTTGAAGAAATTGATAACGAAACGTCAACATTATTAAACGCTAGTATTTTTTTTCAAGAGAGGTACAAAGAGAAGCGACAGGTTACTTGTGATGATAGCACGATTGTCGAACCGAAACTGTTGGGCTTTATTTGGACTAACGGCCGCTTTGATCACCTATCCAATTACCTGATGTGATGTCTTTTTGTACGTATGTATATAGCAATTACGTCTGTTCTATGACAGGAAAAACTAGGACAGCACTGTGGCAAAGCTAAACACCTAGGAAGCAAACACATATCCTACACTCTTTAACATTCTCCCAAGATACTTCCATACAAATACTTCACTCTAAACATATAAAATCATTAATGCAATTCTCCCTTGTAGGTAATAACTACGTTAAGGCTAAAATCTTTTTCTAGTGATTCTTTTCTATCAAGTCGGTGCACCTTGATTGTCCAAACTTATTCCCACAGATGCTTCCATTGAATCCTGTTCAGATTAACATGAAAAGAGAGCATTGTACAATATGTTTTACTGAAAGACGACATGGGAGGTCACCATTCTGAACAAGAGAATGAAGTCATGTGTGGGCACTTGGCGAGGGCAGAAAGGCGACATCAAAAAGATATATCTCAGAAAAAAATCTAGGTCAGACATCGTTGTCAATATGTGTCTTCACCGTTCTCATACGTGAACCAAGCGGTTATCATCTCGCCGTTTCTTTAGGTAGATCTACTTGGGAGTTTTAGAATGTGTCACACATCATGTGGAAATCATATTGAACATTCAAGATTCACTTACTTTGTGCTGCTTATCTTGTACACTTATAAATTGATTAAAAACTCACAAGGTGTAATGTAAAATTAAAGTTTTCAAGGAAAGTGCATATTCCCTTACGAGATCCAAATTTCTTTTCAGATCACAGGTACATATATTTCACGATTTCATAGCCATACTTGACGACACAACTTTACAATAAAGTAACCCTACACCATGTTCAATAACACCCATAAATACATCATGATCAGGAAAAGAAACAACAGACAAAACACAACGTACAAAACGCACAACATGAAAGACTACAATCATGAAAACATGGTTGCCGCGAAAAAGGCACACAGGGAAACTGGGATATCAAACTTCGGAGAATTTTAGGTCCACTTTTCTTGTAAAAATAATTAGTTGAGCACATTTAATTAGAAATAGGTAAATAATGCTGCACTAACGCTTGGGAATAGGGCAGGAGTGATGGTGTGTACTTGCCGTAATGTCGCTGTTGGTTTAGCCAATACTTTACTTGGGGAGAATTGATGTCACAGACAAGGTAAAATGATAAATTTCACAGGGTATGTAAATAAAATTGGTACTAAGATCATGATGGTAGTAGTTTGGGTATTTCTTTCCCTCTCACGTGCCTATGATCAGAACAACTTGTTAGGTTTTAGTAGCATGGAAATGGAGCCGAGGGTTGAGTCTGGTACCATGTGTTTTCACTATAAACCTTATCTTCACTACCAGCGCCCTCTGCCACCAGCGTCAGTAACTACACCTCGCTGCAAGACGCAACTCTCCTCTGGGGATTAATGTCGTCTGCCTTAGCGTCAGTGATCCCCAGAAAATCAGACACTGACCTAGTTGCCCTTTCATCATTCTGTACAAACGAGAGGATGGTAAAATTTAAAAAAATCCTCTGGATTTATTTGTGATGTTTATCTATAGAATATTTTGGCTGAAGATCTAAGTAAACTTTTCAAACTTAGTCCCTCGCGTTGGTCCTATTGTGTAGTTTTTCACTGCTTTCCTCGGTCTGTTCACGGTATATTCGACGCTGAATGCGAGGAGAAAAGTCTCCAAACACATTCTTGTGCACTGTTAACCCAGTGGGGAATTACCAAGACTCTGTAGGGAGATCCTGGCATGGGGCAGGAGGCATCAATCATGAAGCGGCGTTCCCATAGTTTGCTGTCATGAGGGAGCATACCTTCGCATTGCCTGCCAAGCGGCGTCTAGCGACCATGTTTACCTCCAGGTGACAGGGAGGGTGCGCTAATTGGAGAAGGAATTACATGCCTATTCCTTACACTACACATGCAACTTGGAGCGAGCTCAAATACGTCCCACAGATAGACAGGGAGGAGGATCGAGTCGGAAGGTGCTCATACTTAATTAACCTGAATTGTGTGGGGCGTATACAAGTCCCGGCCTTACTCCTACAATGAGTGACTGAAGCAGAGGTAATCCTAGCATTCGACTAGACGGACCCCATCTTGTTCCGTTACTTCCAAACCTGGTAAATATGTCAACATGTGTTATCTGCTAAGTCAGTAAACACGGTGAAAAGCAAAAACCACCCATGTCCGTCCTCCTATCCATTCCGCCTTCCTTCACCCACGACAAAATTTCCGCACCGGCGCGGAAGGCCTAACCTGGTATGCCCAGAGTAGGCGTACAAAAACACCAGCTCCAGCCGCCACATGGTAATAGCAGAGGGTAAAAAGAGGCTTTTCACAGCTGGCTGGGGAGGTGTGTAGCAGGCGGGCGGAGTGACCCGGCCCTAACCCGCGCCCCTGTACAGCCCCTACACAGCCTGGAGCAGCTCAGAGCGGCTCCAGAAGCCAATTAACCTCCTCGGGAGCAGCTCGCGGCCCCCCGAGTCGCCCGGCGTGACGCCCCGATACACGCCCGGATCAGTTAGCGCGGGGAGGAGCGGGCAGAGCGCAAGGGGCTTAGACGACGTAAAGAGGTGAGAGGGACATCGAGGTGGTGCTCGGTAAGAGCTCGCCCTGCAGAAGGCTGGCGAGTAGATGGACAAAGTGAAGAGCAGTCTCCCTGCAGAGGTATAGTCCTCCGTGCCTGCCTTTTTGTACGTACTGCAACACAGAGTATACGAAGGAGAGTATCCAGAATGAGAGTATCCAGAATGCTCTCCATGCACATGCTCGGTTTCTATCAGTGTCAGTCGTTCTGGGAATCTGTTTGGAGAGTGACCTGAAGGAGAGGCTGGGGAAAGGCGGGCATTGGAAATGGAGTGTAGACGGGGGTTTTAGTCTGTGTAAGTAAATGAGAAAACAGGAGCTGTTTCCAGACAAGGTCGTAGTTAAGTTACGAGAGGTGGAAAGAAGGAGCAAAGTAAATTAGAGAGGACAGACAAAATGGGGGCAGTAAAAAAATTGAAAGGAACAGGGACAGCGACAGTGAAAAAAGGAAAGGTGTAGCGAAAATACTTGCTCAGATCCAGAATTTTCAAGGTGGGACGGGTGGTAAGTTCAAAGGGCGTGTACGACAAAAATAATCTTCCCATGGACGAGTTTGTAACAATAGAGGACTTGAAACCCTCATCTAAATTGCAATGTTTGTTTTTTCTTATCATTGTCCATTACATATTAACACTGTACAGGAGGACCATTTATAAGAAGAATCTGGTGGAATGCACCGAAATGAGACCAAGGAGGAAGGTTTACAATGTAAATGGATGCGGTTGAGAAGGACATGCGTCTTAGATCTGAGGATAATACGACGGTGAGATTTGATGGAAAACACGGAGGGGAACAACCCAACGAGAGCCATCTGAGGCAGGGATCGGAATGGCCAAAGAAAACAGAGAAGAAGCATAAGAAGAGATAGCTAATGGGATACGGGAAAATAGAGAAATATAGAGAATAGAGAACAAATTGTTAGCACCCTCCAGATGTACCGGGATTCCCCTGTATGTCTGTCTGTGAGGTCTTCTTCATTCTCTAAACCTACACGCCAGCTATCATGGAACCGCTCAGCGCCTGTGGTCATTTATTATCCACCTAATGCAAAGTGTCCATCGAAAACACATAGGTATCACCATATCCGGAGCATACAGATACGTTGTATGATCTTGGCTGCAAAAGCCGGCTCAAACGGGAAAAGAGTGCATATGAAAAAATAGTGCACACCTAAATGAACTAATATCGGTACGCCACTTACCAGGAAAACGTGGATGATATATACAGTACAAAAAAAAGGGAAAAAAAGATAAATACAATAGACTGGTTTCAGATAAAAGCGGTTGTATGCTTCTTAGAGTTGACTCTGCGCAATATCCTCGCATGGGCTCGGATACTACTACGGGTCAACCTCTCAGAGCATACGACCGCTTGTATCGGATACCAGTCAATACTGTGTATGTATATGCCCTCCTCAGGCTGAATGGTTTTCTAGTTGTGGACCTACACATCGTTGCCTGCCCAGCCCATCCATTTTCTCACTCCTCCTCCCACCTCTTTCCTACCAATACCTGCCTACTTAGAATCTCCTCCCTTCTCTCGTCTCCATTCCGCAGACCACCCAGGGTGGAGCTGGCGTAGTGTGGTAGGGCAAGGAGTACCCTGGTACCCTCTCATCACTCCCCCACAATGTTCATCGAGGTGGCCCCGGGAACCAGCGTATGGATGGAGTACTACTCTTAGCATACTGCCACGCTCGACTCTCTTGTTCTGAAATAATTACTGCAATAACAAGCTTTGTGTTCTAATTCCAACAAAAATATCACCTTGTTGATAGCTGTTGGTATAGGGAATGTTTTTACCCTATGGATAATCCTTTGATATGGGAATCAATATTTTCTTATCTAAATTTCAGTAATGTGACTTGTTTGGTTTGATTTAAGTAAGGGAACTCTCCCGGAAAAAAATCGGCGCAATTTTTTGGGGGGGGTTTGATTTAACGTCAAGTCAACTACTAGAGGTTCTCACCAGACTTTCTCAAGGTTCTTTTACACCACAAGGGTGGTGATAGAATCTCTGTAATAAATTTAGGTAGAAATCTCATCCCTACACATTTACCGAGGTTAGAATTCTTTTAGTTCCCACACCACATAGACATGGTATAAGAACTATTGGCCTTTGATATAGCAGTAAATCTACCACTGCTGGGAATGAAGGAGAAGAGTGGCTGCAGTGGAACTCGAACCAACAAAGTCCTACAACCTTTGGATTACGAGTCCATTGCCCTAACCACTGAGCTAACTCCCAATCGCTTAACGTGAGTAATATGTACATATTACTCATGTATATCTATCTATGAAGAAAGATGTGAAATCCAAGGCATCTCACAAACTTCACTTAAGTATAATAACGATGACATTTTTCGTAAAACAATCATGTATCGTATAAAAATGTAATTTCACAAATTTTCCCAATCTCCATAATATTACAAATCTGAAGCGATAAACTCCATCTAGGCACAATACCCCAATATAATGTGATCGAAATTAAGAATCTGTAACATTTTTGGAATACAGAAGGTGGTTCGTCCCTCAGATCTATCACTGTTGTGATACTGTGGCGCCGGACTCTTACAAGTACATGTAGTACACAACTGGAGTAGTATTTATTTGGTAGCCAGAGGCAGTCTCAGTCGTCTTGACATTCTGGTTTCTTGCACCCTCTAATCCCCCTACCCTCAACTGCTGCGCCTCATCTTTCTTATTCCCGATCTCTCATGGCGGTATTCCTGACGCCTACCTCCAGAGAAACTGGGTCGGCCGGGGAGAATGGAAGCCAAGCCGGCAGTCCTTTGCATCTCGGTCTCAGTTGATCACATGAGCAGTGTATGATCTGTATCTGTGAAGCTACCACTCGGGGGCCTTTATGGGGAGCACGTTTCAATCATTTATATTGTCATATATTTTTTTATCGTGCTCAACAAAACCTTGATTTTTAATATAGGTTGTGGGGTTCTTGTGGTAGTTACTTGTGGTAGTAAGAACTATTTGTCTTATTTCATAAAGTTGAAGAACAGATTGTTATTTCGAACTGGTGTAGAGTGTTTAAGAACTAGTTTTAAGTGAGAAAGTTGAACGGAGAATTTTTTTTAAATCCATGTCAATGCAACAAAATAATGTAAAAGGTCATATGATTAAAACCAAGATTGCTTACATTTGGACAAGTTTTAAATAACGGTTGTAAAGGTTGACCATCAAAATAACAATTACTTAAGGTTAAGTAGCCTATTTATTTTATACAGTCCTAACATCTTCACAATAACAATGAGAGGTAATTTTCGTCAACAGACCCTGTTTTCAGCACGCTCGTAATGACCCTACTGGGGTCTCTCGGCCTTTTCCTACATACACAGTGCTTTAGCCGTGATAAATCGCTCCTACAAAGTGGTAACTAGCTCTGGACCTAAAACCCTGGAAACTGAGTGTAAACACAGGCGTCGAGGGATCCAGACACAGTCCGCCTGGTATCCACAGCAGACCTTTCGGTCGTTAAGGAGAGGATGACTGGTGCCTTCCAACCACCCTCTGTCTTCTCGCCGCAGTTGATTGTGGCCCAGAAGGTCCCGGTTTGAGGCCCCGCTACGCCGTGTCTCACTCCAGGGCCTCCTCCTGTGTCTGACCTGTTCATTCCTCAGCCAGACCGCCAGGAGAACGTCTCTGCCCCTCTGGAGGGCGACCTCTGCCCCTCGATCGTTACCCCAGACTCTGCTAGCATTGAGAGGTGCCTGCACTGGAGCACACGTCTTAATAACAGTGCTCCAGGAGGAAGACTCCACACTGAAAGGAACAGCATACCACCCCAGCACCTTACAATCTCTAAAACTGCGGCAATTATAACATTGCTAGAGAAATCTAGAATTGCTCGAGTCTTTGATTATGAATATTCATTTAATGATATAAAGAATATTAGGATAAAGTATATTGCAGTATGACCGTTCCAGGAATCAAACCTGTACAACGCCGGAGAGCGGAGGGGTAGGTGGAGGAGTACAGGGACTGAAGCCAAAAAGTCTAAGAGCAACACTGCAGCAACTCAATGTACTTCTTTTTAATGATTGGTTTATTTATGTTGAATATGATTGCTATATGGTAATTATAAGTTTTTTGAATTCCTTGTAACAATAAAATTTTGAATTTAACCTCAGTTAATTAACATGATCTCTGAGTGTCCTAGTGTCTACGTTACTTATTAACTTGACATTCATACGTGACGCTGGCAAAAATATCTGCAGGCAATATTTGGCGAACTAGTCCGTCTGTCCATGCCACGTCTTTACTTTGGCCAAGAGAGAAAGACAAAAAACAGACACCGTCGACGTTGGAGGTAATTGTGGTGTTCAGTTGAGAAAAACGGCTTCTGAATGGATGCTTTGAAGTCTGAGTGTTGTCATACTTTTCGGAAATTTCGTGTCGCTCTGCAATGTCCTTACAAACACAAACAGTATGCGGATTTAAAGCACACACAATGGGTGTCCACTTCTCAGGCGAATACTTAACGAGGGACTGATGCTCTTGTAGTTAGAGAATCATTGTACAGGCCCAACTCTGGGAACAGTGGTTTCTTCACTTAGACACAGAGCAGCCTGAATGGAGATAATTCCATGAAAAGCAAACAAAAAAAACCCACCAGTGAATCGCCTATATCTTACTGCTGTAGTCTACACGTTCATGCAAAAATAAGCAGATACTGCCAACCTATGTATCTGTCACCTTATAGATACAATAATTTTGCTGATTCCTTATGTATTAATAATTTTTCAATGAAACTTATTTATTAGTGCATGTTATCATTCTCATCACATAATCACCCTTAGAAAATAACCAATATGCATGTAGCTGTATCTACAGATGAATAAAATAACCTAGTATCATATAGCGAATAAGGTTAAACAGTCTCTGATGTCAGACTATTAGGTTGGCTCCACCTCTATCTGGGAATGGGTTTAACGTGCACAAATCGCTTACCAACTTTTACTTATCTAGCTGCCCCGCCCAAATGAAAGACGTGAATTACATGTGTGTATACCAGAGAGGCGATAACACGAGAACTGCCTAACAGGTCTCAACTGACACTAACAGATTATCTACCGAGCAGTAATTACTTCTCCTTCACATGTACACTCTCCTCCCCAGAGGTTTAGTTACGGTCCACGCGTCCCCTACACATACACACAGAACACGTACACATACAAATAATGCGTATGGAGATTGAAACCTGTCCGCGCGCATGTTATTTCGACGCGGTGATTGGGTAATATTAGGTGCGTTGTTTATTGCCGATGTCATTGATGGAAGATCCAGATCCATGCCAGAGAACTGAGCAGTATGGCGTCGGAGCGGTGGTATGATGTACAGGCAGGGGGTAGGAAAGATGTCGGGAGGATGATGGTATGGATGCGTGTTAACCAAACCTTATTGATGATATTTGCTGGCATGTGACAGGGAGCCCCATAAAGTGGGACGAGGCGTCTGTCCGCCTGCCAAGTGCTCGCCGCGTCTTATATCACAACATACTAATTAACCGGCCATGGAGGCTGGCTGCATCCCTCTCAACGAAGCCCTGTTTACGAGGCCCTCATGAAGGTGGTGGTGTACCAAGCCGAGGTTCTGTCACATTTCTTAGGACGGCTGCGTAAACTATACACAACGAGCTCAGGGAGAGACTGTCCCACAGCACAATAATTTGTTTCTGTATCATAACCATATATGTTATTGCATATATTGTACCATAATTATTTACAGTGTATATATACCTACTGTAATTACGTTTAATGTTTAACTCATTAACTGCTCAAGTGTTAAATGACCGGAAGAGAGAAAGCTGCTTTTCTTTTTAAATTGACTACTATTATATTAATTGAGAAAAAAGAAATATTGATATACTTCCATGACTTTCATCATACTATCATTAACTTAATGGTCCCTATGTAAGGGGGAATGTGGCCAAAACCAAGTGGATGGTAATTCCTCACAAATGTAGTAATTACTGATGTAACTCATTCATATATCATTAAATGCCTTTGATATATAATAGCACGGTGCGTTCTTTGAATATTTATCATATCAGGACTGGAATTAGTTAACAGGTTGATATACATATATTACACCAAGCAACAATCATGTTACTATTTCTGACCCTGTGCAACATGGACAGAGGCTGGCATATTTAACAAAAAAAGAAATATGAATTTATATGTATTCAATTTCCCAGATGATTGTGTACAGGGTATCATTTCCTTAGCAACTTCATGCTGTCTGAACATGAATCAACAGTAAATTCAATAAACAATAAAATATCCCTCCATATATGCATGTACGTGTATCCATAATATAGGACATTTAGCTAAAATGGCCTTTAATTTCACTGGGGTCAGGACGTTGCATTAAAATTATTCTAATACTGGATTGTAATAATAGTAATAAGCAGCATGATAAAAAGATATATCACCCTACTAAAATAATAATTAAAAAAGATGTCATAATTAGGGGCACGGTAGTGGGCGTCTGGATGCCCTAAAATGATAAATGAAAGCATGAAATACTGGGCGCTTGTATGAAAAGATTAAAGATCTTCACAGGATGCACATTTTACGGCCTTGTTCAAATTGGCGGGCGGGGAAAATCCCTTATAAGTATCTCATAAACATGTTGATTAATGCAAAACTTGATGACTGCCTACCTATAAAGGATGACGAGCGTTCACAGGCTTTGGAGTATATGTTCTACTTTATCAACACATTTTGATTCTTATACTTCACTTGACTGGGAATTTCCTGCTAGAGATTCATGCGGTATAGGAATTGATTTTGTGTTATGTTAAATATATTAATAGCGATCGCGCTCACAGGAAAAAGGAAGGCAAATGGACTAGAATGGCTTGATTAGAAATGGTGGTTATATGGATACAACATGACAAAAATTCCTACAGAGTACTAGTAATGCTGAAGATAACAAGTTCTTCAAACTACATTAATCAGTAAATGTGTAAGGACATATGTAGAGTCCTTTCGGGATATCAGCGCTAACACAGGAATAATTCTTTTTATCAAATTCACCTCAAGCATTTATCGTTGGAAATCAGCACATTTGAGATCTTTCAGAAATTCCTTACTATCGTTAGGATGATTGTTTTTCTCGATTGTGAAAACCGTCACACACGTGGCAGAATGCATTAAAGTATCATCCGACCCTTAAAAGTTTAAACATTACCAAAAAGTAAATGAATTCATTCCATCGAGGAAGTCTCGTCAGACTAGCACGAGTATGGCTATATATGTTTATATATTGGTGATAATTAGACTTCTGTTGCTGGATTGGAAATGAGCGCACTGATATGAGACAACTCTCATTTGATGGGACTAACTTTTGCTAAGACATGGGCGAAGTGCTTCTATGTGTTACTAGGCTTTTATTGACATATGTGCATTACCTATATGTATTCGCCTCGACCATATTCACCGCATCTGGAGCCTTTAGAAAGATTGAGACTAGTAATAGTCCTGACATTTTTGGTTATTTTCATATTTACATATACATCTCCTATACAACAGTATACCTTGTATGTTTAGCATGACATTGATGATAAAACCTAAAATGTCTGATGTATAGCGTTCTCAGGATATCGACTAACAGAAGAAGTAAATCAACATTAATATCTCATACGTTTGATATGTTTTAATTGCACTCTACATTAGAAACTGGGGTATCTTGTTAATAAAGAAATATGACTAGAAATGGCTGCATGGTCCGTTTATGTGCGCTGTGTATGATCAGTTCTCGGGGTAGTGGACACATCATGTCTCGTGTATTTCACAACGCTATGTCAAACATGTTCCTCCGCTTTCTATTTTGTTCACCCAGTAACATCATTAAATCTGAACATGGCAGACATAGGGCTCATTGTGTGCGCGTCTAAAAATAGCAAACTGTTGGTTTAGAAGATCAAGGCCCCACCCTGACTCAACTCCTTAGAGAAATTATAGCAAATACATGGATGAGAAACCAGAAATAGAGAAAAGGACAGAAATAGGGGAGTTGATATCTCAAGCAAAGCCTCATCACATGCCCTAGTTTTTCATTCTACATCCCCTGCATAGTCCATTGTATTGTGGGTCATGATCGACATATATTCACCGATTTTTTTTCATCTTTTTTGTTGCTGCTGAATCTGATTAAAATGTACCATTATACCAAATAAAAAGTCCCATTCAACAGCATCCTCTGACAATACTCCAGTAGAGAACTAAGGCAGTATGCCGGTAATGAGAGTCTATGGTAGAGGGTAGGTATGAATGACTCTTGTCAAATGAATGACGAGAGATCGAGACGGGCACAGCCGTAGTTAATTAAGAGCGAATCCATGCCTCGTCTCATCCCTGTAAATTGACATTGTGTCGGGATAACAACTATGTATCTGACATCCGCCTCTGCCTTTGTCATTGATCTTATCTCATCTTCCTCTTATCTCTGTAGCCCTGGGAGTCTGTACATTATAACTGCAGCTGTCAATCACTCCACATCTTTACCCAGTCAAGGTTCTTCACGTTTTCTTATTTCGTATTCCTTCCTTCATGAAAATATTGTTGTTACGGTGTCTAAAGTAATAGTTTTATGTGCATTCGTCATTGTTCTTTTTCAATTATCCTTTGTATCCTTTCATTATTTCTATATGACAATCTGCTTGCACCTCCTTTTGTCGATTAACTATATATATGCCCTTCAGCTCAAGACCCATTATAACACAATGTTCATCAAATCCAATATCACCTTTATGAATGCATCTTATGTTCTCAATGCAATACAGGTTTTCCACATAGGTATTTATATAAAGTAGAGGTTTTTAAATTTCAACTACCTGAGTCGTATACACAAATGAAAGAATAGATATATGAATGATAACGTCAATCATTCCAAGTTAATTTATTGTGTTTTCTTCTCACATCAATATCCCTTATTCCTCTGGTCCTCTCAACCTGTCCGTCTCGTTCTGTCTGCCTGACTCCCTCCTGTCCCACCACCATTTATACTCGTCACTCTCCCAGGCCCGACCCGACTGGGACTGACACACATAGCGTGTCATTACACTGTCCAATTTAGCGGGGATCAAAGCTAATCCCAACCCATCCCTCGCCCAATGACATCGCCTGTGTGGTTTTCTTCATCACAGCAACATGAAATCTCATTTGGCTACCCGCCGCAGCCTCCGCCAATCGCATCAATCCTAGCTTTTGTCTTCCGGGCAGCGCAAATTGCGTTAGTTACACCACCCAGGCACACAATGGGTTCAAATCATGATCTCTGCCTACACCCGGCTGGCCGGCCCGCCCCGCCTCCGGGCTCCGACCAAACTAACCGCCCCCTGGGATACCAGCGGGAGCAGTTACAGAAAACACACAACAAAAAAAGGATAACCCAACAAACCGGGATCATTCACTATGAAAACCAGTGGTCGGTCGGCCGGTAGTTTGTACGGCAAAACGGTAGCTTTTCTAAGCCTCGTTGGCCAGAATTGTACACATTGGGAGAATGCACTTCCATCGCCACCAATACCGGAAAGGACGCATAATTGACGTAGGACAACTTCGCCCCCCTTCGCTCTACCTCAACGCGTACCTCCCACCAACCATTACCACCAAAAATAAAATTAAAACGTCAGAGCATGGCTATAATTGGAGAAAGTATGAAACGTGGGTGTTCATGCGCGCCTAATTTAGGCGCTGCTTTCTAGGTGGGTACGTGCTATTAAAGGCTGTCGTTTGTGTGGACTTTCCACCAACTGCCGATCGGCCCTACGGGTAAAAATGGCGCACAATAATGTGCGATAAATGTATTAGGGCAGCAGCGTGACTCGCAGCCATCGATCAATAATTGATATTTGACTGATGACGTTCTAGTTATACGCCCCTAAAAGGCTGCGGGTGAAAAGACTCGGGGTAAATTCCCTAGAGCTGCTCGGGTCCCACTGGAGCAGCTCGCTTAAAAAGACTTAGTAGTGTACCGAGTTGGTAGCGATTATGGGAAAGGTCTGATAATAATATCAGAGCAATTATAATAAGGTGAAGGCAATTGGAGGTTTCCAACTATGGAAAATTAATGGTTGCATCTTCAGATCCCCAACAACATACAGCTGCATTTGCTCACTGGAATGGTATCGCGCGCACAGTACAATATCGGCGGTGCAATTTGCGTTACGGGTTCTAATTCCCACAGGTAACTCTTCCGGTGTGGTGTCAGTGGATCGGGAAATTCGCAAGAATAGCTGAATAATATTTGCTTTACACCCGAACTACTCTGTCACTACGATGTGAGTGCTTCCGTACACAGCGGCATCCTCAGGGAAGAGCAACTCGCGGCGAGCTGCCTTCCATCGTGAGACACTGCATAACAAATTGACTGAAATTGAATTAAATGTGGCTGGGTTTGTAGGTCAAATTAACCCACTCTCCAGAGAAGCGGGTTTTATGGAAGAGGAGAAATTCACGTGGCAGATATGAGAGCTACCGCTCGTGCTACATCACTTGTTGCTCGGCAATATGAGCGGCTCAGAGACACAGAGATGAGCTACGACGAGCTGGTCGCATTTCCCTCCATCAGATGAGTCACTCACAAGATGGAATCAAGGTCATTACAATCGGATCAAAAAGGGAGACTCCAATATTACTCTGTGCAAAATCCTATCCGCCGGCGACAACCCAAACCCCTTCATGACTCGGGTGTAACACCGCATGCATTTGTCCTACGTTCCTGCCACCTGACGCACCACCGAAAAAATATTTCCACCCCAAATTTGTGATTAAAATATTCCATTTTCCCTCGGGTCTTCCTCGCTCATCTTTGTTTAGATAACGCACCTGCCCCAGGCTACAGCTAGTTTAATAAGCTGTTTTTAATCAGATGTCCTAGATAATGCTGGGACGTATAAAGCGTGACAAATGAGGGTAGCAGGGTCTCTTAATGAGTCGGGTTATCAGTACCTGTGCTTTGTAATTTTCGACAGTAGGAATAGTTTATGGCAAATTACTGGGCGATATTTCCTGTTTACTAATGAGTCCTAATTCGCTGCTTTTATGTATTTGTGAATAAGAGAGATAATCTACTTCATTTAGAAATGAATTTATCACTTTAGTAGAAATATTTCGACATGCATCACCAATACAAATTCACCACAAACATTACTCATAAAGAGACAGGCCACAATATCTCATATATCACCCATTTACACCGGTGTTCCTAATTAGAGCTGAGATATAAATAGAAGTAGGTGGGATATCTAAGTTTAACCAAAGAAAAATGATGTCGAATATTCTATTGGTGTATTGCTGAGTGTGATGAATCGCAAATACATCATTTCCGTGTCAACAAACCAATCAACATGTGGACAGTATAACAATGTTAAGGATAGGTATACAACGTAATAACCCTACACACCTGTCTGGCTGTCTAATGTGCCTTTATAAACATATATCGCTAAAGACGTGCAAGTATAAATGAGGACGGTGATTAGGGATAATTCGGGGAGTAGCTTACAGATTCTAGCCATGGTTTCAATACGGTAGTAGACACGTAGGGGTGCCCACTACCTGTACATCTGAGAACCGTAAAAGCTTGCCCGTGTCGTCTCAGAGTCCTACCCTAATGAAGGTTTGTGAGTAGCCTGTCGTCAAACCGGAGTAGTCGGCTAATGAAAAGAAAATACACCCTGGACAAGACGAGGCCTCTATCCACACACGCCAACTGACCGCCGGTCACTACCTGATCAGTAAGACCCACCAGCTGGACACTGTGTCAACACGGCCTAAGCTGTACATAAGAGGATCTTGTCCGTCCATCTAAAGCCATGGGGTTCTATCAGTGCACTGGACATGGCATGTACATTCCACAGAAAGCCAGTGGAATAAAAGTGACATCGTGGAACTATGTGCTAATAGCTATACACAGTAGTTCGAACTCTATTAGGAAACAGTGGCAAAATATTTTTTGCCAGCAAGATCTTTTTGACAAATTATTTGTGTGGTGCTTATAGATTTGGTTTCGTATTTCAAGGGAGGCTATAAAATAGTTATTCATTACATTATGTTTGTTAGGTGACGGCTGATGTTTATGTTGTAGAAAATAATGAATGGTAAATGCAAAGACAGCAACAGTAAATCTTTTCCATTTGTCAGTAATTACAAGTCTGTCACGAAGTGCCTTGTTATTAATTGTACAAAGAGAATTTCCTGTTTAATACATTGGAAAAGCAGCCGCATTCTGTGTTCGAGCAGGTAATTACCCAAGTACTTATCTTGGTAAAAGTACGAAGGGGAATTCATGTTCTAACGAGTCTAGGGCACTACTGAGTGCCCTAGGATAACAAGTAGAGAATACATTACACAAATGAATTCGCAACTGAACTTCCATTTTTCTAAGCCGTGGCGAGGTTACGCGTGATTTAGCAATATTCAGTGATGCCTAATGAAAAGGAAAATACGTCGATAAAGGTACATCAAATGAATGTGACGTTATGAAAGTAAATCTGGATATATCAAAGCTTATTAAGCTGACTTACTTGATATCCCTTGGCTTCGATATTGGTGAAAAACTCAGCCTTGACCTCGGGCATGGATCGGTAGAAGACCATGTTGTTCTTCATTGTTGGATGTTCTGGGTGGGCCAGAAGGTACGTGTACGCAGCCGCAGCCGCCTGATGATAGTTTTCAATCTAAAATATCAGAAACAAAATCAGTTTTACATAAGATGCTGCCCAAGAATTACACTTGATAAAAAGAACACTTCGACGGTACTATATCAAAAAACCTTTTTTCTCAACAGGGAATTAATAGCACCCCCTCTCCTCCATGCACAATAAACCCTGGAAAGAAGGGTTTTTATATACTATACAATCCAGGAAACCCAATATTGTATAAAACGGTCCCTCTTCTATAACCTTTCATTAACATTCCAACCCTGAAAAAAAACCCAGGTCCCCTCTAGGCCGAAACGTAGGCAAGCAAAATTGTATTATCATTGAACGTGACCACTGTAATAATGGTAAAAAGTGTCAACGTAAAATTAATGAACTGAACTGATGAGTGGTTCTTGGTTCTCACTTTTATTCAAGAATATGCTAAAGAGTGATAGAGAGACTAAGTTGACCCTTAGTTCACACGGTACAAAGAAAATCAAGTCTTCAATACATCCTATAGATACTGATTATTGTTAAACGTTATACATGTACTAATAAATAACTTCCTACATTTAAAAACAATTTTGTAAAACGATTTCTGTTGGTTATAAAGGGCGATAAAGAAATATTTCGAGAAGTAGTATTTTAACAGTGAAACACATAACATAATATCTTTCTCATGAGATTTCCAGTTAATGCTGACCTTCGAGAAAATGTAAAATTACCAATACGGTGGATTAATATATGGTGATATGTGGAGGTGACTGATAAAACAAGAACATCCTCACTGACAAGAATGAGACCATGAAAAATAACCAGGACATAAAAGCGGGATAGGTGGTGAATATTTACGACACTGCCAAGCAGATGGGGCTTTGGCTTTTGTTTATGCGTGATAAGAGGAGGGACTAATCTGATTAGAGGACGGCTTCTGCGTCTCTGTACGAGAACGAGGCGCTCACGAGCTGGTCACATGTATTGCTCAATTCCTCGCACGATTAATGTACGTTAATTTAATGGTGACTGATCATACAAAATATGACTCTACTAAACTAATCCTAATCTGTCCGGTTTCATGAAAATATAGAAGCTGAATACATATACAGGCCTCCCAGTGCCCCGCTTCCTCAATATAGGTTTTTTTATAGGTTTTGAAAATCAAAATATAGGTTTTTCAAGGCCCAAAACATAGGCTTTTATAGGTTTTTAGGGTTAACATATTCAGCATAATAAGAGTCAAAATATGGTGAATCGCTTAATTTCAGTTCTTGATCTCTAAAAAAATGTACCTAGTACTTAATTGCAGGACGTCAGGAATTCTTGCTCATCAGGTTATACCTAGCAAGTATGTATATGTGTGTTGAGTTTCCAGCAGGCAAGCTAGCCTGGCAAGAAGTCACACCAACTATTGATTCTTAAACACTTTTATGATCTCTTAAATGAACTGCTAATGTGGATTTCTTGTCATTAGATTGGCGGGCTTATAATTTCATGAAATTCTGAAGGAGAAGATCAATGAAGAAACAGTGTGAATCCTCGAACAGGCTACAGTTCAGGAAATGGTGGTATGCGGCATCTCATGTCGTGGGCGTTTGATTGAGCAACAACGAGTGGATCTAGCAAATCTGGTCTTTTGTGCATTATAGTTGAGTAACTTTTGACATAAAACAAGTTGTATGCATAAGAAAACACACATGAAATATATAAAATAAATTGTTCTTTATTTCTTTGAATTAAAAAAATGCAGGAAGTTAATCACCAGTATAACGTTTACCATTAATCAGTATCTATAGCATATGGTATTTTGTTCATGTACAGATATTGCGGTAATGATTCTCTTTGTACTATGTTTATTTAGTGTTTACTTAGTCTATAAATCACTCTTTAACTTATTCTCGAATAAAGGAGGAATAGTGACCAACGGTTTGGTTCTGACAAGTAGATGTCATATACAAGGTTGCATCGGTCGTGACTAGAAATGTTTTCGCCTCGTACCCTGCCCCCCCCCCCCCCCCCCCCTCATGCTTGCCAGTTACTTCCATGTAAAGCGTAGAGAGGATGCACAGTAGAGAGGATGCTTGCCTCTTTGCCAATTCGGGTAAGCTTTTTAACATGTGCTTCTGACTATCTACCGCAAGAGACATAACTCGTTTAAAAACCACCGAAATCTCATGAGCCTGTTATGCATCATATCCAGTACGGTCTGTCACGCAAAAACGACACGACTAGACAAAATTGCCCAGGCAAAAAGAACCTACTGCGAACAGCAGCAGGTTAGCTAGATATGCGATGGAGGGTGGGCCCCAGTTAAGATTAGCATCAGTCCATGAACGTAAACCCGTAAGACTTTCCGGCTAAAGTTCCCTACATGATAAGTAGCACCTGTGCTCGAATTGGCCTGCTGGATCTATAAGAAAGAACTGGGCAGTCGTCCAACCTGTTCTAAAGACACCATACGCCACCCCATTCACCGCCCACCACTTTGACAGGTTATTTATGTGTATCGCTTGCACATTATAGAGCAAAGTAAATCGCGACGGCCAATGATATTGCTGAATCCGTTGCGTACGTGACTGACTTCCTTCGACGAGGGCGTGCTATAAATACCATGTCTGGTGGAGCTGGTTTTGACCCTGCGGCAACCTAGTTTAGACTGGTGACCTCGTTGGGATTGCGTTTGCCCCCAAGTTGTGATCACGACATGTTGAACAACTTTAAACTAAAAACTCAAACGCGATTCAAAAGAAGCCCCTGGGGTTGGCTCGAGAGCAACATTATGATTATGATACAGGGATATTGTCTCAATATGTAAACAATGAAATAAAGTTTGTCTGCGAGATCTTCAGGCACAGTGGCCACTGGAAAGGCCTGGAATGATCCATGAACATGCATGTCAGTTGGTCCGAGCCGCCTGGGGGGTTTATTTGACACCCCTGTGTAAATATTTAGGTCACACAAACAGCGGTGTACGTGAAGGTCTACACGACTGTAGTGTATGGCTATTTTTCATAAAATTCCGTGACAACCCTCTATTTATTAAGAACAATAACCCAGCAAACTATTTCTTTTAAGTCCACGAAATGACACTTAGTGAAATAATTCTTTTTAAACATAAACTCACCTTGTAAGCGCACAGCTGCAAGTAGTTATAAGGTTCCAAATTCCCGAATTCGTATTCAACTTTTTCGTTCGTGACTTCTGGACGATTTCCCAATTTGTCCTTCTTGCATCGCCTCAGGCAGTCAGATTTTTTAAGAGTAATATCATAGAATGCCAGATCAATGAATGCATTTGTATCTATATTAGTTTTGCTTTCAGCTGTACACATAAGACGGCAATCTGTCAAAGTTGTGTGGTACATCTTGTAGTCTTTGAGAGCTTTGGTCATATAATCTGTGCACTCGAACCACCGTCCACTGTTGTAAGCATTCACACCAGAATTATAGAGCATATCGTACGTCTTTGTTGGATCCTCTGGTTTAGCTTCCGATAGTGATGCAAATAATGCAATGATAATTCCTTGGATAACCATAGTTGATGATAAACCTCGAGCAGAAACCCGAACCTTCGGAAGGGCTGCCATGTTGGACGGAAGTTGTGTGAGAGGAAGCAGCAGCAACGGTAGATCCGCGCTGTTATTGGTCTAACCGTGGCCTAGTTAGGTTGACCTAGTTTGAACTTTTGCGCCAATGAAAACATGCACCCAAGCAAGCACCTGTGGCTGAATGTTTTCATAGCCTCTCGCAATAAACCAACAAAATCTGCGTATCTTTAATCAGGGGGCAGTCATGATATCTTCAATGATACTACTACATACCATACTTCAGCAGATACAAAGAAAGCTAATATAATATTGGTTCTAGGTCTAGAACCGGTGTGGAAGTTTAGTTAGCGACAGCGAGTGTCAGTCACCCATTCACATGATTCAGTCACTGTCACACAGACGCTTCAACCGACTGCCATCAGATAGCGTTTTATTCATTTTGGGGAGTAGTCAATGGTTACCGGCACTAAACCATATTTCCTTGGTTCATGTGCATTGCGTTTCTACAATTGCAGCTTATTTGGTGTTGTAGTAGGGTAGACTGCAGTACTGACACTACCTCGTCGACTGCTTCGCCGATGTAAACAAGCAGCGCTGTGCTCACGCCCCCTCTGGCGGACGTCACACAAATAATGAGCCCACGTGACCAAGGCGGGTCGCCGTCCGCGTGTTGTCAGTCTGAGTTGATGCATGGGAGGTGTTGGACGTAGTGTGGCGCCGTCTCCTCCTCAACTTTGTGATTCTCTTTTAACCAGGATTCTACGTCGATGAAAGTCCATGTGGCCGCCCGATGTCTATGAGAGGACCATACCGGCTACGGAGTAGTACCCGCCTCAACATGCCGTGGCCTTTACTCTGTGTGTGGTGCACGTTTTTACTGGCCGCTGCCGTGGACTGCATAAACCTACCGTCGATAAACTGGACCACTTCAAATCCAATGTGAGTACTACTACTCATACCTACCTCTTCACCTCGCTTGGTTCCCTTTCAGCTTGGATTTACGGGTGCAACTGTCAGTGGACAACATGGACAACTACCAGCTTTTCAAAGCATCTTGTGCTTCTTTTATCTTACGCTCATAGATATATGTCACCAGTGGAATAGGTGACATGAGATGGGAATTGATGTGCGATGGGCGCAGGTGTTGGGCCGCGGGGGTGGATGTATTCTGGCCGGTGTGCCCCGGCCCTGAGCCCGGTGACGACAAGCGTCGACGCGGCCGAGAAAGGCTCAACACCGGGCAGCCTCCTCGGTAAATCAGCCTGGTATTGGAGAAAGCTTCTACCGATAATAGCAGACGTTGTATCCGTGTGCTGGATGCGATATGCATATTATGCCATAACTAGGATGAATGTTACTGAAAAGGCATGGTTACTAAAACCTATGTGACATTGGCATTATTGTTTGGCCTAATGTCATATATAGTACAGGACATACATGACGAAAGGATAGAACACGGTAAGGCAGGCCAAAAGTACATGCCTATTTGGTACTATCTAGGCTTGTTGTATTTGAAGCAGCACAGTCTATATTCATATAGTATAGGATACTGCAGAACATCATAATCCAGTACTAAACGAAATTTAGATTAACAAGATTATTAATTTTTTAATTCATATACTGGTATCCCTTGAAAAGCAGACATTTGAATGACTACATGATAATCAATTTATATGGCACATGATTTAGTCAGTGATAAATTAATGGGTACTTTCTTCCGCCTACCAATTATTTTTCCTTACGCGCCAGGTAGAAATTGACAGAGTGTACAAATATGTAATGAATTACACAAATGCTGGGCCTTTGCCATTGTACAATTTTGGTACCACATAATGACGCATGGAGTAGTGTAGATCAGTTGAGCTCAGTCCTACATAGCGATTGATAATGGCATCACTCAGATCTGCTCCTTATCTATGTAATAATCCTCATCTCAGAACATAGTGCTTGATTCACTGCTGGACCACATAACCGAGGTCAAATGCAAGCTGAGATATCATTCACAGCACCCAGTCTTCATTCCGCTTTATGTGGCCATCTCTTAATGATCAAGATATCTCGTAAAGACAGATGCAAGATGATCCCTGCTCTATTGAGCACATTCAGTTCAAGGATTCTTCTACAGACAACTGCCGAGCCTCTTGCGTCGGTGTGCGCCTGATCCCTAGTAACCAAATCTTCTTCATGGTTTAAGGGTTTACGTCGTGGATATTTCACCAACACCTAGACGGTCATTATGGTTATAGATAGGGAAGGATCGTCTTCCTGTCGAGTTAGAGGCCCACTACTGTGGTCACAGCCTAATAGCTATGAACCTAAGCTTTTGTAAGAGCAAAACCATAAATGTCAGGACACCGTATGTTGTTCAGAAAATAGTGCCTTACGCATCCAACAAAGCGATGTGGTGAGGAAATAAATCTGGAAGTAGACATCCAACTGTTAAACCACTGCTTAGACATACAGGGAACGCAATCTTGAATCCAGACACAAATGCCTCACATGTGTACCTAGACACAATGGTTGTTTTAATCTACACACATGTATCCGGTACTTCACAAGGACCATCAAATAAGGCTCAAAAGTGTCAACTGCTGACCTGTTTAATTCATGGGAATAACCTGTAAAAACTATTTGGGTGTAAAAATTGTATGTTGGCCTATTAGGTGCTCGACTCAATGTAGGCTATTCCAATCAGTATAGAATCTATACTCGTTGGCTATTCCAAGTTCTGTTCCTAAATGAGATTGCCCTCATTAGGAAATAGCAATAAGATGCAATTGGTAGGTTCCATTTGAACTGAAATATATGGTAATTTCTTTGCCACAGTCAGCACGGCCCGTGATTGTGGTTTTGTGTGCTTGGGTAGTTGACCATCCCAGACGGCCAGTCTATGAGGCTGCACCAGGGCGCCCCCTCCGGGCAAACCCCGGTGTCTGCAAAGACGCGGGCGTTCTCCTCACCACCCTGTCCAGTGCCGTTTGGGGAAAGTTGGCTGAATGCTCGTCTTTTTTTAGCAACATTTGGAGGGGCTCGCATTCGAGATTTAAAAAGCAAATCGGGACCGAGTCCAGAGGAATTCCGCGGCACACACGCCCTGAGCGTTCCACGGGGAAAGCCGAAGTGTCAGTATTTCCCTATGGCCGATTGTTGAATGTCAACAAGCTGAGGGGCTGGCCGGGTGTTTGCGCTTCGCACTGTTGAGAAAGACGAGCTTTGTTCGCGCGGGTAGGCCTTCTCTGTGCTTACAGAATATAATCCGGACAGAGAGCCTCGAATCTGGAGCCTGAATAAGTGATTTTTCATACGCAGACAGGATTATGTTTTCTGTAGGGTGCATATTTTTTCCCGGTCACTATTAAAGGGTCCTCCACCCCTGGTCGTCTTTCTCTCACATCCTACTCCACCGTAAGTTTACTTTCTCGCGATATGCAGGAAAAGGGTGAGGAAGAACAAGGCGAGCCTCAAGTAGTCCGTGTGTTTGGGTATGGATATGTCCTACAAGGCTATGATGATTCTGCCACCACTAGTGTTGGTTCAGTTACGACGTTGCTTCTCCGACCGATAAACTGCATAACATGACCTCAACACCCACAAAACATGATCCGCGTCAGTTTTTATTATCTCTCCCATTGGGGTTAGATTAAAATATCTTTGTGCTTTCTGTCTATTTATTGGAAGTTCAGAATTACCACCCACACTTATCACCTTTCTCATAACAGTAATGTTCCATGTTGAATTTAACCCAAAACTCTATCAGATTATTACTGTATTGGGACACATGGTATCCACAAGCAGAATGTAGTCACGTAAAAGTCAAAGGTGGTTCTGAAATGAGGACATTGTGGTGTAGCTGGTCAACTAGTCATGTCCGGTTCACTTTAATGTGGACTTGAATAACTTATTAATCACAGTGTGAGCACTTTAATGGGCAAATGATGCACATCACATGCCTGATTTATTGCTGTCAGATTGTTCTCCAGAGCAACTAGAAGTAAAAGCCCATAAATTGGAGAGAAATAATGGAGACATAAAATCATCTAGTATTAAATTCATATATAACTCCTCATAGCGTGGCTTTCTTATGCCACAATGTAGGTATAGGAAATATTTACATGGATTGAATGACGTAAGGTTCCTTTAACTATGTCTGTATCATTTATAATGGCTTGATTTCAAGCAGGATGTATTCACAAACTATTGTTGTACTTGTACGTATCGATGTTTATATTAAGTATTTACTGTGTGTATTATAAGTATATTCGCATGCCATCTAAGCCCATATATTCGTGTACCATTTATTGTCGTATACGAGGCCTCTCCATTTATCAGTCGAAGTTTAATGTCACAAGGTATCGTTTGCAAATGCATTTTATTATTGTGCTCAAATGATTTCAGTAGATCATAACAATACACTGGGATGAGAGTGTGAGGTACGTGTTGGCAACGAGAGTAAATCAATCTAACCTCGTTGGTGTTGGTAATGATGTACAGATAGGTCTCGAGGCGATGGTCCCCCGGTAGTGAGAGAAGCTCGTGCCGGGAGCCTCGGTCCTGCAGGCCGGGGCTGGGGTATAACAGGCCGAGGACGCATTACTGCCGCCCGCATGATCCCAGACCTCTGTCAACCCCTCCCGTCGCACACCAGTCCCACACCACCAAGTGGACGGACAATGCCAGCGCACCAAACTTTCCACCACCACCACCCCTTCTCCCTCCCTCTCCCCAACACACCTCATCAACGCAGCTAATGCCCAGTCCCACCACCAAGGACCCGTCACTCGCTAATTACCCGTCCAAATGAGCGGCGTCTAATTAGCCATCGGCGACCCCGGGCTGGCAGGACCGACGGCGACCCGGGGACGGGACGGGAACTTTGGGGTCGCGTCGGGCGCGGGGTCCCACACGCCGGTCCCCACGGTGCCGCCCGCCGATGGCCCCCCGGCACCCGGAGGGGGTACCGGGACCGCCGGCGGTGAGTATAGGCCAGGAACCGTAGATTAGCACTGAGTTGGCCGGATTAGAATCTGTGGCTAGTTTGATGGTTGGCGGGGGTGGGCTGGTAGTTGGCGGATTGGCTGGGTCATGTTTAGTTTTAAGGTGATAAGAAGTGATTAGTGTTTAATTGGATTACAGGGTTGTGTACTAGTAGGTGGATGAGAACGCGGGGAGTCTTTACAGGCTGACATTTTTATGCAACCTGCCAGCTCCACAGTAATAACTACACACATCCAGTGTTTGAGATAACTTGAACTCTTGTATCAGACTCTAATACGTGTTATCAGTAAATGGTGATTCATGAGGTGTCCAATACTCTTTAAGAACCAAAGGAAAAATATATAGGTGTTCATATACAATCCCATCATTCCACCAGGAAACTGGTTTCGATTTACATTGTTATCGATATACAAACATGGCGAAAGTGTGTCAGGACTTTCTTGTAAGTCCAAACACCCGCTATCTAACTCTCATGAACACAAACAATTGCCATTTCATTTTCATTCGATGTAAGGTCACAGTTGGACATAAAACCTATCACCAGACAAAGCACGAGGGCTGCAGTGAGGTAATGGGGGTGGGAGGTGCTGGACATGACATATCATGATGTCACGTAACCAAGAGACCAGCAAGACCTCTTACCTTTATCCCCAACACCTTGTTATCACCTGAGCGATAATTACAGGTATGCTCCTTTCCTTAGCAGTTTACGCTCAGGTGTGAGGATGGCCGGCGAGGTGTGGCTGAGCCGAGTGGCAGGTGCTAATCCCTTACCAGAGCTCATTTTCACCTGGAAGAGGGGATGGGTCTCCTGGGTTACACTCGGCCCCCCTCCCCGCCCTGACGCTATGTACACAGACAAAGCCGGGCCGCTTATCACAACGTTTACAATCGCGACCCTCGGGCACAGTCTCGATCCCTGCTTCTCCCACGCCATGTCCTTGTAGGGATTAACTAAACAAATCATCCGCCACACTACGGATCTCAACACGTTCTGACACTTCCTGCGACCTGTTAGCTTTGTCTACGGCTAATCCGTGGGAACGTTTGCGTTAGATGCACACACCCTTATCCGCTTTATGCAAATGGCCAGGGTTATCCCTATGTTTGATCGCCTGGTGTTAATTTACAGGTGGATTATGGGTGCCCCAAGGATTGTTGGCTGTATAGACCCGAGCAACGAGTGATTTGTACCTGATAATCATCACCATACATAACATACCACATACTCCACCGCCATGCCTTTAGGCATAGCTCAGTCATAATTTGTATGAATTGAAGATCCATATAAGTAACTACAATACTATCTGGTCCATCTGCTTATGGTCTCACCAAAGAGATTAAAATAGACTCTTTGGTCTCACGTGAGTTAACATATGTCTGGTAATAAAAACGGTTCCTTTGATATGTATGAGGTTGATCTTGGCTATTATTCCACTTCTTTTGTTAGAACTCATCCATCATACGTGGATATCATTACTTAAAGTAACGAGTGACTAGTATTACCATTATCTACACTCTTTGGTATTACTTGGATAGAAATGCCTCTTGCAAGATAAGTAGCTAAAATTGATGCAATTTTAGTTTGACTGAACCACCAGACAGAATACCTCGTTCTTTTCACTGGTGGAGCACATACCGCGTTGACAAGACTGAGTCACATTTAGCTGAGGTCAGCCTGCGGAACGAGACAAATTAAAATAAGCCCCAGAGGTGCGCGCGCCGGGAAGAAACTGTCTGCGCCTGCGCAACAACACAAAATCACGTCACAGGAACCGCCTTTGATTTGTCGCTATCTTGTGTGGAAGACGAATTGTGTCTGACAAGTTGCGACCCGGCCTGCTGTCTGCAGATAACTCCTGTATCAGTCACCCGAAAGAGGATATCTATGGGTGGCCAATTGTGAGTTTTTACCCAATATCCTGTCCTAGTCCTTGCTGGGCCCTGGAATGCAGGATACCATCTGAGGGGTGTGAGCTGGGTGGGGGTTGCAGCAGCAGTAACTTCGTCGTGGTGCAGATGGCAATGTATGAGGTGCCTGCAACGTCTGGATGGTCTGATGGCTGAAAGGAGTGGGTCGAGTATTCTCTGCATACGGAGAGGAGGATGGGGTGGGGGTGGTTCATAAGCATTAGACAAGACCTCCCAGACGAAGGACGGATGGATCCTGGCAGAGACAGGTGCGCTGAAGGAGGAAAAGGGTGTGATATATGAGCGTGTCAAGTGAAGTGTTGTGTTTGAAGGTGTGAAGGCTGCCATCAGAAGCATTTGTGTCTGCCTTAGCTAACTAAACAAGATGAAGAGGCCTGCCGCAACTAGGCACCGTATGGAAAGCTGTAGTTGCTTCTTATCAACGAGTATATTCGTTGCTCTTATAAGCAGACGGTGGCGCCTTAACAATTTTAAATGTGCAGGTGAAATCTGTCAGTGAGTACGCTGTGTTTCAATATGATAACTTTTTACTGTTTGCAATGAGGATCAAGTAGTGAATACACTGTATTTCATATTATTTTAGTCTGATTTAAGAGCCCTCCAGGTGATAACAGATATACCAATGAATCCCCCGCCTTCCTGTCTTGTAGGCATGTATATGCGAATGGAGATGAGGAAAGTGGGGTTTATTCAATAGCATGTTGGTTCTAACGGAGTCCCTTCCAGCACAGTAATGGCATTATCAGGTACTGGTGCTCGGGGTGATGACTTCAGCATCCGCTGACAGGTGCTCTACCACGGGGCTCCACCTGCCCCTCGTCTGGACGCTCCCAATTATAAACCAGCCCGCAACTCGGCCTCACATCCTACCGCAAATTATGCTCCCATTACGGCTGATGAATGCAATTTTGAAAAGGCCATCAAATTCTACGATCAAATGTATGATTTATATTTCACCACCATCATATTTGATTGGCGTTGGTCAGCTGCCTGCCAAAATACATAAAGGTACACGTATACAGTATGTCGCCGCCCCGTTTTCCCTCCAGTCGTAGGAGGATTGTCGTCTGTTTCAGTGATGCTATCTGTACAGGCACGTACCAACGCCCACATGAGTTTCACCAACCTCCTTTCAGTATTCGGTATAATTTTGGATCTACAGCTGCTACACTAGACGACGATTGAAGTAGATAAAAGTCACAACAGAGGACTTTTGTACCTGTACTGTGTTACGGTAGAGATGAGCACCGAACCTGAAACTTCTGTTTCTAATTATGGCACTTCACTCTTTCTGTGAAGGCCTTTTCTGTGGCTTGTCGTTTTCAAAGTAGATGTGCTCAAGCCCACAAACAATGCTTGAAATAAATGGCATGTCGGGATAAGCACATTTAAGTTTGTCAATATAAATTTCACATAACGAGGGCAAATCTATTCATACTGTTTGCGGTAAGTGATGTCAGTCATTGCTTTAATATTTTCAAGCGTTTCCCTGAGATTAAGTAGAAACCTGAGTGGAAAAAGTAGTTCTGCTTCTGTATGGCTTTCCGTGGTTTGCCCTGGAGAGAAGAGAGTGCTGCTGAGATCAAACACCGATATGCTGTTACTATAAGTTCACAGAGAGCAAGACGCACCGGAGACGCGCAGTGAGCGTCGCGTCCGTACGTCTCACCTCACGTCCCGGGAGGCATTGTGACGTCGGCCCGTGCCCCAACGAGGCCTGGGCCATGTCACTCTCCCCCCGACTCCGCGTATCGACCAGCCCCGAGGGGCCGAACGTGGCTCGACGTGCATGCGTGCGCAGCGTGGACGCTGTGCTGTATCCCCAGAGACAAAAACGCCAGTCATGGATGTGAGTGAAGTCAAGAGGCCACCTTTTACGCAAAGGATCCCAAACCTCGACGTCTCTACGGGACCTGTAGGTTGCGCAACGCTTTAGAGACCCCGGGTCTTTGATGTCCTTTGATTCGCAATCGCGTGTAGTGAAAAGAAAATACGTCACTGATTTAACTGCAAGCGATTCTCTAATTGACGCAGGTTGTTCAGCCTCCGCCTGAAAGCATTTTGGCTTGTGGCTGTGCATGCACGCATGCCCTGTTGGCCATACCAACAAGTGTTTTAAATCCACCACAACCCCTTCCCCTTTACCCCCCCACCCCCTCCTCAAAGCTGACATACACAGGCCTATCGCCATGATATGTTTGGATCGCATAAAGATACACATTACGCGAGTAGTACCTGCCAATGTATGCCCAAGCACTGCGTGGTTAGACCACAGAGCTTATATTTAGATATATAGATAAATATCACGCGCACAGCGCCCTAAAAGCCCGCCGTGTTTAGTCACCCGCCTATCAGCACCAATGGACATTTTTCACTGTGTGTATCCGTGGCATGCATGCAGGGCGGGCCGCTGGCCACTTCCCAACGGCTTTTAAAACGGGTCCGGGCCGGCGGAGCGCATCGCCCGGCTCCACGCGCCCGACGGACCGGCATCGGCGGCCGAACGGCGAGCCTCACGCAAGCCGGCCATACGCCTGTGTAAATATATGCTTGACCTCTGTTTTGGGGAGTTGAAAGAGATACCGTGCCTGGGTTAATGTGTCGACTTTAACGTGTTCGTGTGTCAATCCAGACGAGACACGCCAACCTCCCGTCACCGCTACACGTGTAGACACACGGCCACCGGGCCACAAGCAACGTGCCCCAAATTGTAAAAAATAGATCCCCCAAAAAATATCAGGGTGATAAGATTATCTGCGCGTGGCACACTCTGCTTAATCTTTACCATACCCATTTTGTCACCTAAAATCACTTCAGGTGTTTTTACATTGCACTTGTTATCTTTTTCCGTGCATGTTTTAGGTGTCTCTTTTTCCCCCAGCTCAAAACATCTCTCATTCCAGCCCATGGTTCTTTACCAGTGATATGAATATTGTGGCCCTGCTTCTAGCCCTATCACGATAGAATAAATGTGTACGACCCTACAGACCTAATGCCTTATTTGGAGAGGCCTCATCTTGCTCATTGATATAGCCCGAGGCAGGGGACCAACACCACAACAGTCTATCACTCTGGGGGTGGGCATTGATTGGAGAAGCAACAGCTCCTACTACTGTAGCATCAACACTGCCATGGCTATGTACATTGTATATAGAAGTAGCCATTGTAGAATTACGAGCTTTTTTTATGCCAGTTTAGTACCATCTTTGTAGAGGAATCTGGTTTATTTTCATTTGTGCTCATGTTTACGAATACGGGCATGGGCTAAACTAAAGACTGGAGTAAGTTTATTTGGATAATCTTTATTGTCATTGTAGACTAGAATGTGGTCTCTGACAGAGATTTTCATCGCGATTCCCCCGATGGCATAAGGGGAGATTCAGTAATAATCAGTAGTAAATAATAGAAGCGTGTGAATGTTCACGCAGATGACACACGGTAAGGTCACATAGCGTGGTAGGAGACGGAGAGCTGGCTTTGATTACGCTTCTCCTGGGGGCGGATCGGTCTCTCGTCAATTGTCACCAGAGGGCGATTGTGTCTGTGTTCACATTGTGTCGATAGACGCTGGCGTCGGTGTGTTGTCTGACTCGACACAAGTCTAGTGATACTCACCGTCCACTCGTCCACCCGGCGCCCTCAGCGTCCTTAAACACACCTCCCTACCCCATCCTGCACCCACATCACCGCACACAGGCACACATAGGGAAAGCACTCGCCCGACGTACCAGCAAAAACTCCCACCCACACGCCCGCAATGCCCAAGAGGTGAAGGCCGAACGGAGCCCTCACTAAATGAGCCCTCATGGCCTTTGTCGCCACCTGGTGGGACGCTCGGCGAGCTCCCTTGAGAGAGACCTCTCCAGTCCCGCTTCCTCTTCTGAAGCCTCTCACCCATCTCAGGTGTGCTCCACAGTACCTCAGCGGGGACGGAGAGGGGTTTAACACCTGTGGTGGCCCACCTGAGGAAGGATGGAGACCTCCCCACGCTGGCTTCTCCGATGTAACCCTGTTAGGGGCGGCTGTGTAACCCAGTTAACCCGCGCCGACACGCTCGGCCGAGCAGACGACTTTTCGTGCATGTCGGGTTCATCTTTTACATGGACATGTACGCCGCGATGACTTGTGCGGTTGTGGAACTCCCCATGTTAAAAGTCAGAGGTCGCCTTTCATTTGTGTAGCTGTTGCCTCTGTTGTAAAGACCTCAATGTGAATAAAACGTCTATAAATATAACACAATGCAGCTAAAGTAGAGGCGATCACTTCTCGTAATCGCTTAGAGAACAAGCGATTAAAGGTACACGGTAACCCGTTATCTGGCAACAAATATCAAAATATAAGTATTAAACTCAAGGATGGCGGAAAATAGATTGACATCTTGTACACTAGGCCGGGTGTAAATTGATCACTGCTTCTTTTATCCCGGAACCACTTCTGAGGGTATTTACACGGCTCTATTGTGGTATTGATTGTGGGGTTTGCATGACGTTACATCATGTTTCTAAAGATCACCGCCTGCGCCCTACCTACCCCTGATGCACAAACACACCTGACGGGCGCCCGCAACCAGCTGTCCTCGACCATCGCATGCACCGCCTCCACCCACAGGCGATGTGCAGAAAGGACACTGGTGGAGAGCTTCCCTATCACACGGCCCTGCCTTATTTCCCAGGCAGTGCAGCCTCAATCCAATTCCATACTGCCCTCTTTCCTGTCCCTGTGTAGGTTAGTGATGCAGTCTGCCGGGCTTCCCAGAGATCGGGTTGGAGAAGGGTAGAACACATTCAGAACGAGGCCGCTGGGGGTTGCTCTATCAAAGATGATGGAGAAGGAAGGCTGAACATGGCCCTGGTTTTTCAGATGTATACCACACGATTTATTGATTTATAGACAAGGGACATGGGCAGAAAGCGCTAGCGAGCAATTTGTCGTATATGGAGTCTCTCATACACTAGAGCCAAAAGTGCTTGTCCCGCTCCATATATAGTGACTACAATTGTTGTGATCTAGAGTCTGACCATTTGAGTCTGCGGTGTGGGGATAAATTGATTCAAAAGCGAGTCATAACCAGGTGGACACATGCGGGTGATATTGTGGTTTGTTGGTTATAGAAATAATAGCTTTCTCTTATTTACGTTGCATGTAGACATCTACTTGGGTTCACCTTTCCAACCCCGCGGCCCTATCCTCGATACCTACATCCCCTCCACGCCCAATCACATGACCCCCTCCCCTCTCCTCCCCGATGCCTGGTGGACGCGTGCTAAATCAGACCGGGGATTAAGAACCGGGGCCAAGAGGACTTCTCCTCCCTCTGCCCTTCAAGGCACCGATAGCATTTGGGCTGGAAATGAATCAGGGACGAGTGAAGCGTGCACTCCCACGTCTAAGCACCCTGCTCACCCCCACACAAACACACCCGCCTCTCTCACCCTTTCTGTTCTGTGTCGAAGATCCTACATCGACAAGATTGCGTATGCCGAGGGCTAGATAGACAACACTAGGCATGAGGGTGAGGATGATGGTAGACCTACTTCTCTGTCTGTGGTCTATGGAGGTGCTGTGCTGAGGGGTGGGGGATCTACATGCTGACATGGCAGGGCAGCGTTGTCTGCATGAGGGCTGTGTGAGTGTGTGTGTTTATTAGGGGGTGCGGTGCTGCTGAGTATACTGGAAGAGGAAGGACAGGTCATAGGCTGTAGGCGCTGAGTGGTGTGTCGTTGGCGACGGGTCCTCCAGGGTTTGTGGAGGGTGAGTGCGTACAGGGGTGGACTTGTCACTGGAGGATGGGAGCCACATGTTTCACTGCCCCGAAGTTACAACACAGGGCAACCAGCAACACAGCCTGTGCCCCACTTCAACGCGTCTACCCCACAACAAAGCATCCAGGAAGCCTGTACCTCGAGGTGGCCATTTGAGTGTCATACTTCCATCTCCCACTGCCTATTTCCCATAATACACTGACCGACTTGCATTTCTACTGCCCATCTCACACGTTGGACTGCCCGAATTCAACCTTCAATGTGCTTTCCTTGCAATGCCCACCGCCGACTTCTTACCTCCCTCCTGCCCACTACTCGACCCGCTGGGAAGAAGGGCCCAGTGGGAGCACAGCCAAGTCGTCCACTCTAAAAACGTCACCGCCCGTCCAGGTCCCCAGTGACCTGGCTCTAAGCCTCCGCGTGCACGTTTCTCTCGCGACGAGGGCCCATACCTGAATACTGTGTCTGTACGAGACACCGATGACTATAACTGATTTAGGTGTTCTGTTATTGTGACTTAATGTTAACATAGATCCTGAAAAGAGCAGGAATGATGTGAAGCCATCAAGTGCTGCTTCATCATTGCATGTATTTCCCTATCCAGTCAGTCTACAACGTTTATTGTTTATTGGCTACACAGTCTCTGGTTTAACATTTTCATCACTGACATTGGTCAATATGTAAGTTTATAGTTTATTGGCTACACAGTCTCTGGTTTAACATTTTCGTCACTGACTTTGCTCAATATATAAGCGTATTAGCAACTTCAGTCTCTAGGATCACAAAGAGGATACAACCGGCTTATTTTCATGTTGGCTTTATGAATATGTATGTTGTATGAACAGTGAGATCAAACACGCATATAGGGATTGTAATGGGTTTAAAACACACATGTTGACATCACAGGGAGATTATCTATAGCATTGTGCTGCGCTGTGTACAGTGTGCTTTGGACGGAACCGGAAACGCTGTCGGTACCTGTTGCGGCTGCGCACCATCACGTTTAATCTAGAAAATTTGGCCTGGGTCTCCTTCTCTGCACACCACGTAGAACACTGCATACAGGAGGAGGGGCAGGAGGAAGCCACATCCCCCTCCACTCCTCCCACACACACACACACACCCTGCCCTCCTACCTCCAGCGTGGCGCCTGGAGGCGGGCAGCTAGGTGGGGCTCTCACATGCGAGGTGGCCATTACTGGAGGCGGGCGGCGGGCGGACCTTGTTGTGGGGGTGATTAAGGCTATTGTATGCCTCCTCCAGGGTGAGGCGAGGTTTCGCCACCAGACGGGCGTCCTCCGGGCGGCCCGTGTCCATATTGACCCCGGCGGAGAGACCCTGGAGAGACCTGCCCTGCCCGCCAACACGCCACGCCCGTGTTTCTTGACACAGGAGGCAGTCACCCCGCCTCGTTATAGACGCTGTACCTGTTGTTCAGGGTGCATGTGAAAAATAAAAACCTTGCCTTGAAGGTCGAAGCATTGACCTGGTGGTAGTGTATGTAGCCGAGGAACTTACCCACTTTCCACTCAAGTATTACCTCGTAGGGGTAGTCAGACCACTACAGGGTGACCAAAAGGATTTTGACCAATTTTGACACTTTCTTTTATTTCATCGGAAAGGGCAATTACACACTCCCCATCTAAAAGGGTGACTCCATAAAGCAGACACTATGGCACTTTTAGGCTGTACGAATCACAGGAGAGTTATCCCACCACCACTCCACACCTGAATACCACCAGATATAGCACACACCTTACTTCACACCTGAAGTGGCCATCTACACTCACACACTCGATCCTCGCACCTCACTGCTTTATTTTTATGTCTCCCTGTGGAACAATAGCACACTTTTTTACGACCAAGATTATGCAACTTGGCCACCCCACCGTCGCCGCTTGTGGAATTTATGATGGTCATAAACCTTTGTGTTGCAGTGCTAAGTGGCTCCAGTGAAATGCTCGAGTCAAGTGGAGTTGATAGGCGGGATCTTGCCAGTCCAGCTCTTTGTCTAAGCAAGGTGGTATGGTGCCGTGGAACGGATACATTGCATGTTAGTCTAGAGGATCTGGCCCGACTCTAATTTCAATTCTGGCAATGGAAAACCTTTATTTCACTAGACTTTTTCTTTGGAAGGGTCTTTATGTTAGCGCCTTCACATCACACAACTGCATGTTATTTTTTTAACACAATCTATGGGCTTGTGATCAGGTGTTTTTAAATCCAAGTGTACAATTAAGAAACCAGTCACTGCACTAGACAGATCTGTGGGAAGATCTTATACATGTCCATTGTTCCGTGTCCCATGGAAATGCTTGATCATTCAAATAGACAGAATTCAAAGATATGTCTGATATTGTGTGCCACTGTCAAGGCAACACAGATTTGAGCTTCAGCATAGCGACTTAATGTCATATATGCTTTTAAATGTAGGCGTTTGACTGATTCAAGAAAACAGTCCCAGAGTCCCATAAAAGATCACATATTATTGTGACTGAATGAAGCCTTGAAGAGTCTTGTGATGTTGCCTGAATATAAGCAAAGCAGCTAATGCTATGTTTTAAAATGCATTATTATTGTCTGAAAGTCAAGCGATATCGTTCAACAAATCCCGCTTCATGATAAGATCCATATTCAAATATAATAACTAAGAGAAGGTAATTGACCACATCATTCCCTGTATCATCGCCATAGTGCTCCGCTATGCTTCTGGGGATATCTGTGTAGTTTTTTGTCGGCACATTAGGTCAGTCTAGCTGAATACCCATGTTAGTACCCTGATCCCACAGGTACCCATAGCCTGTCGCTGACCGCCAGTGTAATTCATCTTGGGATGGGGAGACCGGGGTCTGATTTTCTGAACCCGGAGCTGAATCACGTATACATGAATGTCGTCTGCTGTACCGCCACTGACTGCTAGTTGCCGCCGGGCCTAATTTGGGCCTTTTTGCCCGGGAGGCGTGTTAATGTTTTATTATAGCGCCTCGGGTGAAGGGCTCGTCTCGGGATGTGGGGTTCGCCGGATCAGAGGGTCGGGGTTGGATGGTGGGTAGAGGGTGTGCGTCCGTGGCCCAGCAGGGCTTTACAACCGTTCAGGGACATTTCGGGTCAGGTTTTTATGCATGTGACTTTTGTCATCGTATCTCCACAGCCGTACGCTGTGGACCTCCATTCAGGCTAAATGGCCACGTCCTGGCTGTTGGCTTTTCAGTGCAGACCCATCCCTTTGGTCATCCCCCCAAACAGACACTCTGTCTCTCTCAGCACCCCTCCCCGTGGCATTGTAACGTTCGTGACCAAGTCATGCGCACCCGTCCCTGAGTGTCCGACATGAGAGCCCGTGGGATCGACAGTGGTGAATATGGCTCTGACTCGAGGCATTGACGCTGTTTGTTTACAGGGTTGCGGGTTCACCCGGGTGCCATTCTCATGGTTGCCATAGGTGGAATGTTGCCAGGGTGACCAACAGCAATAGGAGCTTACTGCCTGCTCTTACCTGACTCCTCACCCTGAACCTCTATCACTTTAAGGATTAGTTTGGGCACACACAAATAGGACCATGGCCTCCGCCTATGCCAACCTTTGGTATTCGCCTATGTACTCAGTGCCCGCTCCAAAATCAACAAAATCGATCAAATAAATATCAACCGCATTCCCAATAAAGTCAGCCCCTAAGCCGAACGAGTGTCAGTTTCAGTGGTCGTTTTCCACCCGACCTATCTGTTTAACGCTGCAAATTACCGACGCCTACGAAAATGAAATACAAAGGCGGGGCTATAAAAGAGGCAATAGATGCTTTATTGCCGCTGCTCAAGATGAAAGCGATGCCATGTGGAATTGTAATCGCGTCCAATTTACTTCAAAGTGTGCCCACACTGAGGCGGATTATGCCAGGCCGTGTTAAGGCTAACCACTAATGTTGAATAATGCTGTATTACTATCTAATACGCATTGCCTAACACGGCTTAGTAGGAGATGACGTAATCAATACGTGCTCTATGCGCGGTCTTTTGTCTTTTGACGGATTTTCCGACGCGTACCTGTCGTCTGCGCGACAAAAGTCGTCTGCCTGGCAGAGAAGCCACAGAGGTACGCGGCGCTCTTTGTTCTATGACGTATGCATGGTGACATGTTTATGACGTAATCTGGGAGGTGACTGAGGAGAAGTCCCCATGTTGACAGGGCGTTCTGAAACACTCAGCACAACTTGTTCGTAATGGAGTACATTAATATGGTGCCGTAATTCCAGCAAGTAACGGGTATGGATAAAAGGACCATGAATAGTGTATTGTAAGCGAGTTATGTGTCACGACATGGTGTCACAATCAAATGTCATTCTCAGCTGTCACAACCTGACACAGGTGCCCACACTGTTCCCCCTCTGTATAGAAACGCCTCCGCAGATGTGGTATGTTATAACAAAGACTGTGCGTGTGGTACATAATTATGTAATGTGCCAGGAAGCATGTCACAGCAACTCCAGATCCTGGAAATCCAAGTCACATGGGTAATACACATACCGCATAAGTGTTACACTCACGACACGCGTCAGGAATTTACGACCTTACCTGTAGGCTAAGTAACAAGATACCAGGTAATTTCTGGAGTCGACTCATAGTCACCGAAATTTATATTGGTCCTTGGAAATCACGTTACGTAACAGGTATTGCTTATGGCGAACTCGGGCGGGGCTCAAGTGCAGTATTGACATTGACAAACTCATAAAGTCACTCTGACGCAGCGGGGCTTTTGGTGACTGGTGCGTTGGTCCTTTGATGACGCAACGTAAACGGCGATTGGAAATGTTACCTGTAGTGCCAGGTGGGGCATTCTCTCAAGGGTATGGGAGGTCATGCTCTATCCGGCTAACATATGCCTGTCAATACTGGATACCTGTTCAGGACTCAATCATCACTCCCCAATATAGTAAGAGATGAATTGAGAGTAGTGGTTTTTAGATATTTTTGTCTTTTAATTTCTCGGGAAAAAGAAGTGGCATTAAACCCCACCAGACAGGAAATATGCAACGTTTTCATTTTGAAGAATTCACAAAAAGTCATCTTTGGTATTATAGCTTCTAAAGAAATTGAACTTGATAGCAGTTGTCACAGAATATAGTGTCCCTAATATCATGTGATGATGGCCACGGCAAGCCATGTGGTAAGCCTGATCTATTCTGCTGGAATATGAACGATTCAAAATGAAAATATACAAAAGAAACGAAATTTCAAAAGGAAGAAATAGAAGTTACTATACTATAGAAATGTGATGCGTTAAGGGAGAGACGTTTGGTGTATATGCATGGGATGCATGGGGACGCAGGAGGAAGGGTCTTCTGACCACACAGAGGACAGTACTGGCAGCCCATGAGTAGTGCATATTGTGTACACAGAACAGGAGACACGCCCTTCATGTTATAGGTAGGCTTCCTCCGGGCCTCCAGAGCCTAGTGGTAAAAACGGAGATGGTTCGCACTAGCAGAGCTCCGCCACTAAACCCCTGTTGGGGAGAGTGAGAGGTTACCACTCAATGTACACCTCCTGGTCCACAGTTCCTGCAGTTCTCCACTCCCCAGAAAAAAACAACACGCACACACTCGACTTGAGCGTCTGCCCAACCAGTGTAAACACAGACGACCAGGAAACGGACTTTCCCAGGTTCCGTTCCCAGAATCCCCGGGGCCATGTCTTCAGATCTACACTGGTCTATGCGCCTGTCTACAAGAAAACGCGAAGGAGGACAAGTAGAAAGTACTACATCAACCAGTGCATAAATATATTGTTGTTTACCTAAACTGAATCTCAATAAAGGATCTGTTGGCTAGATAGCAGGCTAGAATATATGTCAACTCTAGTATGGCCAGGCTGGTTAGATATCGCCAGCCACTATCCGTGATGTCTCAATGGTCGTAACACGTCACTGAAAACCACAGGTCTTTACTGGTCAGTTATGAATGAACCTGCACGCTCTGTGTCATCACAGCGTCATGTGGGTAGAGGCGTTTGTAGGCTGATGCTGTACAGGTATTATGTAGAGAGGGCACAGAGGAATTCAGGCTTGAATAGAGATCCGCACTGGCAGAGTGCCTGCAGGGGATGGGATGGGTTGGAGAGCACAGGGGGAGAATGATAGGGATGGGTCTGAGTATACGACAGAAGAGCGATTGGAATGGGACGAGGATAATGCATAAATGCCGTGGGTTTTAAAGTTATACACGTATATGAACGCACATGAGAACGGGATAAGGGTTAGATATATGCACATGGATTGGCCAGATGTTATTATCAGTAGACGCAGGAACAAAAGGAAAAGAGGAGTGAAAGCAGGGGATAGGGAAGGGAGATAAAGTTGTGGATATGTGAGGAAGGGAGCAAGTAAACAAACGTGACAGATACATACAGTAAGAGGAGACAGACAGATAGGTCAGCAGGAAGCTCAGCTCATCTGTTGACGCATTAAGGAGAAACGCACAATAAAGGAGAAGGGGAGAAAGGATGATGCCATTTTGAGAAGACAACAGGCAAGACGAGAATAAGGTGCTCAGTGTGTCCCCCAGGGTCAGAGGTCAAACCAGGAAAGCAAACCGGAGGAGGTCCTTACTCGGGGGGTGTCCGGGCGGGGGCGACTGATGTTCCGCCCCGGAGCTCAGGGCTTCTCCGGTTCTGCTTTGTTTTAGACGCCGTATCCGACTTGGTGACGGGAGCGCGTCCGGCCGGCGTCCGGTGGGCGTCCTGGCGTCAACATGCCGTGTTACCTTGGTGACCGGAGAAAGTGGTGTCCGTGGGGTGTTGTTGTGAAACCTACGATGGTTTCACAGAGATGAGGCACTGAGCTGGTGATATGAGAATCTGTAGCAAAGCACCGACTTTTATTTGGAGACTGCCGTTGGTATTCTACAACATACGCTGTCCCTCACTCCTACTTTCATATAGTTTCATCTATTTGTTTTCACATTATTCTCGCTTCAAGTGACTACATTTTCTTTTCCAACGATTCATATGTGAAAATGATATGAGAAATTTTCGGTGTATCAGATTTTCACATCTAAATACAGCTATAGGATTGAGAAAATAAAGACTGTATTCTCTTATTCCTCGAATATATTTCTCATAAATGAAATTATTTCCCCCTTTTTTTCTTGCATCTCACGTTTCATCTATAAATGCCAGGAATTTTTCCTTCATACGTGACATGCACATCCACGTCACAGACTAGAAATGGTGACACATGCTGCGATAGTTTCATGGCCATGAAGTTCTGAGAGACAAGATCCTGGTTCGGGGACACATTTATCAAACCCGGCGTGAGCAGACGACATTTGTGTCCACTTGACGAGGACGCGACTTAACCAGCCATAAAACGGCGTTAGTCATTTCGCTGTTACTGCCAGGTGGTCATTCCGTCCACGCAAATAAAGCAAGGCGCCCAGAACAAGCAAACCCGATAATGCGTGTTATATGCCTTTGTCAACCACCCCCGCAACACAGCCAACGGGGCCTTATCAGATATAAGTCTGATGCCTTGTTTAATTTGCGGGATAACATAGAAAGCAAAGTGTCTGTATTACATGCTTATCCCTTGAGTCATACGTGAGGCATTGTTTGCCATGCTGCTGAATGGAGTGGACATGTGGACACACTGATACCGGTTATCGGCCATCAGGGTTTATCGTCACCTCACGGCGTAATGAGCACGTGATTCACGCACAACCGGATGTCCGCCATTACCACACCTCCACCAAAGCTCATTACACACCTTCTCTTCCCACTTACTACTATTTCTCCTATTAAACTCACTAGGAATGTTGATATTGCAGGGATACTTTCCATTAAGTTAAGCAATTTGCATACGGATGGTATCTATGTGTGATGAAATATGCAATATTGCTTTTAATATGCAGTCATTTTTGGAAACGACAAAAAAAGCAACATAGCATAATACTGGTACGTCTCTTATGAAAAAGGTCCCTCTCCTTGCAGGTAGACATTAAAAGCCTTCGGCACAATGTGGGGACTTAAACAAGTACAAATTTAAATGATTTGAAGTTAGGTAATTGCATATTCTAATTGCATTATCTCAAATGTGGATGTCACCTCAAAGATAAATGGTCTGATTATTAATGAGAGTGACCCGACGTCGTTGTTATTAGCAATAGCCCACATATAGATCAGGAATAACTAGCTTGCCTTCTTGCAGTGTTGGATGAGAGTGTCTCTTAACCTTTTTCAGAGCAAGTCGCAATATAGAATTAGTCTGATATCTGAGACAATACTTCTTTGTCTCGTTCTTTATGTTTTCTGGCATTTCTAGGCTCTTTTTGATCATATAATTAGAACACCAATATACAGAGATAAGGTGTTGTTCTTTTGCACAATCACGTGTCTATGCTAATCCTCTGCGGTCCTTGTAGACAGTCCTAGACACGTCTGCTCATTTCTAGGCAGATCAGAAATGCGAGCAGCTTCTTCCCGGACCCCTTTACGCGTTTGATGCTCACCAACCAGGCAGTCCTCCTACAGCAGGTGCTGATCCTAGAAATGTCCACCTCCCCTCCAGAACCGCGGCCACACTGCACGCACTATGGAGACTCCTCCCAGTCCACCCAGAGAAACCATTCTGAGAACACCACCCTTTACTGTCCAGTCAGCCCTCTTATCATATACACCTCATCACTTGCAAGTTACTGCTCTATGCATGGGGATACAAGTGGATCCTTCTCAAGCTTGAAACAAATGACCATTATGACATTCTCCATGTCTCTAACCCCACCCCTGCAGCTCTGATTATGGTCATATGTCAGGGTTTAAATATCATTTAATAAAGCAGCATTGCCCTTCCTTCAGTCGTCATTGAAGAGGAGACTCGATCTGCCGTCCATTCCTTCCCTCCACTAACTTACCCACTCCTGTCTCCATGACACTCTCCCCGGTCTCTTCCTTGTTCCTCCATACAGTCCCCACCTCACACAGACACACCCACAGAAACACCCTCCACTCCAAACCCCGCACACATTCCTCTGCGAGCCCGTCGCACCAGCTCAAAGGGCCCCGAATTCCCTCTTATCTCCGTCGCAGTTTATTAGCTCCTCTTATCAGATGGCGCCGGGAGCTGCTGGCGAGCTGCTCATGATCGACTGAAGCGAGCAAATCGCCCGATTGTTGCCATGTTAGTACATGACCCACTGAGCAATAGTGAGCAACTGAAGACGGAGGACCCCGATGGAGGCCGAGCTGCTCCTTTCTTATCTCTCCACGAGATCCATTGCCACGGACATCATCAGGCGCTCCATGTATTTTTTACCTCTTCCCTTCATGGTTGTCATGTCTGCCCAACGCAGTGAGCCAACACGCACTCCCAGTGCTACCAATTGGGAGACACTCTTCTTGCTTTTCCTCTGTTGCTCTGTAGACATATTTTTCTTGATACCGTGTTTCAAAGTTGATGTTCTTTTTCTTTTTACCCTATAGTCAGGTGTATTCCGTACAGGACTTTAGGGTTCGTGTGATCTTTAATGTTTTCGTTACACATTTAGGGCATATTAGTGTGTACATGTTGTGTACTCAAGACTGGGGTTATCTAGCGCATGTAGAATCATAAGAAATGCCTGCTGAAGATCATTGAAATAGTATCTCATATGAAAAGGGGCTCCTGTCAGCGTCGGAGATGACTGTGACATATATTAAGTGCAATATCTGACAACTCGGACTCACGTGACTCTTACACATGAGCACGTGACAGTTACGAGCCTATGGGGGAAAAGACTCGGAATATCGGCTTGTCTGTGCCTAGGGGTAAGTGCACAGTGAATTCAGTAGAGTACGGGTAAATACACACTAGGTCATTACGACCCATATTATGAAAGCCTTTATATCTAGCATTCCATATTTACTCTTGACTTTCTTTTTTCTAACAAGCTTAAGGGATATATACACAGAGAGTAATTTTAATCCGCAGTCATAAAGGTCATGTACATATAACTACATTCTTCTATGCACTATGTGCTATGTCACTAAACAGCTCCTATAATTCACATACATTCAGGTACTGAACACCAACATTACAGTAAAACCAACCCTAAATCTGTCCCGAACATCTGCTTCACGTAGAGTCACGTGACAAGCCCGAGAAACAGTGGTGCGCACGCACATCAAAATTAGGCTCCGTCCATCGATTTCTTGGATGAAAATTGGACAAGCTCCAGCCTTATTTGGGCCAGCGTTGTCTACCCTGCTCTAAATTGCTATTTCTGCTCTAGCTCTGAGCAAATGGAACAAAGCCAATTTATGTTCAAACGCCCTCGTCCTCGTCGCCACTCTCTCTGTATCTCGCTCTGTCTCTGCGGCTCTCTGTACTCTCACTGGTTCCTGGCGCTGCTTCCGAGGCTTCAAACGCATTTTGATCTTGTATCCTTGGAGCTTGTCGCCGCCGCTAAAGTGTGTCACTCCGTGGGTCCTCTTGTCGGTCCCTCTGTAGGAAAACAAGTTAATTCGGTTAGACCTCTTATACATACGTGTAGGAGGTTGGTGATATATAGGAGAAAGTGTGGCAAGATTAACTGGCGTGGCAGAGCAAAGTGTTGGTGAAAAGGAGATATAATATGTGCTTTGTAATGGTGGATTTAGCATTATAGGGGGAGGGGTGGAACTAGCCCGACCTAGACCTCTGGCGCTGGCTATATCTGTTGATAGTGAGGCATATTGGGTCTCCTTTAGGTACCAACCCGCACGTTGTAAATCCAGGCTTCATCCCTGGAGAAGAAATGGAGACAGGGTGTTCTACCTTCTGTGGTAAAGTGATGTGGACGACGCAGGAGAGAGGTAGATAGATCCATAGGTGGGCGTCTGTTTAGGTCCCAGGAGTAAAGACTGGCGGTGGGGGGACACAGTTGGAAAGGAGGGGGTGCAGGATCGTGAGGTGTTTATTAGGCGATGCGACAGTTAGCGTTAGAGAACGCGACCAGTGGTCACATGTGCGACATCCCGCCATTCATCAGGCGTCAAGTCGCGTCAGGTGATGAGTCGCCCGCCAAGCGTGAGTGATAATGCCCTGCCACCCGCCTCAACAAACCCTTCCTTCCCCTCCACAAACCCACAAACCCCGTCACCCCTAAAAAGGTCGTCCTTGCCTTCCTTACTCTCCACCATGACTCAGAACTATAAAAGGAAGTCGTAACATTTGCTTGATAAAGGGACGCGGCGTCCGGCGTCCGAGCTTATGGCGTGCGGCTCGCGAGCACGTGTCGGAGCTATTACTTCCGGGTCACCGCCAACGAGCAGATCAGTCTCCCGCAGATCCTGGGTCGTTTCCGTATGGTGGCGAAAGTGCTTGGAGAGTGCGAATGTGTATGCAGGTTTTGGGAAGATGGGGAAAGGGTGAAAGGGATGGATAGAGGTAGTGTTGTCGTGGAGGAATCTGGGGTTTTAGAAGGGGAAGGCCAACTATGCCGACCGCCTTCCCGACCACTGGAGGCCGCCATTGTTTATTTACGTCCCGCGGAGAACCACGTGACCGGCAGTGGGTGGGAGAAAAGGGCGATCTGTCCCAGGCTCAGGGCCTGTGACTCAAAGGCTTTCTTCCCGGAATTTCTCGGAAGAATTCCCGGTACTTGCAGGTACTTAGCGGCATTACAAAAGAGGGGCTGTGTCCGGCGAGCGGCCACGGGGCGGGATTACAGCAAGGCTGGCGGAGCTGCTCGCGGCCGCTGAGGGAGAATACAAAATGTGGTCGTCAACGTCGCCAGGTCCCACTCTGCAATCCCCACCAAAACCAACGCTAATCCTCCTGTCTCCACTCTGTGTCCCCGCTACCGGATTTCGCCTCCTAACCCCACTTCGCTAAATCTAACATCCGCGTTAGTTTTGCACATCCCCTATAGCCCCAACCTACTATGTCTTTTATAGCTACCTAACCCCCTCTCCTTTACATCACCCCTGTCTACCGAGCCCTTACTAAACCCAGTCAATCTGTTACCTCCGCCCTTCCCCATTTGAGCCCAGCTACAGAGGTTTGAGTGCGTGTACTTACTTACCTCCCTCCGCCATTACCCATGTCTAGCTCCGTTTTCATCCGCTGTCGCCCTTCCCTGCCATACCCAATGTTATCACGTCCTACCCTACCCAACTCTACCTGCCCACCAGTACCCTGCCCAGCAGTACCCTGCCCATACCTTCCTTTATCCTATTCTTGTCCACAGATTACCTCACCGCACCACACTTGTAAACAAACTGCACGCATAAAATCATGAATTTCTACTTCACCCTGCAGTACTCTGTGACAAGGCGCACTGCACTGCTTAGTGCCGCCCCACCTGTCCTCTGAGCTGCTCTCAGTGAGGCCCTCAGTGGTGAGGGAGCGGATCAGCTGAGAACGGAACCCCGGTAATATTGATACGTCTCCATCCGTCCTTCTTATTTCCCCGGGTGTCTTCACTCATTACTGGGCTTTTTGGTGGGCCTGGAGGAAACCAGCAACTATCAATCATGGTATTTGATGAGGGCACTTAGTCCCCCTCCAGGGTGGGCTGGTTTAAACCTCCTGGTGCTGTGTGTCGCGGGGCCGTATCTTCCTGCAGGTGGAGGTAGGGGCGAACCGCATTCCCCAACCTGTCAGATCTAATCGTCATTGACTGTCGGCTGTGGCCCTGCAGTAGACTCCGGTGTTGCCACAGTCAGACTTTGTTTTTCCCGCGGGCCCAATGATCAGATGCCATCATTATCCGGTAATCAGGTGGCCGCGAGAGAATCGCTGGGGATATTGGCTCATAAAGCAGTCGTGACGGATCCGCCACAGAGTGGGCTAATCTAACTGAATGTGACATACGGGATGAATCATTAGGGTCCCTGCTTCAAATACTCCATCACTGATTGCGAAGTAAATCCAGTCACATCTACCTAAATATTTATTTGTTAATTACCACACAGCTCTGTGTGGTGGTTCCAGTGAGGGTAGAACGTTTGAGAGTAGGTATGGAATATTGCTGGTTATAGGAAGAACACCGTGCCCTTTGACCTGTCACCTTATTGACCTGTGTGACCTGTATTCTGCTACCCGAGTCGCGTTATGCATTATTCATAGACCGTCAGGTTACTGAGTAAATATGACCGGTTCTCCACCAGTGTTAAGTGTACAACGAACACATAGGACGAGCTTCGCGTGTCGCACAGTCCCTCAATAGAGAACCGCCACCCATAGTTATCCTACACCCACTACATGATTGATTAAGGTTTGTTCTACCTTCCACACTGTGTTCTACGACGGTAAGAATTCATGGCACAACGTTTAGAAAATAGACATTTATTGTACAGGAATGAAAGGTCTATGCTGTGAATGAGGGATGCGTGCGCCGACCAGAATGCGGCGTTCATAAAAAATCTAATCCAATCATGGCTGGCTGTGGCTTCCCTGAACACGAGCCGGACACAGACAAGATGTCTACTCCACCCCCTCCCCATATCCCTGGTTTTTGTAATTCTAATGTGGCCTAATATGATTTGTCGTCGACGGGCTTATGTTTCACCTTCAAAAAGGTCAGCCCACTTATACGGCACCGGTCCTAAATTACCCGTGCACACGGGCTTTCCCTGTAGTACAACCCGGCTCCGTGATAACATCGCAAAAGCACAAATCGAGGCAGACACATCGGGCCTGTGGTATCTCCAACCTTTTTTACAAACCTCTTTTTTGCGTTTATAAGCTGCCAGGGCGAGTGAAATGTAAAGCTGTTTTTATCAATGGTTGTAGAAAAGTAGGAATTAGAACCAACGAAAATAAATAGGTATACCCCGCCATATATATGATTGAAGCAACAAGAAAATAGGGGCCAAGGCTGAGAGTCATGCAAGCTTACTCAAGCCAGGACTGGCTGCAAAAAAAATGTTCTAAAACCCAGAAACCCAGATATCCGTATAGACATGCTGACTTTCAGAGAGACTACCTCAGCGCCTGATGTCACCAGGGGATAGAAGCTAAGTATAACTGGGGATGATTCAGCGTCTGGAGCAGACGACATTCAGCTGACATGTAAATTGTAACGATATACAGTGCATTGTAAAGCACGGAACTGTCATATGTCAGACGGGCTCTGCTGACGGCATCTTGTAACTTAGGACCCGCAGTGGGCACTTCAAGAGGATCACTTTTATATACCAGACCGATTTTCCTCCAAGAGTGTAACTCCTATGAGATTCATCTATTACCATTCGAGAAGACGTTAACGACATTCTCAACCGTCAGTGTCTGCATTCTTTGACAAGGCTGATGTGCTGCTGGGAGTTGGTAATGTGATTATCTAGTTAGCGCTTGTTTCAGTGGATTTCATATATGTGGTAATTCATTTTGAAGTAAGCCAAGATTTCTTTTATCGTTCCCTGCAGGACATCCACCTGCATATGATTATATATGTGTACAGCCAATCCCTCAACGTGTAAACAATATGAATGTCTACAGATCAGCCCAAAATCATGTAACGTATAAAAATACCCGCAGAAGACATTGATGAATTTTGAGTTATATGCTCAAACTCCAGATCTTCAATGGTACCCACGCACTTGGAGGATGGCATGAGGGGATAGGTCAGGATGTGGCAGTAGGGAGGACTGGGGTTATCTCAGTGAAATCTATTGGCTATACTGGAACCAGCAGAGTGGGTTCTATTGGCCGCAGTTTTAGAGGATGGCGCACGTGACTACTTCAAGGGGATTGGTTAATTCCATCACGCTCAGCTCTGATGAAAGCTTTAGGCTATTTCCGGTTTTCTGTCTTCTGCCTAAGACATAGCAAATTGGGAGAAGGTCATTAAGAACGCCGAAGATAGACTAACACCAGGTTGGCATTAGAGATGAGACAAAGATTCTTCTATAAGACTAAATACGTGTATCCAGGGAGATTGTTTGTCTGTTTATGCAGCTTTATATATTTCATTGACCGCAATTGCATATGGATATGGAACTCGGGTGACCTACAAGAGTGCCCCCTTGTGAGACACTGATACAGGCCCCTAGGCCTCCTGCCAGACGGGGGCGGCCCCCGGCCCGGCCTTCTCCTCCCACAGCGCCCCCTTATCGGCGCCGGGCGTCACGAGGCGTTAGCCAGAGGAACGAATCGGTCGTGCTCTCCAGGCGCATTCCGCCGCCGACATACATGCACGTCGATACACGCATCCCGACACAGCATCTGCTTGGAGCGGACGCGTGGCTTGTCTTGATCGAGGATCAGGGTGGCACCCAATGTCTTTACACCAGCCAACTCCGGTGTGGTTGGATTATCGCCTGGTGCCCTGTATTATCGCTCAGCGCTGTGGAGGCGGCGGTGTCAGCACGGGTCTGCGGCACGCGTGGCCGGGCAGCCCGGGCAGGGCGCTGATAGCAACCGACAGATATCACTCCCGGGACACGGTCTTAGCAGTAAGGGGGCACGATAATACTAGAGTAACTCGCCAACAACAAGATCCTCAATTCCATGCAATTTTAGTGTCGTCATCGAACTCTGCATGGGGCGTCTTATCCAGGCATAGAATATCAGTGAAATGGGGAATTGGTGGTAGGTAACGTATGACCAATTCCAGGTTATCATCCTTTTATATTTGTTTTCGTGTGTGCAGATGATCAAGATCCCGAACGACGGAACATCGGGCGAAATCACCATGAAATATGATATTTCTGATAGGAAAACGCCAAGGAAGGAATAAGTGCTGAAATGTTATGTGTGCGCACAGTTCTGGCTCACAATAATACAAATACTAATGGGTACACACTCCGCGAGCTTCTTGAGCTGGAGGACAGAAACTCCAGTTCGTCATTTTCTCCATTGGCTCAGTCAACGAGCAGTCATGACTGTGAATAGTCTGTTCTGATTGTTTGGCCATGGATTGCGGCGCCAGCCATTGCACTTAGCAAAGCTAGCATTGCAAATGTCAAACACATCAAATCAATTAGAAATAACCCCACATACCTCAGTCTATAGATCTGTGCCCTCTATTCAGCTAGAACAAGGGGTGGCATAAAGTATATGCACCTCAAAACTAACTGACAAGGGCCACTTCAGCTTAAGTGGACCAAGTAATTATCTCGATTGCAATAGTTTATACTACTAGATCAGATGAACCACCGAGAGCAATGTTTTAAAAGAGCCAGAGACACTACTACTGAGGAATATAAGTGCAAGTAACGACTTGAGCTGATCTTTACCAAGATGCAGACGACATTTTGGGGAAAGCTCGGAAGACTGTTAACTGCAAATTTGACCTGCTCTGAACGTATACACGCAGGTAGAGTAACTTCTAAAGAACTGCTCCTAGAAAGTCTTGAACTCGCTGAATGAATTAAATTACCCGGAGTAAACTTTTCGTGGAGACGGGAGAACTCCCGAGGGAACGCTGTGAACTGCTCTGAGACGTTAGCCACGAGCTGCTCGACTGACGCTCAATAAGAGAAGGCTTCTCACTGCGCGAGCCGCTCCGCATGACTGTGCAGGCGGTCGCGTGTGTGAGCAGCTAAATTGATTGATGAAACGGTTTGAATGATTTAATACAGCGCGCTACATTGACTGTAGCTCTTAATGATTAAATTAGATTTACGCCTCATGGATTATTTCCAGCAAGGCCGACTAATGTCGGAGGCGCTGCCAGTCGTGTCTGACCCATTGGGCAAAACACGGGCGGTGTTTTTTTATGTGTTTGATATTGATCAGTGCGCCTTGGAGAGAGTGATCTCTTAATTTGTTGATCTTGGATAAACACACTCTACCAGCGGGCGTTGTCTGTGAATGCCAGGAGAGGTGGAAGTGTTTCTACACTGTTTGGCATTTGCCTCAGGCAAGTTGATGATGCGATGTGTCCACTCGAATAAATACAGTTTAGTACTCGACCAAAACATTGATTCTTCCCTACATTCATACAAAAAGTCTTACCTATACATGTAGTAGACAGACAGTCCGTGTGATGTAAGCATTGTGGGTGGTATCGAATTGAGAACGGAATGGTAATAAAGACGCGGATGATTTCATAAAGAATGCACTGGTTCCAAGTCTGACTGATACATATTTGTATATACCGACCGCGGGGTTAGGGATCAGGCGAGTGGCTGCTCTGTCAGACGAAGGATTGCCCCGTGGAGGAAACCCTAGATTAGAAGTTGGCTGGGAGGTCGGGGGTGGACCCACTGGAGGAGCGGGGGGAGGAACTGTATGCAGTCAGACGAGATACCGTCATTCCTGGACCAGCAGGCGATCGTCCTCAATCTCCAGCCGCAATATCTTAGGAGACTAGAAGAAGAGGACGAGAACTAAGTATCTGCTTGAAGATACATCTAGGCGTTGTTGTACTGCTTTAGCAATATGTCAATGCACTTTATACAAATCTTTAGCTTGAATATTAAAAAGAAAGTTTTCCTTCATAAATACTCATACAAAATAGTGGACGAATTAGGGAAGCACATTATTATTAATCAAATGAGAGTACCAATCGATTGAGGTGGTATTGAAGATTAATACTAAGAGCAGATCCATTTTTACTGTGGTCTGAGTTTCTGAATTTAAAAAAAGCCATACAATTACATTACCCTGATTTGTAGCGAATCGACGTCAATTAGATACCACCACCACCACCTCTTCAGATGTATACAAAGCTGTTGCCATCAGATGAGCTAGGGATGTGGATATTACCCGTTGTAGGGAAGGAAGCCCACTTGGTGGGGGTGACGGGTTGTCGTGTGGCGGAACGCAGACCCAGTCATTGTTTCTGCACTAATATTGACACAGAATGGACAGCGGGCTGAGACGATGGCGAAGTGGGGGCGCTTGTTTGTGGCGTGAGACTTTGGGGACGGCTGGGTTCCGGCAGGGGAGATACAACAGCATTGGCCGGAACTCCGACAAATAGACACGGGTAATGTATAGAATAGCCCGGCCAGACTCGACCAATATTATAGCGATGTCAACATGGAATCCAACCGAATGACTACACTGGTGGATAAAAGATGGCGTTCCGATGGATGAAAAACAACTTGAAGGTGTGCCACAAGGTACAACGGCACAATCAAAGCACATTGACTCATTCACACCCACACTCGGCATACCGTATAGGCACAAACACCCCATGACATCTTCATATTCTCTACAGTTTTTATGAGTGTATATTCATTGCGTCAGTACAGGCATAACTCGAGCTAGTGCACTTTACCATCTTAAGCATGATATAACGTGTGCTATCTGAATGAAAAGTTAATATCTAATTTTGTAGAGTACAGTATCCTTTAACAAAATCAGAGAGAGGTATTGTGCATCATGCATGATGTAAATGAATTAATGAAAGCAGACGACTTTGGAAAATGACTGTTTCTTAGCCACCTAATCAGAAAGGAAGGAAAGCGGGCGAATCGGATCCATTAATTCTTTTGAACTGAATAATTCAGAGTGATTTGATCACATTGCGGAATGCATCTCCAACAACTCTCGGAGGAACATAAATTGGTCTTGCCATTTTAAAAGTCCTTAGAGTACACAGATGGTGGTTCCGCCATTAGACGAATTGAGGAAAGGAGGTTTGCTTGTAACTGGTCAGAAGGGACACCGGCTCAAGTGTACAGAGTCTGACTGGAGAAATGCAGGGAAACTTGATCACGATGGCAAAATAGCCCCCACTTCCCTCTTTACCCTGGCTTTGGCAGCCGCAAGACCCAGGCCCAACACTCGAGTGGAGAGCATAAATTCGACGAGTATACAGGTCCCCGGGCCCCACTGAGACCCCGTAGATTCCTGGTGATGTATTCTAAGCAGGCTTGAAGGTTTGCTTATTGGCAGCATGAATTATGGATGGGGTCCCTACACTCAGTCGCCGTGTAACATTTGCTCTTGGATTACACTTTTTCTTATTTCACTGAGCGGTACTTTGTAAGAACAGACCTAGTCTACTGGTTCTCTACCCTTCCCACTAATCCGTGGCCACTGCCTCCGTAGCAGTAGATGAGACGTGTGTGTGTGTGTTTCATTATAGCCAGAACCATGATGTCCAAAACTGAGTCTAGAGGCCAGTGTAATATTGGACTTTGCAATCGTTCACTCAAACTTGGACTCTGAAATCGCTAAATGCACGCGCATGGTGAACTAATAATACCAGAATAATAATGGCTGCCAGCATTCCTGACAAATGCCTGGTCGAGTTCCGTCCAATAAATCATGGCTCTGCGTTATTGATGTGATTGGGAGAAGGAAGGTAGGGGTGGGGGAGGGGGAGGGGTCCATACTCGTATCAACATTCTATGTCCCGTGTGTCAGAGGACTAATGAATTTTATATGAATATGAAGTGAGGGTACAACAACGTGACGGTTCATTTACAAATACTCGCCGCCCACACATCAGAACTATTGGTTGGCCCTCGACACGGACCATCAATCTTAGCAGAATGCTAACACAATGGAAAAAAAGACCAGTCAAACTGAGGCTGCACTCTCCGCGCCGTGGCTGTAATGCACGCCGTTCTGCAATTAGTTCTACTTAGGGCTGATTACAGCGCGGCCTGAACTGAAACAGTTCTGATCCGGTCAAGTGATTTGTTATCGTATGATATTAAGCCGAACGCCATTAGTGCTGGTACCTGGACGGTGCTCCCTGTGCCAAGGGGAATCCCACGTACCAGCGAGCTTAGCATTAGTTGCTGCGGGCCTACTGGACAGGGCAAGGGGGCTTTATTGAAAGTAATTAATCATGCATGGAAACTATTATTAAAATTTCTGTGCGAGGTACTGTGCATACATACCACCTGCATACCCCAAACTAAAGCCTATCCCACCCGAGACCTCTAAGGAATGACTTAAAAATGTATATCCTGTTTCTTTTGGGATTAGAATCGGATATAAAGTGGTCTAGACATATTTTTCTTATTGGCTTCGAGTAGTTTTTGTTCTAGATAAGCTTGTTGGTGTAGAGGTTTTAGCAGGGAGGGTGCTTGCTAAACACCATCAAATGACTCTTCTCTTCTCGTGCTTTGTGTGGCGTCCCACGTGAAAATTAGGATTGTGCAATCAGCTTAGGAAACGGATTTTGCTCCGCCTACAGGGATGTCAAACGGAATGGCCTTGGCGGCTGGTCAGCCAAGGAAGTGGGTGGAGGAGGGGGTGGCTCAGAGGGTTGATCGTAAGGGTGGTAATCCTGTAGGAATTGTGACGACCGTAATAGCCTCATGCCCAAATCGCCGTGGACAAGGTTAGACTCGAGGCTCGTAATCCGTGGGATTTGCCTCCTTTGAGTGGTAAAGATCTTAGACCAACAAACACGCGTGAGTAAGGCTAAACCCTGGTAACACTGGCGCTACTACCACATGCAAGAATGTCTGGACCCTCCAGAAAACGCCACAGCCACCTCCTCCTACCTCCTCCAGGCGCCAGCTGACAAGAACAACAGTTAAACAGGTGATCGGCAATAGTTGGACGTCGATAAACCTTATTTTTGTCGATGAATCACATTCCTGTGAAATATTCTCTATCATAACTCGTGTCCACAACCACACAAATAGAAATCTAATACCCAAGTAATGTTTACTGCAAGTACAATAAGATCAGTTACTTTATATAAAATAGCATTCTTGGGGACAATAGTATAGCTTTTCGGATTTCCTTGTTGATTTAATAACATGTTGTTCAGTAGATAATATATATGGTTTAGAATCTTGTAAGTTATATAGTAGCCAATGTTTTGGCCAAGCAACATTAGAGCAGCGTCTTAATTCTGACTGCATCCTGATTCCAACCACTAATGCTGTTTTCTATGTCCCCCATCATAAAGTGTGAATTTGTGTACTCTCATAAATGCTCAAAACAAGCACAAGATTTGAAAGTGAACTCATCATGAATGGAAATACTTTCGAATGGTCAGGACATGAGGCTGTTGATATACGTTATAATATAGGGCCAGGCAGGGGGCGTGTAGGGGTGAGTGGAAATCCCACTACATGTGCCTCTCCATACGCCCATAGCGGTTTTCTCAAAGGGATTCCGAGTAGGATCTTGACTTACATTGACTTGCCTTGTTTCTATTTGCCTCGGACTTGGAGGCACATTCATAACACTAGCCCACACCACAGCTCTGCAGCCGAGTGGTGCTTTCCATACACCGTATCGGGGCAGTGAAAGGGGGGAAACCCGGTCAATACGATTGGATTAGGATCGGAGAGCTCAAAACGCTATGGGATTTAGAGCGCTCAAAGGCAATTAAAGGATTTACCATCGTGGTCTGTTGATGTTGAACTGGAGGGTTTGTGTGAGTTTTTCATGCACGTATGAAATATGCTATTCGTTTGGTTTAAGGAAATTGGCAGTAAGTTAAAGTGGGGTTTATCTTAATGTATGACTTGATGTCAGAAATTTAAAACGATTTTGCGATTGATTTAATTGTGACCTTCCAACTGTATGTGCTTTGATTTCATAGATTTAGTACCTCCAAATATCCTTGTGTTACACATCTAGAATGATTGTAAGTTAACAAACATTTCTTTCAAAGTGAAATTATATTAAAAGGAAGGGGTCCTACAGATATGAAGAGCTATGGGTCACGATTTGTAGAAGATCGAGGAGTTCCGAGAAGCTGCTGAGACCTGGACTCGATGACGTACGATTTGAATTCCAGGGAATCATGTCTAGGGGAGCGGAAGTCTAGCGTGTGTCTTTATTTTTCATCGGAGAGCTATTCTATCAATAAGATGAATAATATGACGTCAGAATTGAAAAATAGTGATGGACCTTTGCCAAGCCGTCCCCATGCCAACCCTGTGAGCTGCGGATCCATTTTGGTGGCGCCAGTCTCAGGGATCCGAGCAGACGACTTTGGGAGCCTATTTCCCGCCCTATCGCCTCTAGTCCCGGCAGAATCACGCCTGTTGATTGAAACTACTCCTCATGGAGCAGCCATGTGTTACAACGCGGCCAGAGACATCTTGACACCGAAATCGATGGAGTTCTATGTATTTATATTAACCCACACTGCCTGGACAGAGGTGGTGGGTATGGCAGGGGACGGCGTTGTGTGTGTGTAGGAAGAATGGGACACGGTCTGGGGTGGGTGAGTGACAGGTCAATTATTCCTCCAGATCTGATACTCTGGATTGGTATATCTTCTCCGGCTTTTGTTGAACACCACGCGGGCAAACACGAGCGCGCGGCGGGCAGAGGACCAGGAGGACACGGAGTAATGTTTGAAGAGAAAGGAAACGTCCACCAGGGTATTATCCTGGGGGCACGGGTCCCCGGGTCTCCCTGCGGGCGAAACGATACAGAGAAGGGGGGAACTCTTGACACGAAACACAAGAGAGGAACATATCTTGACACACACTCTCATGATGTTTATCTGTGAAAACAAACACAAGCTGGGCGATAATAGAGTATTTGATTGGTTTGGACCAGGTAGGAGAAGATCAAAGGCAGGTGCGGGGGTGATGAGGCCAGGTGACAATGGGGATGTTCTGCAGGTGAGCAGGGTGATGAGGTCAGAGGGGTGAATGTGGGGGTAGAGGTCGGGTGCCACTCTGTACTTCAGGTGAGGTGAACGCCTAGAATGAATACTCTGGCTTATGGTGAGGACACCTTTGGACAATTCTTAGTTCGCATCACATGGCCACCACAGTTGTGTATCAGTATGTTTTAATATCAATAACCCGAGATATTAATGTCTTTTTAGATCGTAAAATTTTTCACCTATATTAATGGGGATTGGATTTGATAAAAGTTTATTTTCATGACAGTAAATGAAATATCTGTTTGGACAGTCGTATGAATAAGTCTCGTTGTATTTCGAATCATACATAAAGGTTGGTAAGCAATTAATCAAACAGAATTACAGGAACCTCAGTCCATGCACGTATGGACTTGAATATCATAACTCAAACTCCAGGTAGGAAGTGTGTGATTAGTGATTTTCATGTATCATATACTGTACTAAGAGGCCATGTTGATTGATACCTACCTAAAATCTGAAGAGGCAGAATGAAAGGCCTCTATGTTATAACGATCAGCCTATGGCCTATATGTCATATATTTATGGTTATAAAATCCAGATGAAAAATACAAACCTATACGGTAAATATGAATCCACAAAATGATGCATACAATATTCCCAACAAAATTGCAAGCAGCAATCTGGGTGTGGAGGGGAGAGGGGGGTGGTGGGGAGGCAGACAGTTATCATAATTGAACCGGATCCGCCTTAGAAATGAAGGATCAGAAACCCTGGAGGCAGACCATCTCCCTTGATAGGATGTCTAATCATTGAAGCCCACACACACTCGCATCTCCCCTACTTCGGAGCTGGTTTTAAACTGTAAGTGACACACTCTACACAAGGCGGTGCTGTCAAATCCATACCTGTTATTAAACACAGGCAGTATATCATGCAGGTCCGTGGACGGGTGTGTAATAAGCACGCTGTGTTGATGAGTGTGGGCGGGTTGTGGGGAAGGCTTGACGCACCTCTCTGTCGGCACCTATCGGATTACCTGCCCGGGGTGAAGGTGGCGGCGCCGGGCCGTGCAACGCCCGCTACCTGTGGGCAGGTAGGTAGAGAGACGAGGCCGGGCCCGCAACACTGCCTGCCAGCCCCCCTAAACACGAGAGGAATAGGACACGCGAGTATTTACGTTTAGATCCCAGGAATTAAAGGTTCTTGTTAAACCATGAACATCAATCACATGGGGATCCTTAATCACCCTGAAGGCTTTTATAACCACAAAAAGAAAAAATGAAACTCAGTTGCAAATTATAGAGGGGCTTTAGTATGTAAGAGGCCCTTGTGGATTCTGTCCCCCAACCTTAGCACGAAACCCCTCCTCTGCCTCCTCCTTATACATACTGCTCACACACACACAACACCTAGACGGGCACACACGGGTCGGGGATCAAGGTCTGTGGACTCTCGGCTCAGATGTCGTTGTGACCTGTTGCTCGCTGGTTGACGAAGCGGTGTGGCTCTGCTCTCAAAACGTGGCAACTTACCTTCAACCAACCCCGCCACCGGCCCTACACAGCCCCAACACCTCCAGCGCACCTGAGACTGCTCCAGGGTGCCGGACCCCTTAATAAGCCAGACTCTGGTTTCGACGAAAGCAGATTTATATTCACACGTCGTCATCTAGGTAACAGAATGAGCATCGAGGCAGGTGGACGGTCCCCAGAGGAAAAACAAATATATCTTCCTCCTCTGACGTTGAAAACACCTCACGGAGCTCTCCACTTTCACCAGACTGTGCGATCTCTTGCCACGAGCACAAATGTCAACTTGCGCTCTGTTATGTGATATCATAATCTACGTGCAAACAATTCACTAGCATTATGCCGCTTTTTTGCTGACATACTCAGTATATGGTGAACTTGAGACCAAGTCACCGACATGATATTGAGGAGGATGTGGAGTTAGCTATCATCTCATAGAGGAAGATCTCTCCACCAGTATTTTGTATGCTCTCTTAAAGTAGTCGAGTCTCCATGTCCCCTGGCAGGTTATGATCCGTTTCCTATTGAAAAGACTGATAATGTATGATAAGGTGCCTTTGAGATCCGCACATTGTTCTTTTTTTCGTCCCAACGGAGCAGCCAGACAGTTAAAATGTGTTTAAGATAACGTTGAATCAGTATAGATACCAAAAGGAGAGACATTATGGAGCCTAGGGAGGTAGGTTTAACGTTAGCAGTAAGTAAATGTGACAGAGTCTGCAAGACTGTTGCCCGAGGCTAACACCTCAGTGTCTACACGAAGGTAAGACCTGGTCGTCTCGGCCAGAAAACATACCAACACTCTGTGTATACACTACACCAGGACATCCAAAGGCCAATCGTCCATAGCACCCAGAGGTTGCGTCAGGGTCATTAAGGTCATGTGAAGGTCATGGGTGTCCTGTAAAGGTCATAGAGGTCATCTTTTGACCTCGGAGCTGGCTCATTAGGAATATCTACACATCATTAGCGGCGCTTTGCTGATGCTGGAGTAGGCTGAGTATGATGTATGCCCGACATTGGGTAATGAGGTGAATTTTAAGAGGGCTGCCGTCTTATGGACATTATCATATTTACATATACCCACCTTCATACATATCATAAGCGACTATAAGTACGAGGTGCTATTAAGAGCCAACCAAACTTTGCCATCAATAAGTCACGCACATATTACAGAGATTCTTGAGGGCGCTCCGTCAAAAGGGGAGACTCCGATACCTGGATGATATGCCTACCACTCGGCGCTCGGGGCGTGGTTTTAGGTGGGAGGCCCAGGTACCTATCTAAAAGTCAGTGAAGTGTGACGGCGAGATGCTCGCTCCACTTGACGCACCTGTCGTAGAAGATAACGCCGATAGGAAAGGGCGCAACTAGATAGGATAGGAAGAGGTAGGGCCTTTGAGTTTAGAGTGACGTTTGGGGGTTACTCTGCCCTGGACACCTGCCTTGTAGTCTTTACCTCCAGGCTGGGCCGAATTCAGAGGAGTAGTCCATCTCCATAGAGTACTTTGGGTTTGTATGCATGCCTCCATAAGCAACACATGACCAATTTACCTTTAATGACACACTCATGTTGCTCCAATCAGTACAATCTGGGAACTGTTGATATTGTTAACAGTCAGTGTATATGAATATACAGCGCCAAATCTAGTGCTCAGACAAGTACCTTTGATGAAACAGTGATTCCAGTCGCGTGTTTCAGCATTCCCATTCCCAGATGTCGTCTGCCTTTTTCGATAGGAGAATGTTTACAAGAAATTGGGGGAAAAGTCCAACATGGCACTTGCTTTGTTGCAAATAGAAGTCTATTTGATCTTGCACCGTCTGCTTGCTTTTTCAGCCATTAGATTGGTGTTTTTGTGACAATAGATGCTTCTGTATGCTTTGAAGCAGCATGTTGTATACAAGTAAAGGATGACATGCAAACGTTACCGATGCAGTGAAAGCTGCATCAAAATAGATACAGAGAATACACTGCTTTGGCTAATGCCTCACGTTAATGGAAGATAATCTCAGTGTTATCAGTTGATATCTAAAACATATACACCGCATTAACTGATCTGACAAGGGCCGACCTGCCAAGGATTATGAAATGCGTTTCAGGTCAAGCTAACATAGAAGACTCTTTAAGTTCACATATACTGGTAGGTGTCTACGTTGTTATAAGGTCATACGTCCATAGTCATAGGGGATCATTATAAAGCACCTACAGGTAGGCTATTACAGTACAGGTCTGTCTATATTAGCACTTATACACAGGTAATTTCCGAGGACACCATTTCCAAACCGTCAATAGCTCGAAGGGGTCTCCACTGAGTCCCATCCGTGTAAGGAGCACAGAACATCTGCAGATTCCACCCTCACGCCCCCTAGTGACAGTAGTAGATCTCCGGGTCTCTCTCCATCTTCAAGCAGAGCTTCTGTCACTTTTAATGTCGATATTTACGTGCTAGACTGCGGATCTGCTGGGAGACGCGTGACTTGAGGAGATCGATGGAGAAGGCTGGTTGTCTAGCCTGGATCAGAGCAAAGAGAGTAGAAAGGGTTCTTTTTTGTACTCGTTGATCAGTGAAGGTGTAGAGGATAAGAACAGATGGATATTCCGATCACATCGCCATTTTTCACTTTTAATGCTATCTTTTAAGTTGTCCAATGTCACATTATGCTGGTTGTAACTTTGATATTGTAATGATATACAGGTACATGTATGTCTTTCGGTTTTATCGCATAAGTTTGTGATAACGACATGGCATAAAAGTTAAAACACCACAAATCCTCCCCGAGCTTTTACCGGGAGCTTTCCTTTCTTTTATTTAGCTGAAAACACACGCTTTAAAGTGGACTGTACTTAAATGACAAATTAATGCGCTACTTTGGACACAAAACCAACACGTGTATATCTGCTGGAGGGCGTAAGACCGGAGGGATTATCGCTGTTTCTGTTCTAGAAGCATCACCTCAAAACAGAAAATCTCTCCAGTCTTTCATCAACACTGCTGACTTCACACCACCACCACGCCCCACGTTCAAACAAACACATCCTGAACCAATCACTTCTCCATGAAATCATTCATTTTTTTTCTTGTATATGAGTGTCTGTAGGAGAAAACAATCATTTTTTTAAGAGCGGGTCCATTTCGCTGGATTTTTCTTAGATATTTGTCAGTACGCTAGAGTAGGTATAGGAGGCACACTCAAACAGCCAGCAAGGATCTGCCGGATATTTGGATGGTTGTACAACGCTGGCCGGCTTAACGAGGAGTCTACCCGCCTCAGGTCAAGTGCTAAAGTGTCGCCCCTGGCTGCCGGTCCGGGGAACCTGGTCAGATGCTGGTATTTAGTCTGGCGGTGGATTTGGCTCGTCTGCCGACTCTCTTCACGTCTGCCCCTGATGGCTCTATTAGAGTCCATAATGGCTGCATAGAGCGAGGACACCTCAAGATATTTGCACATTGTCCATTGGACAAACTGACTGGGGGTCTGTCTGCCGATAGATTATTCAATTTTGCTTGGGCTCCTGCAGAAAGGGATTCCTTTGTTGGTTTCTTTTTATTGAAATAAGGTTGTCGTGGGGCACTGGTGGAAGACCGGGCTCAGAACACGAATTTTTTACGTCTACATCCTCAGTGTTTGCTGTTATAATTCTACAGTACACAGCTGTTTTGCCCATAGCACACGATTGGGAGAGGTTGTCTATGTACTCAGTAGATATTCTGCATTTATTTTGCACAACTATCCCTTGTGTATTTTTCTCGCTTATTTTTTGCCTGTTCTGAGGACAGAGATTCGCAGACTATGTATGCAGCTCCCATTATGGAAGGACAACTATGATTCGACAGTAAGAGACGTACTTATACCTCCATACTACTGGCCCAGCCATTCACCAGAAGTAGATATAGGGACCAGAAGGAGGCTGCCTGAATGACATGAATAGGCCATGGGGAGTGGATTATTTTTTCCCTCGACCAACTATGGATTTGAAAAAAAAAACATTTTATTATCCCTTGCAAGCCATAAATTGAATAAAAACCCTACAGTGTGGTTCTATTCACAGTGGAAATGAAGAGGCCAAATTGAGTGCCCAGTCAGGACAACGGTGTCAGTGTTATCTGGAGAGCGTAGCCGAACAGCGCGATAGTTGCCACCCCTTTTCAACAAACTTGAAATTCCACCATTGCTTTTCATGCAAATTGTAACACAAAATGAATATTGTCATAATGAACATCATTTCTTTGAAGCACTTCAGAAGAACACAAATTACAGGTACCTTGATGTGATCCGGACTTAATAAATGTGATCTGGACTTAATAAATCTGAAATATTTCAGTAATAAATTGAATAATGCCCTGACAATTCTCAGTAAAATCCGCATTGTAGGGATAGCTCCAAATCATTCTCTACTTTTAGATATGCCCATATTTTTCATATTATAAATAGATCTGTGATGTAACAAAATGTGAAGTAAGAGCCACTAGATGGCGTTATTCTTTAATTAGGAGTTTCCTACGACCACCAAACAGCAAAATGTAACAGCATGTCACAGGTAGAACACGAAGCATGTCCGAAAACATGGCCTACACGGACTGCGCATGTCTGGTGGCTGGCTTCCGACTGCAGCGCCATAGAGCGGACATGTGTTTCTCGTTTGGCAGGAAAATAATGCAAGTGGTTGAGACGGGTGGACAAACAAAAATGGTAAGCGTCTTTCCCGCCCCTTGGGAAGATGGGGAATATAACAGACGTTCTTTTTCATTTGCATTAAAAAAAGTTGTTATCTTTGAAATGTTTTTAAATGTTTGCTCTAATATTCTGAAAGATGAAGGTAGTCAGGTCTCGTTTTTTATAATGGAGAGAAGGCGACGGTGGGGTGAGGTAAAATATTCATATTACACCAAGGTGATACTGTTCTAAAAACGAGAAACAATAAAAACAACTATTTGAAGTTACTTGTTTGTCAGGTGATGTCAAACACGTTTACATCACTTTAAAGTAAAGAGTCAATACTGGCAGACAGGGGTTAAAAAAAACACTTCCGAGGGGAATTCGGAATGAGAAAAGTCTTATGGGTGTCGCTGAGTAATAAACTTAGTAAGTCAGCCGGAACGATAAAAAAACGGAGAAAATAGGAGCGGGTCAAAAAATATACTTCTGCAATTTCCGATGATCATTGCCTTGTCTCGTGGTGGTTGTTGTCGCGTGACCTTGGGGCTCCTTAGTCTCATTACCACTTTTCACCTTCACTGACGCCCTTGGTGTATTAGTAAGATAACCCTTCAGGGTCAAGCGATATGGTATGTACCAAGGAGTTTATTTTATCTGGAGTTTGAGAGTTTCAAAGTCGTTGACAGAGTAAGAGGTGAAATATTATGGTGATTGATGGTATCTGGGTCAGGTAGAGATCATTGGTGGCTACATTTGCGAATGAATACTGCATCATTGAGGATTTCATCTTACCACGGACTTGGATGTTAAGTCCGTGATTTTACGTTGATTTGTTAAACTCTCGTGCAATATACATTGGGACAAGTAAGGTCAGATGAAGAGCTAAATATCGATAACTCAGTTTAGACTGCATTGAAAGGCCATATATATGTAGACCTACATGCTTAGGAGAAAAAGTATCGCTTCAGATACCAGAGAATGTGGTAGCGTAGCGTAGCCTAGTGTAAGTAGACTGTGAAAACATAGGTTATAGATTATCCAGTCCCGAAGGTACGGCACTCAGCAAATAGTAGACTCACTACCGTCAACATGTTCATCGCGTGCTTATTTTAATTAATTACGATTGCAAACGAACAGTGTTTACTTATAAGATTACATTGGTGATGTTGGCTGAAAAGGAATAAACATTTATATTCATATATGCCAGCGAAACAAACATTATCCAATCGCTCATGTATGATCCACCAACACAGATCTGCTTTCATATCTTACATCAATGCTATCATGAATGCTTATTTCAGATAACTGCGATAGCTAACAAACAGCCTCCATGTACATCATTGCCCTAATAGTGCTAGTCTACTGAGCAGGGGTATACTGTGTGTTGGGTGGAGATGGGGGAGGATGAGGGTGAGGCGATGGACAACCCCAGACAGCAGCACGTGGCTGGTGCTGACAGGCCCGGGGGAGCGTGGGTAGGGTGGGGGATATGATGGGGGCAGCAGGTGGAGTCACCAGGCATACAGGTGTAGCGGGAGGAGAGGTGGAGACAGGTGCACCCTGGAGGAGATCTGGGAGGAAATGAATGACCTACAGATTGATGAAGAGCGGTTTAAAAATACCCTTTTTTTAATTATTCATATATATTATGGTCTGTGGTACCATTCTCCAATATTATTCATATATATGTATAGTTGAATTAAAAAATATATGAAGCATGTGTATTATCTCTCATATAAGCAAAATACCAAAAAGTACAAAAAAGGTTATTCGTGATCGCAACAACATCCATAGAAATGGAGTTTTACTATTATTGTTAGATTGAATTTGAATACGTTTTTTCAAGTGCAGATTGTTATTGACGATTGTGAATGCCTTAGTTGATAAGATGAATAGCCGGTTGAATGGCCTCCCGGGGTGTATCAGTTTGGTTGTGTCTGAGCTCCCACTGAGTTACTTAACATCTCAGTCCCGTATGTTCACAGCGCGTAACGTTATCCTGCGATACCTGTCTGCCCAGGCATTTACCTTGTTATACATTTTTTGACATGTCCATAACGTTGGCTACGCTAGGAATCTCAAGTCCAACAAATCTGTCTGATAAAGATGGTATACGGACCGAGAGGGGGAAAAATACAGCAAAGGTGTGCTGTGAGAACCAGGGCTAGCGAAGGCTTCAGTTCCGCTGAGGTGAGCATTATTCAGAGTGCCTTCTGCTTTGGGGTGTGGTGGTGTATTACACTTGTTTTTACCCTGTCTGACGTTCTCACATCCTGTTGAGAGCTCGATCCTATCTTTTTGGGCACTTTGAGACCTGGAACGCTTCGGCATGTTCTGTTCTTGCCGGTCGCACTTTCATCTTAAGAAATGTCTTCTTTTTTTCATGGAAATGGTTGACATTGGAAGCGTATTCCGACAAGGGAGAAGGACTTCTTCCGAAACGAGGAAGAGCGAAGCTTTGGACCATCGCCATTGCTTTGGAAAGAGCACTCGCCGGAAACAAACATCTTGTACCGGGTCAAAATATCGTCTGCTGGTCCATTGATTATCGATCGTTGGCGTTTGTTAGAAATGGCGGCTAAATGGGTTCCATTAGCTAAAACTAGTCTCAATCCACCGACAAAAGCTGGCTACTCGGAGCAGCATAAATCTCCTAAAATGGAATTCAAAGAACTGTGATTCATCACAGGAGTCGGCCAGTGAAGAAATTACCACTGGATTCGCTTGTCAAATTCAAATATTGTCGATTTGTTTTCTTTGTTTTTATTTTTGTTGTTCTGAAGTGCCTGCCGTCTATGGAAATGGGCCGTGGAGGATTTTATTGTCGAACGTGCAACCTGCAGACGATAAATGTCGTGTCAGCGTCCCGGCGTCCTGACGTGTGGCACGGCAGGTATTCCACCATGAAATGGCGATCATCTGTTGGTCGTTCTCCCTTTCCCCTCTCACCGCGCGCCAGTCTACTGTCACTCGCCGAGGTATTACCGTTACGGTGCGATTCGGAAATGACTGACAACCAAAACCGGAGATCAAAGATGGGGAAGGTCTGGGGCAGAGATAGTGGTTCGCCTACTGGCCCTCACACCGGTCTCTCCTTTGTACGCGCCCGTCGCCAGATCAGGTTACACAAGCGACAGCAACCCTCTTTGATCTAGTAAAACTTAGCAATCGCTGTTTCCAGTCTTGGCTTTGGAAATACGATACAGAACTTGCCATGTATGAGAGAATTTTAGTAATAAATCCCTGCAACCTACTCATGTCTATTTAGACCTTTATATGGGTTGTATTTTAGAAAATATTTATCAGTAGTTTAGTTATAATGGAATGGTATAGCAGGAGAGGGAAAGATGCCAGGCAGGTAACGTGGAGAACGGTTAAACACTTTCCGGTAAGGGCAAGGTCTAGGTTGTGCGCTGTGCTGAAGGGGTGGGTACCGTGGTAATCGTTGCCAGACGATGCCGACTGGTGCACCACAGGGCCCCCAACACCCGGCATGGCTCTCTCTGACAGCAGGTTTGATAACCATTCGCTCACAGACATTTCTAGGTTTTCCGTCTCTGATGTTCCAGCCTCTCCTCCCTCCTCACTTCTCGTGAATTCCACCACAATCACCGCCTAGCGAGTGATGTCCATGCACGACACCTCCTCAGCCGACCTCCCCTGCGTCTCAGTTTGATTATTCCAGGACGGCTGCGAGAATTCACTCTCAGCAGACGACTTTTAGATAGAAGGGAGATCGAGGCCACCAGTGTTTTGCGGTTTCTGGGAAGGTACGCTGGGAGTGAAGGGCGGACGCCTGGGGGATTGTGGGGGGACTCACTGGTGGTGGCGTCCGGCACAAAAGGCGGCCTCTCTCTGACGAGTCGGTGTCGGCGGAAGATACGCCGCACCTTCATGTGGGACCAGACGCGCTGCCATCTGCTCCCGATGGGCTTGGAGCTGTAGAAAGGGGAAGGGGATAAGGAAAGCAACTTGAGGTTTGCAGGAGGATTAGAGGGGGGGGGGGGTCTCCTCCAGGGAGCGACACAGCCATTGGTGGCCAAGGGAGGGTGTTATACTGGGGTAGGGAACATGCGTAGGAGATCTGGCATCTATAGTTTATCTCCCATTAAGTGAGCATTTACATGTGCACTGAGAAACTGAGTGTTAAACACATATACAGTTTTTCATGAGCTTATTACTGGGACAGCACCACATCAAATGACCAACCATGATATGATTTGGGATGGAATTGATTTTTGATAAATTGTCTTGTAATGTTAACAAGAATTATGTGTCAAATTTGCAAGTTGAAGGAAAAAAACAGGTGCAGCGGTAATTTTTTAGTATCCCTGTTCCAAACATGGTCATCTGTCCTGTTTCACTGTCACAAGACCCTTGGCAGTATTTCCCAGCACCACATCCTCTCACCAAGAATCGGGTAACGTGGTGTTGGTGCCAACTTGGCAGTAAATAGGGTATACTGAACGGAACCGTCCAGGCGTCCACTGGAGGAGTAAGAAGATCAGAGGGTTACAGGGGTCTCCCGTACCCACCACTGTGTACCATCACTCAGCCAGCTCACCTGCCAACTCTACCTGATAAGAGCAGAAATGATATCACCCATTTATCATAATTCGACTGCATTGACAGCTCGAGCCATCTACAAGAAATTCAGAGTGACATATAGTACTAATAGCAAGATATACCAAGAAATAAGTAGCATGAATGGTCTATTTATATCCACACATTGCTATTTAATCACGCAGAGAAGTATTCATGCTCCACCAATATATACATTGTGTATGCATATATCTTTTAATAATAGTACATGCAACTTAAGTAAGGATTTAAGAAGTAAGATATGGTATTTCTAGATTCATATCTATATTGTTATTTCTGGTGGCATATTGCGTGATGTCTTCATTGCCTGCACTATCTGTGGAAGTGATTTTAACCCATACAGATGGATAGGGGTGGGTCTGTAAACAACATGTAAACAAAAATAAGTGCCAAGGGCGTTGCACCGTACGTCGACCAGGTGGCGGAGTCATTGGGAGCCCCACGTGGGTTAAATGCGTGGGGCTTAAGTCTGATCATTTTCCCACATGTGGCCAGAACGCGCACCGGATGAGGTAAGCACGGGTAAGGGCGCCGCCCGGCTGGGCTGAATTATGGACCAGGTATGTGCCTCCTTCACTCCCGACACGGACCCTCCTCCAGGGCTGAGGATGGGGTCAGACAGCACGAAGGACAGGGAGACAGGGGAGAGGTGAATGTAGGGTGACATTGGGGTGATGGCTAGCGATCTACGTGTGAGAGATGGGGGTGTCAGAGAAATTATGCTAGAATCAGGAAGAGGTCTCCTGAGGTGAGATAGGACAGGAACTACAGGGAGACTATGGTCCAGGGAAGACTGATGGTCAAGGCCAGCGTGAAATGGCAGGGTGTGGGATACAGCCACAGGCAGGATGGCCTAGTGAAGGGAGCTGTTTTTGCACCTCCGATTTAAAAAGTAAAATTGAGACATAGAGAGAGGGTGATTAACATGTAACCTCAGGTAGTTGAAAATGTCCTCTTTTTACCTATTTAAATTCTCGACAATTTTACTTCACCCAGAACAGCAGGTTTTGAATGCCGGGTAACTGAAACCAGGAGGTAACCATTGGAGTTATTGCTTATAGAATACCAACTCCTCAGGAGAAACCCACTGGGCGTGGCCTCCCACCTACCCCCTGGAGTTACCATGACAATAAGGCAGGCCCCCTGGAGGAGACAACCCCGCCCACACCAGGGTGATGAACTCGCGTGAGTGGTGTAGGGTTGGGGTGTAGATGGGGTGTAGGGATGATGATCCATAGGCCACCGCCGGCCCCTTGGAGTCTGGGAACAAGATGGGGAGGCGGAGAGTGTTCCCACATGGACAACTCATTCCCAATACCGATATGTACTACAGGAGAAATAGCACCAGCCCTACACCCGCCTTCCCCGAGCGAGCCGCACCAGCCCCATTCTCAGCGCCACGCCCCCAGGTTGTCATAAGGTGCTCAGAACGCCCCCAGCATTCACCTGACCTTTATTGCTCTCCCAGCAGAGTTCACGCCTGTCCTAACCGTGTGTCTACGTGTAAGTGGATTATACACAGTATCTGCTTGGTGAATGGGTATGCAGTTATCGGGAGTTGCTCCTGCATCAGCGAGGCAATAATTGTCTTCTGGTTTATTTTCTTCTTAAGCAAATAGAAACGTACCTCCAAGTTGTTTTTATTTGGAAAAAGATATTTTTCTTTAAAAAGGCATTTTCATTTATATGCAAATTTGAAATACCTATTGATCTATTTACCAGCAGTGGAAGAACTTTCTTCGGAAAGAACTGTTTTTTTGGAAATAATAATAATCTCTAGGATCACACAATTGATTTTTCTGATAGCCGTGAAAAGTATATATATCATTTTGATATTGGCCAACTTTATTTCAGTTCCTCGCCTATTTCGGAATAGACTGAGGGTTGATATAGCGTGGTCAGATTTAACGGTAATATAGGTAACAGCCGTGCCCTGGTGGGGACGTGTGGGACGGGCGGCCAGTCGGTCAAGTGCCCCGGAGGCGGTTCATGTACGAGCCGAGCGTCAGGGCGAGGTGGGCAGAATCAGGTCCTGATCGAGGGCGATCAGATCTGGGGTGAAATTCCACCCCTTGTATACAGCCCGGGGAGGATGGAGGTGCGGTATGCAGTGTTTATGTTGAACCCATCGTCCTGTCCTTGGCGTTTTCCACATAGATAGAACGTGCAGATGTCAGCCCACAAGGAGGGAATGATGTGTCTGACTTCATATTGTATGATGCACACCAGCCTCCCCCCAACCCCACCCAACATGCGTCGCCGGCCAGATTTCGGTTAAAAATACATGGAAAGGGAGAAGTTTATCTTTACCGTGAGTGTCTTTTAGCAGGCTCTAAACCTCGCGTGACATGTTGAGAAAGACTGAACCTCGATGCATTTCAGGCGACGTAACGGCTACACTGGAATTTAAATGCAGTGGGTGAAAAGCGCTCAGCAGGTAGTGGCATTGTCTTTCATCTGTTATTAGTGTGCAATTCCGAATCTAAAATAAACCCACTTTACAAGTTTTAATGGATTTCCTTCACATGCAAGATTATCGTAAGAAACGTAACGTCGTCCTTAGTAGTTTGGATTTTCTTGTCCTGTAGTTAGATGTTTGCTAATGTTACAAGGGGTAATGCTGACTGATAAAAGCGCTATAAACAGTTGACGCAGTTCAGAGGAACCAAAGTTTCTCAACATTGGCTACATCAGCCTCGAACGCCCTCAGTCCACCATCTTTACAATTAAAAACCACGATAAAGGATTATTAGTTTCAGCGCATGCTGTCCCCGCTTGGTACACGCTCTGTGATTGGCTGCCGCTGTTGTCTAATATCAGGTATCTCCTCACTAATTCTCACACCCTGCGATGCTGTCCGCACCTGGCAACCTAAGGCGCCACCTCTACCGTATTGTCTTGCCTGGGCGGTACTTCACCGTTATAGGCATGATACAATCTTCACCCGAGGGCTCTACCATGTACCTTTGACTTGAACATCCAGGTGCGGGCAAAGGTTTGGATATAATTAAGGCAGCAGAGGAAGTACACTCCAACTGTTCACAAAGAGACAGATGACAAGACCATAAATTCATGGTCACCACTCGTTCTCGGTGAATTCGCCCACTGTGCGATAATAATAACGTACAGCGCAGTGGGCATTGACTGGGGGGACCCTCTCTATGGTACTAACACCCAGGAGGAGTATATTCACACCCCAGTGACTGGTGGAAAGGACAGCTTGATCCCTTGGGGTAAACTAAGTTTTTCAGCAGTGTATTCCTACGTTCCCGTGGCCCTATGTTTAGTATTGAAATATGCCATTTTCTTGGAATAATGTGAAAGAACCGGTTAGCTCAGGAAAAGAGAGAGGGCCACATAGATATCCCTTTGTGTCTTTTCAAAAACTATGACGTTGTTTATATGATATGGGAGTGCACGATATAGCTTACCATAAACAGACATGTTTTGTGGGGGGAGAGGGTGTAATTAACGCAAATACCTTCAGTGTCTGGTGCATAACTCCTAGTTGCAATTTTCCTGCGCAGCGGATCCGAACAAATGAGATCATTAGGAAGGGTCTTTAATTATCATTAGTTTCAGTAAATTAGGTGTGTGGGAGCGGAGGTCGTGCGCTTCGCAGGTCGGCGCGGGCCCGGAGCGGTTGCTTTGTCCCATGCCGCCCGTCACCCCGTGACTGCATGCCCGGGGGTCGGCGGCGCACTAACGATACGTACGCGTGGTGTTTAACATTGTTTGTGCCCAATTATGACTCTAGCCGTCACGGTAATATACCATAATATACCACAGCCTGCTCGGGACCCCTGCACAGGGGTAATAACCCTGGCACAGGCCCCGAACCTGGGCAGAGCCGTTGTTTTACTTGGCTTACCCCATGCCCTCAGGCGACTAGCCCTTCATCTTGAAATAAATGCCCTTTAATTTAGGTGTGATATAAGAAAATAGCAAGTTCGTTTTGATGGCAAAATTACTTTTTCAGGATTATATCCGACATCAAAGATGCCAAAGCATCTCCGCCCACAGTCGACTGATCGGGCTATCTCGACTTTTATATACACACTTATATACACAATGATGTTGGATGTAAATATACAAATCGTACTTCATTTCTTTTTAGATTTTGCCCATGTTGGCCATAATCTAAACATGGACTTGGTATCTACATGCTGTCGTCATTTTATGTAAGATCACACCACAGTTTTGAGTTGTCCCCAATACTTAGGCTACCGCCTCAATTTGTATTAATTAATAATGCACTGTCTAACCTAATTGCGGGCGTTTGTCATGACCTCAGACTCGGGTATAGTCAATTACAGAGAAACGCAACACGGTAATGGGCATCTCCCGTCTCCGTACATTTCACTTTCCCATTATAGAATTCAGTACGTGAGAGAAAAAAGGACTTCCCGCTCCTGTCTTCAGCCATATGACACGGCGCGGGGACATTTCCAATAGAGCACCAAATGTCGTGTCCCAAAATGAACCGTATGGGTATTAATACATCAAGCATTGTGCCATTAATAGAAGCTGGAAGTTGTGCATGAAATGTGTACACCAGATTTTGTAATATTGAATGGTATATGCTTTATGTCGGAAGTACCCCTTCAGGCTGCTGTGTATGACATTTCAAACGACTCTGGAAGAATGTATGTACATTTGTCGTCGGGACAGGGGAGTGGAGAAAGTAGTCATGTAACGCGGGATCAGGTTTCTGTGTTGGATCATCATTCCCGCTTACAGGTAACGTATTGCTTATATCATGAATAGTCTCCGGCATTATGTGGCGTGGTACGAAGTCTCCGGCATCATGTGGCGGGACACGACTAAGTCATGCTACGACTGCTCCATGCTTAACTGATAACACAAAGGGAGTTTTTTTCTCTTCATGCAACACCGAGAAAGGTGATACATTCAGATGCATAAGGATTTGGTGAAATTCTCAACCACCATTATTATGTTAAGGCAGGCATTGGGACGGATTAGTTGTTGCTTCCGTTGTTATCAATATTTCTGTCACGATAAAGCACTTTTCTTGGATATTATAACCCGAGACCGGGAAATGTAGAAGTAGTATCGTTTACGGTGGCTGGCAGTTAAATGCCTTTTAGGGGGAATGAATCTGATACATGGCTGCATGGGGTCGTCGTGTCTGTAGTCCTCAATGTGAGGGAAATGGTTACTGATATTTCACTGATCTATGACGGTGGAGTGAGATAGGTTACCAGTTCACGTCACGTCACGAGGCGTCAGACAACGTCACGAGCATTCACAATTTCAGTATGGTTCATCTGATCGGTGGGTGTGCGGCATATAGCAGTAAAGACCCGAAAAACGCCTACCTCTGCCTCCCGCAGCGCCACCGGCGGCAGGTCGGCAAGTCAGGAAGGTACCCGGATGAGACGCTGATGGGACGCAGGTCGGGATTTATCGGAGAGTTACCGGTGGGCGATTGGGCCGGGAAATAGGGTTCTCGCACGCACGTCCTATGTATGTGCACCAAGGAGACCTTTGATGAACTGCGTGGCTTAAAGCCTAACGACAGTGGCAGGAACTAGCGATCTGATTTAAGTGTTGATTGTCACGCAGCTTACAATCAGGCTTATATATACAGGTTTGGGCACTGCACCTTTGACATCTTCCACTCCAGGAAATTGTGTTGCTCCGAGCCAAACTGCGTACACAAAATGGCTAGTCTTGCAAATTACCTGCGAGCAGTTCTAAGGGTTTGGTTGAAAGCAACGAGTACTGACAAATCGTTGGTGAAAGCCACGTGTCGCATGAACAGGGAATGGGTATTGATAGCTGAATATACATGTATAGACATTTATGTGTATATTCACTCACTAAATATCATATTACCTTGATTGATAATTCGCATACTGTGTTTACAGCGTTGTGTGACGTCCAAATACCAATTTTCATAAATAACTGTAATTTGATTATAGCACTTAGCGAGTATCGTTCTGAAATTTGTAAAGTTTGAAAGCTCTCCTCACCACATGAGAAAAAAAAACTCGACATAAATCAATATAGCATGCCAGGCTTACATAAAACAAGCTGTCAATATAGCATGTCGAAGTTATATAAACGAAGCTGTCAATCATGACAGCTTTGCGTGTCAACAACGTCGAGTGTGCCGTGAAGCGGTCATGGTGGTCCATGTTGGGCAGGGCGTGCACACCGAGCTGCCCCGTCTCCTTGGTCTGTAATCCCTCTCTTCTAGGATTATATCGAGTTGCCCGGAAATCCCACACTGTGGGCATGAGGGGGAGCGTAGACCCCCGCACACCGCAGGCCGCTCACGGGACGTTTACGAGTTTGATACCCGTCCAACTCGTAGTATTTGCTTAAGGGATAGGCTTAAGGGATAGGTCCCAGTGCAGCTATTCCCACATTCGATCAGCTCGCACAGTTGTATAATAGTAATATAAGCAGATTAGGAAGGGCCAGGTCGTCCCGCCCTGTAAACCGTTCACAGTAATCACATGGAAATCCTAATTAATAAAGGCGCATGAGCGCCGGATGAGATGTTGGTAGCAGGTGGGATTAGTGACCCACGCTTGTTGAGATTTTAATTACAGGCTCCTCCAGTCGCTATTTGGATTGTGCATAAGTGTCGTCTCGGGGGAGGTGGGGAATAATGTACTAACTGTGCTGTTGTGTTTCCTTGCCAACCACCCACGGGTTTACCCACTTGGCCACCCACTCAGTTACCCACCCAATCACCCAGAGGAGACCTGTGTTATCAAGATGGAAATATGTCGTTCTACCTGAAAGGTTACCTTTGACAAGGTTCTCATAACGATTTGAATTAGAAACTAAACACATGTATACACTGACATTCGTACTAATTATATATTTTATGTAAATCAGTTGGGGAAATTCTGTAATGATCATATGATTTTTACATTTACTATGATAAAGTAGGCGAGTGCTTCGCAGCACACACAAAAAAGTTGTACCCACGATGTTGACCTTCAACGTATTTTGCTCCTAGCAATCTTTGACTCCCCAAATATTTCACTCCAACACAATGATCTAGTAGTACATTGAAACAGTGGTTTGACCAAAGTGACATTACAAGATACTGGATTATATTGACACAGGTAAAAAAATATATAGAGAGGGATGAGAAGCTCTTAAAAATGCCTCCCTCCCCACCTCCTCAAAACCTCATTCCCCGACTGCCAACTCGACCAATCCATCCAACATGCATTTCTGCCAAAGAAAACATGCGCGTTAATGAAGTTAAGGTAAGCTTACACGAAAACAACACGACAGTGGTGTGCTCAAAGGCTTGGCCTTGCTGTACAAGGCAGAGTGAAGTGCGGTCATAATACGCCCTGTCAACAGAGTGAGTCCACCAGGCGGCGCGCCGGTCGCCTACGGGGCAATTACTCACAGCGTTTACGGGTGTTTTGTGGCGGGCCTAATGTGTTTATGTTTGGGCATGTCCTGCGAGAAGCATTTGAGCTGGGCACGGTCTTAGGGCGCCTCTCAAGTGTGGATCTAGAATGGTAACCGACGTTTTGTTGGTTTAACGGACGTTTGATTGGACTGATTGAAACATGCTGATGACTCGGGGAATATTGCTCATATCGTAAACTGTGTTGGGATTGCGCTTTTGTGAGGGTTCCCAGGTTGAATTGCGCTGAATGCGTGGCTATGTTGTTCTACTCATATTGCTACTTTATGTGAGAGACGCGCAATAGTGGGAAGTCCTCCTCAGAGTGTGTGGTGAATAAATCATTGCGAAGGTTATATACAATATTGCCCATATTTTACACAATATTATCAACATTTTATACAATATTATCAGCATTTTATACAATACAGTATTCTACATGATGTTGGCAGTATTAATACACAATATTGCCAGAATTTTACCCATGTTTGTTATAATATCAACGTAGCTTTAAAAAATAATCCCTCCTCTGACATTAACGCTAAGCGGTCTGAGAAAAGGCCATCAGTGGAGTTTCTGTAGTTTAATGAAATATTTCTCCTTGTATGACTTGACACAAGTGACTTTATTGAAGGTGAACATATCATATTACAATCGATGAAATCTGGCAACTTGACGCACTTCCTGAATGATTTTTCCTCTTGATTCTACACCGAGAGTAAAGCATACTTAGATTTCGTAGAAATCTGCTTCACCTTATTTCACATCACTTGCAATATGAAGCACGCAATATCTAATCCGATCTTTCCTTTTTCCTTTTTAGGTAAGTACTGGTCTTGTGCTGTTTGACTTCCACGCTCACGGTAAGGTTACATTTTATTCACCGCCGGTATTATACGCAGGCCTCACACCCCTTTTCTCCTGAAAGAGTAAATTTCTGGTTTGATGAAGTGGAGAGGAAAATAATCCAATATAAATGACTAAAATATAAAAAACACAGGTAAATTTGTAGCTGGAGATGTCACACCCACAGGTGCGGTGACAGATCGTTCATTTCACAGTCCATCATCAGGTCCTCAGCAAAAGGCCCGCGGGAAGGAGTGTTAGACAAATGGGCTGCCACACACAGTGGCTCTTATACAAAACCGTATGACACCTTTTTCTTATTTTCTTTTCATATTCACATTCGTTTTGTTGTTTTTTTTGCGTCGAGGGGCTCCTGGTGTCAAATATATTTCTACCGGAAAGAAAAATGGGGGGAAAGTCGCCCTAAATCCACCTCGGTGTCTGCTCTGCGGTAAAATGTCGACGTCGGGGTGCGGTGTTGGCGGTATGTTTGTTTGTTTACTCCAGCTCTGGTGTAAACAATGCCCACACGCCGTAAACAAGAGTTAAAACCACTTCGCGCCACCGCAGCGCCCTCAACTGGCGGCGTCCCGTATCACGATCCACACTGGTGCTGGTTCCTCCGTTCCTGTGGTCCTGGTATTCTCTTTGCGGGTAAGTAACTGGAACCAAGATGGTTTCGTTTCGGGAAGACCAGCCGCAACTAAAGTATGAAGGGGGTAGGTGGAGGAAAAAAGACATGAATGTTCTTTTTCAAAGGCATGCCCTGTGTAGTGCCAGAAGTGAGATGTATACGGATATCTTAGTTCAGATGCTGTTTATCACGCTCCTGTTGTTTGCATTAAGTTAGTCCCGTTAGTAATATTCTACATCCTACCGCCGCTACACTCTCTCACATCCCCATGACGCCGGTTATCTAATGGGACTAAAATGCTCGGGACTTTATTCATGCAAATTATATGGCTTCGTAAATATTCCTCGGCGGTCGTGTAACCCATGTAGCCTCCAATAAAAAAGGAATCCATATTCCTGGCACCGACGCGCGGCTCATACCGACACTGTAATCACACCCAAGGTCACGCCAGGGTCAAATGACCTAGTGGTCAAGGGCACACCAGGTCAAATGACCCAGCCGGCCGGGGGCTTAATAGCTAAGTGTGTGTACAGGCTGCGTCGAGGCCGTTTGACCACCGGCCGAGCCTATTAACTTACCAGGGGCTTCCCGGGGATGGTTCCCGGGGGAGATGGGCGGGCGTTTCTAGGCGTTTCTAGGAACCAATATGGCCGCCACATGAGGTCATATTGTAGGTCAGGGCGGATAACCTTTCAACCTTGTGGGACCCCTAGTAGGGCTGGGCAGTGGTATCTAGTGGTATCTCGGGATATCTGTCCTCCACGGTTGGGCTCCTCCTGTCACTCCTGACGATGTGTGAGGAAGGATGGCGACATGTTTTATCATCAATATTGTTTTTACAGCGAGTGAAACGGATGTTAAATGCATCACATCAGAAGTTATGGGGTATTTCAGATAGACCACTGGACCACCATAGTGGTACACTGGTGACGTTGAACCACAGGCGACTTGACGAAGCAGACCAGGGAAGAATATTCAGCGAACCAAAAGTAACTGAACTATACCAGACCTCCGAACATGATAGTGGGAATGGATCTACCGGCTGCTTCATACTCATTTCTGAAAGAACCCATGCTCTAACAACTTGTAGAGATGACAGTTTTCCTATTTTCCACGGGAATCCTTTTTTTTTCATTTTCAGTTTATAAAATTCTTTTCTCCCTAGTAAGAATAAACAGATGATAAATTGGGCCTCATTCACAACAATAAACAGTGGTTCAAAACTCCCCCCACACCCCCAGCCTGATTCCATGTTTTCTCAGCCTTTCTGGAGCAGTGAATTCGATTTGAAAAACTCCAACTGACATCCCTAAAAAGAGAAAAGATGAAAACATGTTATGCCTCCCTTAGAGAACACATATATAATCCCGGTATACAATATGATGTGATTTTTAAAAAGACACTCTAACAAGGTGCTGAAATATGAAAGTATACAGCTGACTTTTATACACGTACGCAGACCTGCCCGGAGCAGCTCACACAGAAAGCATTACAGAGCGCCTTATGAAGGAGTAGCTCACAAACAGCTCATAGTGCAGATCATCCCCAGCTACACCGGGTCTCTCAGTAGGGAGGAGATGGTGATGGGACTCTGGGAACGTCAGGTAACCACCAATTACCGGCTCGAGACGAGCCCAGACTTCCTCTCTCCCCGCTCACACTGTACACAAAGAGTATGACCTGCGGCTAGGGGTGGGAGTGACTGAAGGATTGTTAACCCGCACCTCTGTGAACGCCCATACAGGACGAAGTATTCAGTTTTACGAGATGCTCAGTTCACTCACCTCATCGTACACTAGTTTAAGGGCATTGTGATGGTATACTTTATTAGCATATACAGCAAGAGGAAAAAACCAAATGACACCTTCACAGATATGTGCTGCTTATTATGGTTTCGCGAGATATGGACTCGGTTCTTGTGCGCAAGGAATAAAGATATCACGGTGTTGACTGACATATTTTCCCGTCGTAAATAAGGTCATGTTGACGTAAGGATTGGCGTCTTCAAACCCACATTTGATATACTACTTAGCTGGCTGCACGTGGTTTAAATCCGTCGGCTCAACTCGTAATCAGTTGCACCTTGAGTCCGAGGGTGAGATAGAAAAAGAAAACACACAAGTTGTACCAATGTGTGTGTTTGTGTGTTTTGGTTCAGATGGACGTTTTTCACGGTGCGTGCGGGGGTTTTAGGGGCGGGGGAGAGGTGACGGGGAGCCCGGTGGAGGATTGGGGAGCCCGCCCAGGCTGGTCCCCGGCCAATCCGCTTAGCGTAACGCGGGAGGCGTAACGTCAACATGCGGAGGGCGCACGCCGCTAGGTGGCACAGTGGGTCCCCACAGACAGGTCACAGTGACAGAGGTCAGTCTGTCATCAAGACAGAGGTCATTGGGTTACTGTGATAGGTCATTTTGACAGGTCACATAGATAGGGGTTTATGGTATGTACCTACATCTCAAAGATCTTTTAGTCTCTATCATAGTGTCCTAGGTCACTATGACGTATATCTGTCACAACCACCAAAATATGCACGACTTCTAGTTACGTAGGATGCTCTGAGAGATTTCAAATGAATTGATGACAGTTCGCTGTATTAGAGAAATATGGGAGAAAATTCTTGATAAAAGTTCTGTGTTTACTTTGAGTATGGTACGATACCACATTAATCATGCACCTTATCTGTTGTTGTCTGGCTGCCATATGAATGTAGATAGACATACAGATACCTTTTGATAAGAATTGGAATTCAATTCGCCTTGATAAAAGATACGTCGTTACTGGCCTGTTGAAAATGACCATGTTTGCCTGAATTCATTCTTGTTGCTGTAAGAACTACACTGAATGTAACCTATCGTTCCCAAGATATACCCACATGCAGATCGACACACCTATCTAAGGCCAGATATGACCGTGCTTCACCACGATGCTAAACACAATAGCTATGTCTTCTATAGCGATCAAAACATCAAACACTAAAAGACAGTGTATATTGGTCGATTACATGAAACTTATACCACCCAAGAAGAGACACGCCTTATCCTGTTTAATATGAAGGTGGTACGTTAAAGGCGTGCCATACCGTTGTGAATGTAACTTGGGAGGCTCACTATACGGAGTGTTCAAAGCTGGCGTTGGCTAAAAGTGTGGTGGTGTGGACTCATGATGCACGTGCAGATAATGCGTAGGTGTTTTCACAGACACTGATGTGCCTCCTTCAGAATGCAGCTACCTCTTCAATAATGAATGCGGAGAATGCACAACGTCTGAGGTGTCAATGAGCTCTCTTTTTTGAAACTGAATACAACCCCCCGAGGGACTTACAGCTGCAGCTTCCTAATAGACCTTTCACTGATACCTAAGGTAACCACACCGTTTTGTATGCTCAGAGAGTTAAGTATAATGCAGTTCAATTCAGTGGCATCTCCGGTCAATGTAATAACATTTCAACAGAAAAATTGTTAACCACACCCATTCCGCTATTAACAAAAGGATCAAAAAGAATGATCGACAGCTTATATGGAGATAGGACATGAAAGGAGGTGTTGTTCCGAGCTCACATTCGTGTTAGGTTCATATAGAAGTAAATGGAAAAAAGCTCTTGTTATAAACGTGGGGTTGAACTCAATGCTGGTTTCCTCAGTTTTGTGACAGCTGCTATTTGCGACTGTGCTCGGAGAGTGCAGCACATTGATGGCGTTTCGGTTGTCAGTGTCATGGCGACCGGAAAGGATCAAGGCGCATGGGAGGGTGGGAAGACCAAGGCTCATCCCTGATTGGTTACAGCCATACGGGGTCGCCCCATTGTCAATCAGGCTCTCCTGTGGAGTTATCCCGCCGAAAAACCCGCCGCTGTCATTTAAAAGCGACAGCATTGATTTACACGCGCAAAGTGCAGCGCAGTTAAGGAATCCGACTCCCAGCAACAGTGCAGTCGCCTTCCTAAGAAGCTCCTCTACAAAGGGAAGAGCAGAATGGAGGAGGCTTCCTCTGGCCCCGTGTACAAGGTGCTAGCGAAGAATGGAAACTGGTGGTGAAAAAACCAACCCAGAAAGAAGTGGGGTGTGGGTATTCGGTGGGGAAAGTGTTAAAATGTCAATGAAAGCCCGGCTCCGACGTGAGCGCACTGTGTCCTCGAGGCGCCGGCGAGGTGTGGCCGCAGACGCTGATTGACAGCTGCGTTCCCACAGGTGGCGCTGCAGGATCAGACGCCGATCCCTACCCGCCACCCACGCCCTCCCCATTCTCCCAGCGCCACTACTACCAGGTCACCCCACTCACACCACAAGCTCACCCTCCAGCCTCCCCCACTAGGCAAAAGGTAGCTTTTTGCTGAAGGGCAATTTACACTAGGACCACCCCAGATCACGCCGGGACATTATTTTCTCGTCATCCCTTATATTACAGGCATGCCCCACGTTTTCCTGCTTATTATGACCAGTCTCCTGTCACTTCTCTCACTTTTTATATGTAGAACTGCGATTGTGATACTGATTTAAAATTATACGGTATATATGTTTGGACGGGTGTTTCACGTCTGCCTTTTATGTTATTTATTCCTGCTGGGATCCATTTATTTCTTCTGTGAAGGAAGATTTTGTGCATACGACAATCAGCAATACAAGAATAACCCTTTTCAGTATGGTTTGCAGTCAGTATGAAGCAGAGATCAGGTACATTAGACTGACGTCACCTGATAGAGTGTACACCAGAGACTGACGTCACCTGGTAGAGTATACACCAGAGACTGACGTCACCTGGTATACTGTACACCAGAGACTGACGTCACCTGGTATACTGTACAACAGAGTATATCAGATCCAATCACTGGCGCACTCCGTGGAGGTAGGTTGTCGCCCTGACGTTGGCGCAGGCAGGTGGATTGACGGATTGGTGGTAGCGCAGGAGCTGTGGGTGGCCGGGTGAGAGGGCACGGCTGAGGACCCGACACGAGCGAGCTTACACTCCAGGCGAACAAATTAGAGCGAGGCGAGGCGCGAGCACGGTAAAAATCACAGCTATAGCTCACGTTAGGACCATAATGAAACACCGGTGGGATACGAGGAGCTAGGTCTCGAGAATGATTGTTGTTTTGTTGAATCAGCGACTCATCGTATCTATACAATAGGAATCAGAGAGAGGAATTCTAACACCATAACACGGTAGAGACTCTATTCACAGACCTTGAGATGTCCAATACTTCAAGTGTGACATATGAATGAAACGGGATTGCACCTTGGGCAGAAGAAAGGCATACAAGGTGCCGGCTTTTGAAGTCTACGCGACGCGTATCTTGGCTGATCAGATGTGAGATTTCGAGATAAGTAGAAACAGTCGTCGCAGCTGGAGATGGGGAGGGTAAATAGAAGTTACAGGGGTCAGACAAGAAGACGTACCTCAGGGAAAAAGAAGTGAAAAGGATTACGATTGGCTCAGGGTTGATACAGATTGCCTACACTCTTCCGGCGGATGTGTGGGTGCCCATCGCTATGGCTAGCGCTTTATGATACTGGTGAGTGAGACTGTGGGGGGAGAGTGTGTGCTGTGAGGACGTGTCCGGGACGTGTCAGGGCTGATGGCGGTTGACGGTCGGCGGAGACACCGCCCATCTGGACCTGCTCACCATGCGTCTCTCCTAGATGAGCAGCTCGCTCCACTCATAGCAAATGACATACAGCTCCTCGCTCTCCCACCACAGCCGTCCCTAATCGTCCCCATCCAAGCAGATAGTTGCATCTCTAGCAGAGTTCTTTTTGGAGAATGACTTTTCCGATGAGTCTCATAGTAGGGAGCAGAGTTGGTCCGTACAGGAGTAGAGTAAGAGAAAAAGTCTGGTGGGAGTGTGTATGTATCAGTTATTGGTATACAGACGCGAGGTCTCCCAACATCTGGTTGGAGAGTGTGAGCTGCTCGCCTCGGGTTAGACCTGGCCAGCTGCTCGTCGTGTCACAGACGGTGGAGCTGCTCAGAGCTGCTCCTGGTGGGTGAACCCCGGGCGGGCGGGCGGGCGGGCGGCAGGTCGAACCATGACGGCACCGGACTAGATCCTTCACGGCACCACTCCGCCCTCATAATTAAACCACACGTGTGTGCCAACCCGATCCAACCTCTTACAAAAAACATGGGTGGTTCTTCCCCCCCCCCGTGGCTGGAGGAAGGAGATATTTCACATATTTGTGGGCGTGGAGGAAGAGGAGCGGGCGGTGAGGAGGTTGGCGGATGAAGCTGGACGGCCGGGCGTGATGGAGGTGGCGGCCGTGGAGGTGTGAGGTGCGGCGGCGGGGTGATGGGGTGTGGGATTGGTTGGACAGGTGGAGAGGCTAACGGAGGGGCTGGGTGGTTAGGTGGTAGTAGCAGGTGCATCAATCACTGCGCTTCTAACTACCGCAACGACCACCGCCACCACCCTTACCCTGCCTTGCCTTTAATGCCAGCCGTCCCTCCCTACCCCCTGACGCTTTGAAGGACTCTCCCCAACTCCTGTCACCAGCATGTGGCTCCACATGCTCTTGTAAATGACATAGTGGACATTATCAGCAATTTGCAATGTAATAACCGTTGACAAATTAGGATCTCAAGCCCATTTAATGATTGTGTTCATTCAGTCGGTTGGTGATATCAGGGGATGGCGACGGTTATTGAAGCATTGCGTGGTCCTCAGATTGGTATTCAGGGAAACATCAATTCGCGCATTAAAACCAGTGACATCCATGAGCAAAATTGGCATAAATAGTAAAAGCTGCAGCTTGACGGAACATAGAATCACAATTTGTGTATTGGAAGTTCTGCAAGTGGATGCGGTCTGTTCAATTTTGTATTGGGGCAAGTAGGCGTGAAAAATCTCTTCTTTGCCCGCTTTTCCCATTAGAGTCTCTTCATTGGCAAATTGCTGCTCCCCCTTCCAACCTACTCACCCAATTTAACGCCCTCATTTTGGACTGGCGCCGGAAGTGACGTCTGCGCACGCGCACACGTAAATCTCGATCTCATCACATGACCAGCCGCCACATCACATGACCTCAATGCCGGGCTTTGATTGGCTGGGACTAATATCCTTCCGGTCGACGGCCCTGTCTCGTGTTAGGCAGAAATAAAAAAACCGGTAGTAATACGCTGACTTATCAGCTTTCACATAGCGAGCCTGTCCCACAGCGTTTTTAACTTAGATCTCGGAATTAAAGAATTGAATACTGAGCTCTCATGACTTCCCTTCATTCAGTTTCCTTTTTCTTGGTAAGCAATAATGTTAAGTGTCCAAAGTATTTCCCTCATGCCAATCAGTTCCAATGAATATAGAGAATTGTGCATTGATTCGGTAGTTTCCCAAGCTCACTACAGTCAAGATCACTATTTCAAGTCGGTAACCTCAAACATTATTCATAAAATAAGAGAACATAGAAGAGGAAACGCTAGAACACACATCATACCAATCTGAAATATATTGCTAGCTGCTTGAAGGCGACCTTCCCAACATATTGCTTGTCGAAACTGTCTGATAGAAAGCGTATTCGATGCCCAGCTAGCTGTCTCATTACAGTTGATTGATAAAACAGGTTCCTCCTATATTCCATATAATTGAAGTGATATCCAAACGATATATTTTGCCGTGATATCCAGTCTCAGAGGGTAGCATGGAGGGTGTATTTGTGGGTGATATACAACCATACGTCTGATTCATTCTCAGCCCTGGATGCTCCATACAAGGATTGCCAGCGTGCTGCAACTGCTGTAGTGGGCCGCAGGATAAGGAAACGCCTCAGATGGCACCTGGCCTCACCCCTTACACATATTAAGGTGTCGTGTTGCATGCTCCGACCCTGGAGAGGCCTCATCCACGGCCCTGGGGGTGAAGGACCAACACACCCGTTCCCCGGTTATTGCTGCAGCCAACAGATTGATCTTGTTTTCTTCAATTCACTCTTCTCACCGGCATTCTAGGTGCTTAATGAAAGAAACCTGATACGTCTGAATGACCATCGTCCCTTTTAATTGTGTTTTTTCCTACTTTGTTATAGTTTTATCACAACTTCGTTTTGGATTTTATCGTATTTTCACATATCATTGGTCATAGTGCATAATGGGGTTATTCATAAGGGTTGCAACTTTGGCCAGTAGTTGCCGATAGAACTTAACTTTCATAGGGTTTCCTGGAATCAGTATTTTCTACACACCTACATGAAGATACTTCTCCTCCATTGCCAGAAGGAAGGAAGGACACATTAATTAATGAGGTGCAATAAAGATCAGCACACCATTGTTATTGACACACCACCCACAATGCATCACCGCATGATACTCATGCGCATTGGCGACAGACCCACAGGTCCTACACATGTCTAATGAACCCAGTCGGTATTGAGCAGATTGGTGGAAGCAGGGTTCTATTTTGTGGTTTGACCTGGACCGTGCTGTCCCCACAAGGGGTGATTGTGCCGAGTGGTTGGGGATGCCTTTAGCCCGTTGACGTGTGCACGTCTGCATGGCGGAGAGGTGCGTGTCCGCGCGCACGACACTGGCCTACTGACACAATAATTGCCATGTGAGTTGAGTGTGAGCTTAAGTGTAATCCCAGAACAGTCTGGAGGCAAAGCTGCATGGTGGAAATTCGTTAACACTTGGATGGAGTGCGAGCGATCAGCAAATCTTTGGCTATACATGTATTTCTGCGTGGACTCTATGCTGCACACTTACATACAGCGCTGTGAGCCAGGCAGGCCAGAAACGTGAGAACCTGTATGCGTTTTGAGAGTAAAATTGCAAATTCACTGCTGGCAACAGTGAGCAGTTGAACACCAACAGGGACACCTAACAAAACACTATGTGGAAGAACGTGTTCTGTGAATGACAAAAGTCTGTGACATAAATGTGCGGTAAGGACTTGGAGCCGAGATGCGCGCCATTACCACCACGCTGTAAAATGTACCTGTTGTGCCTGTAGTGTACAACCGAGGTTGGAGGGGGGGGGGGGGGGTGAGGTAATATACCAGTCTCTGGGACACGGGTCTCCGGGCCCTGGGCACCGGGCGCCGGGCACGCTCTGCCGGCCCGTGGAATCAATGTGTTCGGCCTGGTGTGAAATGGGAGCTTGCGGAGACCTATTTGTGTCACATGTGGGCGGATAGCGAGGCGAGTTGCCACTATGCAGGCAAGTGTCCGCAGCCACTGAAGCCAGAGCACCAACTCCCCCTCAAAAAGGGCGCCAATTGGTGAATGCCTGCAAGGCGTTCGGGCCCGTGACGGATTCGGGCTAGAAATGCCAGGTCGGCGTTCAGTGCCAAGCTCTGGACGATAATAGGGGCACGGAAGGCCCACACCTCTAGAAATGAGGCTGATATCCGGAACGAAGCCGGAAGCACAATCTGCTATCCAGGTCGTCTTGCACAACTATGCCTATCAGAAGGTTTAATCCCTCGCTTTAAATGTTTCTACCAGTTTTTTTCTTCAATTTAGTTGTATTTACTTTCAGAACATACTGAAATATGTAATATGCTGAATACTGGACAATACTCTCATTATTGTCTGTTTGAAATGAAATTCAGGCCAGCTGCACATGCTTTGTTACTGAGTAGAATGATCCTGACGTTCTGAGATAATAGCTTCCGCCGTATACACGTCTAGTTTGATTATGGGGAATAATGTTGAATTTTAACAAGCATGCCAGATGAAGCAATTCCCAAGGCATGTATTTAACGAGACACCCCCTGCCTGGGAAGCGAGCATGTGAGACAGCTCCCATCACGGTGAAAGGTTTTGGATGAGGCCACTTTGTTGCCACTGTGGTGCGGATGCGGTCCCAATCACCTCTGATCAAAGAACGAAGTACAATTACAGATGGCATGAATCTGTCTTTGTGATCGGTACTACGGTCATTATTACTTTATGTAGTCGTCGTCATTGTCTATCTGCAAGTGACAAGAGAGCAGACGACATTTGGAAACGAGGCTTCATATTCTTCATGTGTCATGTGAACTTCTTAATGATAAAGACTGTTCAATAGATATTATTTGAAGGAAGGCTAGGCTTGCCAGGTTACTTAATGATGTTCGGGATATCTTATTAGATGTTTTAGGTGAAGGAACTTAATACAACGCAGGTTTGATGGAGGCATTCAATTTGTAAATACATCCCACATGCATAAAGAATGGCACGACTCACGGGTAAAGGACACTATAATTTTGCTTTTAGATCTTAAATATGCCTTTACCAGACTTTTGTATTCTAACTGGGCAACAAATGATGAATGTTCTTTCTGATAACGTCTTCCCTAAAATCCCGTTTATTTTTAACTGACAGCAGTGATTGAGCCCAAACTTTATTCGCTATAGGACATCTATAATAGGAATGAAAAAAAGACTGTTGTAGTTATTGCATGCTGGATGGGAGGTTGGATAATACACATACAGGAAGACCTGAGCATCAGAGACCGTTTACAAGAAGGCTTTGCACGAGCAAGGGCAGCATGCAATCTAAGTGGCCATGAAGTGAATGTGATACCACAGTGGTTCTGAGCAGCAGTATCAGCTATAGGAACTGTGACATGTGATGGTTCCAAATGCTGATTCCGTGTTTACCTTCGTCTCGTCGCCATATATTGTGGTTGAATGGACCTTTTTTTCATTGTTCATCGATGAGTCGTTGGTTTTGACATTGAATCAATACAGCGTTATATACATGTACTCGTCGATTGAAGTACGGGGTATATGTATGCCTGTAACCATTCAATACACGGTGTTCTCCTCGATTAAAACAGTAATACACTAGCAAACGAAGCTGCATGGTTTTCTCTCTAGTCCCAATATTTGGCTCTATAACGCCTCAGGTCATGATGGGATTTGATATTCTGTCGTTGAAGTTACATGTTACCATCTTGCTAATTCGATACATAAATTGAAACATATATCTGAGTATTTAACTGAGAGTGGCTCACCATGTAGTTGTAAATGTTGAAGCATTCTAGTCTTGGCCGTGGCTGCAGTTTTCTGTTGTGAGCCCACACTGCGGGCTTGAAGAATAAATAAGGCTCATTTTGCCGGAGATTTACTCTGTTGGCAGGTGCAGGACAGCTGCCAGCTTTAATTTGTGTTTAGGGATAACGTGAACGCGCATAATGAAGTGTTGGCGAAACGACATGGCTGGCTTTTGACATGGGGTTAAGGCTTACGTTTCATGCATCTACATAACATCTATATACGTATACGTCAGCCCGCTTCTCTCACGTACCAGAATTTCTCAAATTGAGGCAACACAGATGTTCAACAACACCCTCTGTAGCACGTTCGTTGAACTCTGTATCCTCAAGGCATCGGATATAGGGAGACAAATAACCAGGTGCGTTTCAGGCGTGTGCCAAAAACGTAGGCAGGCTGTGTCGTGTATGTATACTCCTAGCAGAACCGCGGTATTCAGGGCCATTTGATAGAGTTCATAGACATATGTATATAAATAACCGCGCATATTTTCTACTCCATTGAGTCAGCCTTAAAGCAGCATTACGGCGCTGAAGGACGGCATATGCCAGATCCTGTATTGTATGTTGGTGGCAGTTGTTAGGGGAGACGGGGGATGATGACGATGAACGGGCACTTACAACAACCGACTGGCACCGGGCTAAAAGGTAGTGGTAGGACCTGCCTGGGACCTCCAGCCTCGGGGCTCGGGCCTGCGATCGCAGCCTTTAGCTGGCACCTCGGAGCCATGACTAACACGTGCTAACTAGCTTTGGGAATCAGATCGATCGAGTTAGATCCTCCCCGTGGGGGTGCAGGTGGTCGGCCGCTGTGCCTAGCACTGTTCGGTTGGACAGTGCTCCTCCTGTGACCACCTCCAGCCACCTCCAGCCTCACACCGCTCCAGCCGCCACAGTCTCCTGTGTGAAGAAGACATGCCCTAGTTCGTGTCTCCAGCTGCTTCTAAGTTCTATGACTTAACTTATCCTTTTTATTTATCAGGTGTAAGCCAGACTACAAGTTGTCTTTTGAAGACGGGGTTATAGTCTATGCATATGCCTGCAGATAGAAATACTGGATGAACTCGGAACTGTATGCATGCACAGAGTGGATTTTGCAATTTATATCCACTAAGTTTCCATCTAAAAAAAAAATCAACGACTAGATGCGAGATTTTGAAAGCTTGAGTCACAGAACATATGATTCAGCTGTCTTGATTCATCAGAAAAATAATTAATAAAAAAGAAAGTATGGTTGGAGGTGTGCATGTCGAGCAGTGGAGTGGCCTTTGCGTGTTGCGGTGTTACTATTCGGGGTTCTATTGTAGGATTAGGGATTAAGGGTGTGGCTGGGGAAGGGATTAGGCGGTTAAGGGCGGATTAGAGACAGACCTGGCAATAGGATTACCTCCGTCAGTCCCGATTTGGCTCAGCCTCCAACACAGTAGATGGAGATCTCTGGGGTTCTAGATCGAGGTGACTTATGGAAAATTGCATGTTCCGATAAACACTAGTGTGTATGGAGGTAGCTTTTAGAGGCCACTATCACGAGTCTACATTTTCTTCTTCTCATACATTGTATTAGGATGTGAATCTATGTATGTCTCACAATATGGCCACGAAATTTTGCTTGCTGAATATTGGCAGATATTATTTCCATTACTTATACAACTGGTAATATTCTAAATCTGTATCTACAACCCTATTTTCCCGCCTCCTTTATTTTGAACATTAATAATACAACCAACATGATTATACATGTGCATGTATATAGGTTTTCCATGAATGCTGCTAGCGCTAGATCTCAGCTGCTAAGTAAGAGAGTTTTGTGTGTATCCGTGCGCCACGTTTGCTATCCGAAGTTTCTGTAAAGGTTGCCATTTTTACCCCCGACCGCCAAAGCATTAAGGGCTCGCTGGCAAACGCCGCGAGTCCGCTGCCAATGCGTGGCGTGCTCACCGAGGCTGGCTATATGCTGGCATGGACACCACTATCAGGTAGTCTAGTATCTCTCCGCTTGGTCACGGCAAGCTGGCTACATACCGAAAGTAGCTGTCTGGGTACCAGCAGACAGGGGATAAGATGGCGGAAGTGAGGGGGCAACGATGACAGCGCCCCTGGTGCTACACAGTGCCATCGCTCCTCCTCCCCCATAAAGCCTCACTCTGGCTTTTCCATTTCGGCCGAACAGGACGATGGGTATCGCAGAGATTGAGACCACACGTGGAGGAAAGCAGACCCGGGTTAGAGTAGTCAGTCTGACCGTGTTGTAGAGCAGGATGGTGATGGGATGGGGGGAGCTGCATGTGCCTGTTGTGGAGGGATGGTTATAAGCAGGGACACGCAAGTGGGAGGCGGGCAACAGCACGGGACCAACTTTAGGAGAGTGGTTGTGGCCCCTAAGATTCGAGGTCAACTCTCAACTGCAGAGCCGTCCCAAGGCGCGAGAAAATATTATGTAAGGAGGTCAGGGTGAAGGTCGGGGTTTGCTGCGAATGCAGTCTTTGGCTACTCGGTCTACTCTATTCCTTATATGGAATTAAGGTAATGGGACAACTCCATGGTGTTAGATCGGGGTAGAGTTCTTGGAGAGATGTGCCTTGGAGGTATGGACTGGGAGTACAGCCTGGAAGGGACTGGGAATGTGGCCTTGAGGTAGGGACAGGCAATGCGGCCTGGAGGTAGGATCCAGGAGTACGGCTACCTGGCCACATCAAATATGCTAATAAGGATCCCTGGAGGTCTGCCCGAAACGAGATTTGTATTACTTTTCAGAGATTTGTAATTCCCTTCATTAAACCACGCTAAAAGAGGTCCGGTCGCAAGAAGCGAGGCAATCAGAGTGACAGGCGCACAGACAACACGACAACAATTATTATCCCCGAAATTTGTAGGAAAAAAACAATTAGAAATTTTTAAAAGATTTCAAACGCAAAAATTAACGATATGAAACATTCATCAGTGTCAACTAAAGCAGACAGCTCGCCTAATCATGTACTACAAAAGCCGGCGCGGGTCTCGAATATAAGCTATTAATTAGGGAACTGCAGGTGGGAGTTAGCTTTCAGTCATCATTTGTGATGGCCAGGCGGACTACAGGGATGGCAATAGGGAGGTGAAAGTAATATATGTTAGCTGGGTGGGGTGCAGGATACTAATGTATAAACCCAGTCCTGGTATGCCTTTACCGACGTGTCGCTGCCAATGATGGATGGATTCCAATGGGAGCGTTTTTTGGTGGCAGTGGACCCAACTGCCTTTACAGACGTGCTCACTCGCCTGCTCACTCACCCGCTCACCTACTGCTCACCCCGCCCGCCCGTCACCCCGCCGCAGCCCTCACATGACGCCAACTGAACCGCTACTGAACGACACCCAACATCACATTCCCATTTCGAGGATCCAGTTGGAATGCCTGGGTTTGGCACGCCGCCGCTTTCTGCCCCGCCCATTTAACCCCGCCATATAAGGGCATTGGGCCGTGATGGGGCCGTTGTCATTAGAGCTATGCCGGAGTGGGTGAGACGGGAAGAAAAACACCAAACAAACCAACGAGAATGCGTTTGATCAGGCAGCCGGTGATCTGTCATTATTTGGGGTATACTATGGCAGTGTGGGTGCCCGGTCATTGTGAACGGAGATTAGACTATAGTTGGGTTCTTTGTGTGATGTTTGCGTTTCCATGCGCTGTAGTGGAAGTCGAACCTCTATAGAACTGCTTTTATGGTGAAGTCAGCCTTCTCTCCGACTGCTAGCATTTAGCAGTTGAAGTTGTCATTCCTCCACTTACCTCACAGGAAATATCAAATGGATGAGGACATGCTAGACATTGATCATGAACAAATAGTCAATACATCTCACTGCTGCAAATATAATATATTTCTGCTGAGTGATCTGTGCTTCTAGTACCATTTTTCTGCTGCTCGCCTGAAACACTCGGCAGTTGTATAGTAATAGACATGTCCTTTTTCCAATGTTTCATAGGAAGTAGAAACATTAGACTGGTGGCAGAGAGTGTGCCTCTATGTGTCACATCATGTAGTACTGCTCACACTGACCAGACCTCGATCAGGAGCAGGAGGAGACTCCTGTGGTGGCGTGGCCATTTCCTGCCTGTTGGCGTCTTAGTGGAGAGGTCTGAATTGTAACCTAACGCCCTATGTCAGTCTACCTTCTAAGGCTTGATGCCTGGCGGTGGAAAATCATTGCCGTCCATCCATCATCATAATCAGGCCCTCAGTCTACCTAGTCAAGGGTGAAGGATCTGGTTTGTGTGTGTAGGGGAGTGGGGGGTGGGGGTGGGGGGTCAGGTTGTCACCCAAACCAAATGGACACAAGTCGTCGTCTTCAGAAAGCCAAGCGTTCACTCTGAGGTCAGGGTGGGGGTTCTGAGGTCAGAGGTCAACACCACAGGTTAGAGGTCAGCAGTAGTTAAAGTCCATCCATCACCTGTTGGGCCGGTGACGTCCTCTGTGGTCCTCTTGATGGTTGTGTTCATCGTTTCCCCCACCTCCCTGGTTGCATTGTGTGTCGTCTAGAAGCACACAGCAGTGACCTGCACTGGGCTCTGTGCTGAATAGGTTCAGTTGGGTTTGACAACACTATTATAAGAGACTGTTCTTGTAAGGCATTTACAGCTTGGGATACGTTAGTGTGTAGAAGCTCAGGCCCTTTGGACTTTAATTGTTACCATGTTGTTCCCCCGGGGGCCTACCGCCGACACACTGTCTGGAAGTTAGAGCTTGCCGGCCCTCAGCTCAACCCTTTGGTAGTTGTCTGGTTTTGTTAAAGGAAAAAAAATCAATTGAAAGTGGTGGCCCGATTTCTTTTAATGCATCTTTTAACGCTGGATAGCCCGGGGCGTTCGGGATTTGCAAAGGATGTAGCAGCCATATACATAGACGCGTATGTATACAGTCTGAAAATCTTCTCAAAGATACATTAGCGAATTACAATACCTGAGTCGCGGCGCCCTATAACCGCATACAGGTATACAATTTTCCTTGAGGCATCCCTAAACCCCTTAGGATCACTGTGGATCATACCAGGCATTGTCATTTAGGAGCCTCTCTCCCCTACTGTGGCCTATAAATACCTGTATATTGATTGCCTGCCTGGCTTCCATGCTACACTGGTGCACATGGAGGTTTTGGGTTGGTGTTTCAGGTACACCAGGTGGTGTGAGATGGGAGGAGTCTTAGTTAGACATTATTAACGTGCCGTCAGCTCTGGGGTCAGATCCACCATTAACGTGTCAATTTAACACGTACACGTCACTGCATTAATCACGGTAAACCTCAGATGGTGAACTCCAGTGCGTGCCACGTGCCAGCAGACGAGAGAGGAGGGGCACAACAACAAGACGGACACGGCCATGCCCCGCTGTGAGCCCCCGTCAGGCACCCGTCACCCTCTACATACCCCACCACCACTGTGCACCACCCCTCAGTGAAGCCACCCTGTCACACTAGACATCCACCCCCCACCAACATATATTAATGACATGCCAGGGATTCGCAGTGTCCATGCGCGTTCATGCCTATACACCACACACAACACGTTGGTGATTTATGCACGAAACGTCATCATATGAAGTCGCCCGCCTCTTTTGATACAGTCGTCTTTTAGTGGATGAAAAGACATACAAAAATACTATAAAGAAACAGCCAGCCCTAGCATATCATCTCCAACCACACCGTCATACATATATATACATGTCCATTGTACATGCAGTATTATATAGGCCAAAAGCAACCTATTTATGACTACGCCCACCATCTGGATCATGGATACATACAACTCCCATACTATTCCCCTAGTCCCTATTCCGACAGCTCTCATATTGTATATGGTCATTTCACTGTCTCTGGACACTAGACCTAGGTTCCATACGACCCTACCCAGAGTGGTCCCTGGCTGTACGATGCCCACACATTGTCCTATCGCGCTGATGTGTGTGAGGGCGGGTGTGGGGGAGGGGTATGCGATTGAAAGGAGACTGGCCCCCTCTCTCCACTATAGCAGTTGGCTCAAGTGGCTGATAAAGGTTCCTCGATAAAAATGGGCCTGGCTAGGGGACCTTGCCCACATGAGAAAGGCCACGCCAGTTCCCGGCGGCCACCTTCCGCTGGCATTGATTTGGATTTGGGGACATCGCTGCCCGTTAATGTCGGACAAATCTAATAGAATATATACGCTATATATAGTGCAGATAGTGGGCCTGTCTGAACGGATATTCATCGTGACTGTGGCTAGTAATAGCCGGGCAGATTTTGTAACCTGCATGCCACCCCTAGAACTATGGAGCTTTGTGGATTTGAATAACAGCAGCACTTTACAGGCTAACATTGTACTGGACTCTGCTGTGTTACACTGAATGCAATCCCATCTCATAGATTCCATTTCACGTGGGTGTGATCCGGGCTGTTTCTCCCACAATTCCTAAGCCCCACCTTGTGTTTCATCCAAGAAACCCGTGTGATAACGCTGCATGGAAAAAAATGTCATTGTCAGAAACATCTTGCAAGAATTGAACTAACTTAACCTGTTGACAAATCTTATATTTAAAAATGTCCACTTGGCATTGTTTTCATTGTTGCCCCATCACTCTCTGTACTACAAGGTGAAAAAAACCCACTACCGCTAAAAATGCGTGGCTTGTCAGAGTCGAGTCAGGGCGAGATTAGAAGTTAACATGGACTGCTGCGTGTTTGAAACTTGCAGGCGACGTGAAGAATTGATTCCTGTCGCGGCCGATGTCGGGTAATGAATAGAAAGCGCGCGTTTACCGTCACATTCCGTGCCAGGGAAATTAAAGACGGTGTGCACGACGGGCGCACGCTATGTTCATATTTAAATGTCTCCATCTCGTTTTCCTCCATTTCTGATCCTTAAACCTCTTATTCATATTCCGCACCATTCAGCTCTTGACTAATGTTCGTATGATTGGCCCATCTAGTGCTATACTTTCTCTGTATACATCTTCACCTTTTCATAATCTCTCCACCTCTCGATAACATCATGTGCTCTTCATTCCTTTACTCCTCCTTCAAATCAGCTTTGTTCTCTTGTATCCTTGTGTCTACTCACACCGGCTGGCCCACGCTTAGGTACCACTTACCAGTGCTACATCTGGTTCTTCGATGTACGTGCTTTATGCTGCATCCTTACTTCATCTCAAGCTTCCTGTTACCGGCTTCAAACCAACACATGGGGTCCGCTCCTAAAATCTATCTTGAGACATTTCTACTCTAAGTCTCCAATTGTAGACTCGGTATTGATTTGTGGTAGCCTGTTCTACAACAGCATGTGTGGTGTATGGTTACATATACAGGGTATTCTTAGGTAACGATGTAACAGTGTGTTTATCATTGACTACGGTTTGCGCAATTTAAATGTGAATTCTGGAAGAGCTGCCAAGTCCACAATGTCTCGATGCGGAGTTTAGGAGCGAGCCCCTGGTCCTTTGCTCCCGGTGTGTGACATTTGCCTACTGACATTTATACAGAATTCCTCTGGTCTGGAATCATCGGCTCTCAGTGCAATCTCCCCTTCTGCCCTCATCAAGTGAATATTGAAAGCCGAGCAGCTCGGAGCAGCTTCAATCTGCTCGTGGGGAGACCTGGCCACTCTGACATCCACAACTCGTCAGGCACACGCTGAGAGCCTGAAGGAGGGGATTAAAATAGAGAGTGGTTGAATTAAGATTGTTCTCTGTAATATAAAACCAGGATGGAGAGGCAAAAAAGGGTAGTAAGAGTAGATAACGAGTACGATGACGAATTACAGATTTCATCAAGTCCTTCCTATTGGAAGCCATTGCGATCAACGCCAGCTTTCTTAGTGAGCAAAATCTAAATGTCAATGCACTGCAGAAAAACAGGAATGTCGGCTAAAAAGAAGAGAGGTTTCCCTCGAGGTTTTTCTTCTTACCAGGATGATAAGGTGCTATTTGAAACACGAGATTGCCATAGTTTGTCCTGGGTTGTCGCCATAGGTTGCTTTCAATGTGTAGTATGTCCACACTGGAGTGGGATGTCGAAAAGGGATGGGAGTTGGAGAAAGACACCCCCTCCATCTACCTCCCTGCTTCCTGATGCCTTTTTGCAGACTGTTATGGAGAGCACCTAAGATAAATGTTGACGCTGGAAACCGATACATGCCTCTCCTATTGACAACTAAAAAACCGAGACGTATGACCACTGTTTTAAACACTCTTTTTGCTCGTCAATTCTTTATTTACCTCCGGGAACACTAGTGTGGGCGTGGAGGTTGCGTTTACATGACGGAGCGACGTCTATAATTGAAACACCACACTCTAGATTATGGAACATAATTCCGCCCTGAGTCACCCGCTGTTATCATCCACCTTATATCGCACCGTCTTTCCTCCTTATCCGCCGCCACGATTGGATACCGGCTGGAGAGGAGCGAGCGCCGGGCTTCTTCCTCCATTAATAAGCCATGCGCCGCGATTATAATGAAGTCATTAGCGAGTCCCCCGGCCAAATAGTTCCCGGACGAGACTCAACTTGGCTGCCGGTTCGCCCGAGGGGGGAGGCCGGTGGAGGCGTCGAGGCCCCACGGTCTCGGCCTGGGGCAGCCAGACCCCGAGGTGCCAACTTTTAACGCCTAGTAACAGTACTGATGTGTGGTGGACATGTATTTTTATGTACGCCACAGACAGTGGGGAGACCAAGCAGATATATGCCGCCCCTTATGGCCGCCCCTCATGGTTTGCCAGTCTGGATGCACTCTGTGCAGTCCAGACCGTGTTTAACATAACCAGCATCATTTAGGCTCCAAATCTCGGTTTACTGCGTAAAAAATGCCCAGACAGCTCATTTGAATCAAGTCTTAGACACAAAAGAATATTTTTGCAATAGTATGATTTTAGTTGAACCATCATAGTGCTATCACAGGATTTTAAGATCGTCAAGCAAAGAGATTAGAAGAGAATATTCTAGTCTTTCTGCGTCAAACTCTACTTTCCATGGTGACTGGTAGTCAGTTTTAGAGAAGAAAACAATTACAGAATATCTAAATTTTGAGTGACGATCTTATAATTTTAACGATGCGCTGTTAGTGACCCACTGTTGATTATATTAACTATATCATAATCGATTATGGGGATGGTATGCGACGGCATGCAGTATACTGATGCATCGGAGGTGAGGGATACAGAGTGGTGGATGGGATCGCCAATATCAGCTGAATCGGTCTCAGGGAGGGCATCATGCTGTAGGGAGTCACCCCACCCACTGTCAGTGTGGCCCTTGTGTGTGATGGGTGCGTTGTGAACCGGTGATGGAGAGATGGTGGAGCACGGGGTTAAAAAGGCATCACTCAGTGACACGCCGTGCCCAGATTAGGTGTTGGGCCGTGTTAATGAAGGCTTCATCGGCGGCGCCCATACCAGATGGCAGAACAGATGCCTCCTTGTTGGAGTTTAGTGTGCGTCGAGTGGTTGCCTACCATGTCACCAAGTCCTTAGCCAGTAACTATGGTAACTAAAGCCACCCATCTATACCTGGTTCAACACGCTCTAACCGTATCCCCGCGAGTGTGTTTTACACGAAATATCGTCTTTTCTCGTGAAGGTATATTTTACGGGGTGTCAGTGGCTTGGGTAGTGTGCCTTTATGGAGGCAGCTCAGGTGTTCTGGTAAGAAATATCGCGTTTCAGCCCAAGCACACATGGCTTTTGACGATGTGGTCTTCATGTTTCAGCTTTATGCGACTTTACGCTGACAGCTCTGGTGTTTAGCATGTTCACATTGACGCCAGCTGAGGCCATTGGTGCAGATCAAGTTCCCGCATGCTTTTAGGCTGAGGTGTGAAGTTGCCCAACACTACTTTGATTCCCGTCCAGACGCTACCCTGAGAAGGTGTATAAAAATTGTTATTGTGGGACATAGAAGCACTACCTGCTGAAAAGACCCCCTCACGCCTGCGTCAGAGAGCTCCAGGCCTCCCAGTCGTCCTGAATGGAACCGGGTGGCCATGAATTTTAATCCTCTTACTCGGGAAAGGTAAACCGTGAGCTTCCCGTGGCAGTAAGATAGCTACTTAGACCTATGCCACTCACAAAGACAACCCTCTTCAGGCAGACGGCGTATGTTGCTGCCAAGGCCGGCCTCTCGACGATGCACGGACAAATCCCACCTTTCTGATCCCATAAAGTATGTGAGAGGGTGCTGTTGTTATTCTGACCTACCTATTAGCTTAAAGCATGCTGGCTGGTCTAATGCCGTAAATGCGTTAACCGTCCTTCAGGGAGATTGCTCTGAGTTAAAATAAGAAATAGACAAGAGGCGCTTCACGGGTAGATTGTTATTGAAAGGACACCCCTGTTACTACAGTATACATTGCTATAGGCGATACATAAAGGCAGGGGGTGTGTTGGCGACCGCAGGTATGGCGCTGGTGGGTAGGGTATATGATAGAGTTCGTAATAGGCAGGTGAGGGCAGGCCGCCATGCTGGTATCATCACTCACCTGCACCCACCTGCCTCAGTCTGCTTTGGCATACCTGGTCCGTCCTACCACACGACCCGGGGCCTTTGCCTTGATGGTTCTCATTTCCCTGACCATTGTGCGCACGGGGCTTTTATACCGAACAAATTACCCTCTAAATCAAACCTTGTACTGGTGTCTGTGCTATCTTTCCAGACCTGTTTAGCTTGGTGTGTTCTTGAAAAAGCGAGAAAAAAAGAGCTCGCGATTATCTATAGGTGAATCATGAACCATACCTTGTCAACTATGTGGATCCTGCAGAAACCAGTTTACTCGAGACAAAGATGGTATACCACGTATAATTTCGTGGGCCTAAAAAGCCTTGTGATTGATTACCTAAGCACTCCGCACAGTGACACGTACCATTATACAAATAGGTAAAATTAGTTTTTAGCTCATTACGTAGGACATCCAAGTAGAGTCGGCATCTTTTGGTTTCCATACATCTGAAAGCTCTGCTGTCTTGATTCCCATAATAACCAAAAATGATGCGAGCAAAAAATGTAGGTATCCTGTCGTTAAATAGTATCTAATGTGATCTGGTTGATGGTGCAATAAAGACAGTAACAGACCCTAAAGTACCTGTAATGACCAGATTACCAGCCACTAATACATTCCTTACAAATGATACTAATATACACCACATTACAACTGTATTAATCATTTCTATATACTCCTGTTCCTTTGGCTCCGATACCTAGATACAAACAACATAACGTTCACAGACTGTGTATCTACTGATGTATTTTCATATCGATATCAGATAACTAGTGCGGGTTCCTTTTGTGTTTATGTGTTGAGCACGATCGTGGCCTTTATTGAAGGTGCACCGACGACCCGTTGCCTGTGTGTACATCACGGCCTGCATTGATTGCCGCCGACCTGGTGATGATGCCTTGTTGGTCAGTATAGTCTGCGTGACCCGCAATGCAGCCCCGTTGATGGTCAGTGTGTCGCCGTGCTCTATCGACCGGAGGGCGTCCAATATCCACTCGGACATCATCTCGGCTGCATCTTGCTCATGTGATCCTGCCAGCAAGATGTGCGTGAAGGAGGATGGTGGGTTCAGCGGGCAGGAGTGTGTGTGAAGTTTTGGTCACGTCCTTATTTCCAACGAGCACAATGCAGGTGAATGAAATACCTATTCCTGTGGACGTTATTTGAGTATACAACTACAGGCGGTCCCAGGTAAAAATTACCATGACCTTAGGTAAAATCATCACAGCAGGGTAACGCAATTGAATCTATGTTGTCTTGATCAGTATGTCGTGAAATTTTTGCTGGTCAAAGTTTACGAGATAAAGCTGAGAGCAAATTTCATGTGAGCAATAAAAACTCGACACGTGTAATAGATCGCTGTTAAGGGCACTGGTCCGTGTACAGACTTAAATATGACTCATCTTATGGTTTTCAAGACCGTTTTGGGTCTGGGTGTTCTAACTAAATTCAAATGAAAAGAAATTAACCAAGCTGAGATATTTTAATATGAAAACTACGAGTAAGATATCTGATAACTCATGACCACATGATGGACGCTCTGGAACATGAACATTCCTACAGGTCAGTACTCGCTCCTGTTTTGCTCATGGGTAATTCGCCCAAGACTGGAAGAGAAATGACCAATGTGTGAAGAGCCCCCTGGTGTTCAAGAAATGACCTCTTCACCTGGAGAGGCGTGGACATCGCGGGGGGTGACCGTTACCCTCACGGGGGTTCCAATAACCACAGCCAGGTCAGATTTATGGATATCATAACTATTACACCCGTGTAGGGTAAATAGAAGGTGGCACGAGCTTCTGAATGCATCATGTCCTCTTAGCTATAGCGGAGAGTAGATGATGGCATGTGTACATTCACGTGGACAGATGTCCAATTGCTGATTCACTGCCTACCGCTGAGCCCCTGGCTATATGGAGAAAGATATTGTGTTTAGAGTGTTAAAACTTGATTGGCAGTAAGTGTTAAAAGATGGCTGACACTAAGGGGTAAGGGATGATTGACACTGAGATGACAGTCATGTGCGCAGAACCTGATAACGACGGTAGTCATATAGGTCACGTGTTCAAATCTTTCTAAAATAATAAAGGAGACAATTGACTGCAATTTATTCTCAGAAATATCATGTTGAGAAATTATCCTCATTTGAATGTATTCATTGGGGTTGATTATAAATCGGGATAGTGGGGTTTCAGTGGCAAGATTACGACGTTAGACTTCTTCAGGCAGTTTCTTAGAAAGAGTACATCGACACATATCTTTGAAGGCTGCTTATACAAATGGCAACTACATAAAGTCTAGGAAGATGATGGTTAAACATTATTTCGCCTTATGGATATCATATGTAGACTGAGAATGTCAATGATACAAGGTTAATGTTGATTGACATTTCATTAATATAAAGAAAAGCTCTGTTCATGTATGCAATTCTAGGGGGGAACATATGTGACAGCTTGTTATTGCCAACCTTCAGTAAATGTTACCGATAATATCTTTTTTTCCCAATGAAGTAACCAAAGCACCTCAGCTGCTGCAAAGTGACCTTGGCGGCCTCACTTTAGACATGTGACCTCGACATCGATTCCTCCTGTTCTTTCTATCTAGCCTCGTTATGGGAATGCCATAGGTTCGTTTTGGAATGGAAATTATGACATTTATGGCGTACCATCCTGTGGCTATTTATCCTTCAATAGCAGACCTCAGGCTCGTTTGCATTTAACCACTGCTAAAATACGCGTGGCACTGTTTTGAAACGAATAGCACCACAGCCGTTATTCGCACTGTTGTCTCTCTTTTTTTCGAATCAGAAATTGTCGCCCGGAGACAGTTGGAAATTGCTGGCTGTCGCCTGAGTCAGATTGTTGGCCCCGGCCACCCGACAAACACGCAAAGCGAAACGCTCTCTGCTCGGTCGACTGGCAGACGCTCAAGAATGTAATTTTCGAATGGGCGTTTGGTAATTCCTTGTTAATTAATATTCCGATGGCCCAGACTAAGTATCCCCAGGAGTGGTCACATCTGGGCGACGTACAATGCTAGACGTAATCTCGTCGTGCGTCAGACTAACATGATTTACATTCTCAATTCCGTGAAATTGGGACGCCCGACTCAAGGGTTCGACAAAAGAGGACGACGGTGGCCATTATAGGCGCTGCGGAAGGGAACTATTTCGGATGCAGCCGAGGTAGTGAGCCACACCCCTGGCTGACTTCTTCATTCCCGTTTCACACTTTAGTAAATTGATTCTGCGACCCGATACCTCGCTCCTGTGTTGGTCTGCAGGTTGTGAATACGGAATTGTCGTCTGGCGCTCGCCTTTTACCTGCAGGTCGACTCGTATGACCGGCGATCGGTCTTGTCGTGATTTGTTGCCACGCCAGCGAGCACGTTGTGAGACATGTATTGCTAACTGGCAGCCCGGAAGGTGGCACTGATCATTATCAGGGCACGAGCGTTTACCTGGCGATCTAAAGGTGAAAACATGACCCTCTATTTAAACCGCGCCATTATGAGGATGCGGCGACACGGAGGCCACATGTATAGGGTAGATTAAATGTTGCGTGTCCAGACAAAGTGACGAGAGGGATTGGTTGTAAGATGTTATGTCGATGGGTGGCCCTCACCTGAGACTTTTGAAGAAAGCACTCAGGGTGGTGTGAGAGTATCAAAGGGAAAAATACCACCCGATGGCTGAGATGGCATTTCGTTTGGAGCGATAAGTTATAACTTACTTTCACAATGTCAATGGTAAATGGAAACCACTGGTACAGTCATTGATTACCATTGGGAATCTACACGTCTTTCTTAGTAAAGCTAATGTTCTCAGTATGAAATGATCTATGTTTATTGAAAAATGTCCATAAATATCAAAAGTAGCTTGCCTGCACTACTACGGTAACAACTTGTCTGTATTACTACGGCAGTGTCTTCAGGTAGAGTTCTGACAGACAACAGTTATGCCTTTAGGCAATTTTTGCTCTGATACATGCAGTAGTGTCCTAGAGGCATGTTGCTGTGCCGCAGTATATTTACACTCTCCTGCTCGAACAGTAATCCACTGAAGCGTTTTGATGTTCTACGACAGTAGCGCATGTAAGACCTTATGTCTTCTGATAAGTGATCAAGTGTGCTCTAACCCCGCGAGAAACACAATGGCTCCTGAAGTCATAGTATTCATCACAAGCGCCCATCACCTGCGCACAGTGGGTGTGTTAATCAAGTTTATCGCCGCTGAGTTCTATAAACACTGGGCATATTAAATCATGCTGAGCTCTCAGTGACGTAAATAATGGTCAGATTAGGGAGGACAGCGGGGGTGCGGTGCGTTTACAGTTCCGCTGGGGTTCAGGAACGCGTGGCCCTCGCACTGACCTCAATCAGTTTGCCCAAGATCGGCGCACAACAACCGGTCTTCAAATGATCCATTTGTGACCGGCGTAACGCCGTTAGTCATCCCACGTAATGGTGGCCCTCAGATCTCGCCCGACATCGTTATTTCTCGCGTGATTTACCTGCCCCTCACCCAACGTGATAGGCGGGCTTGATCACGTGGTGGTGCCATCAAGAAGTGATCTATTTTCTCAAGGCCCTTTTGTTTGGTAGCCACCGATGATTGGGAGTAGTCGGAGTGGAGAAGAGTTCGCCTTCTGAAAACCAGAAGACCACGTGATTGGTGCGCAGAAAGTGTCCTGTCAAGCACACAGAATAGACCTGCATGACAAGAGGGGAGTCATTTTCATCCTTAAATTGCTTGAGACCCATGTTTTAAGTTGGGCGGATGATTATAGGGTAAGAGCAAGATCTACAGCTTTATGGAAATGGGAGAGATTCATATCTGTCAGGTTGGGGCAAACTTATGTAAGCCCCATTGTCAACGAAATGATAGAGAGTAAGAACCTATTTCCATGTCAAGTGTGTAGATATTTTACTTTTTTTCTACACAAAATCACTCTTTGGTCCTCATCATCAAACTCGTATAAAAACCGTTGTGGCAGAATAGAACTCGGAAAGGAGGAGGATATTTATTGGGTAGTGGGGGGCTTTGAGTTGTGGATTATGGAGAATGGAGACCGGTTTTCTATGGAGCCATCAAGAAAGCCATAGGAGTAAATTAGGAGTAGGTAGACGCCGGCTGAGGCGACACTGAGAGTAGGGTAGGGTTAGTGGGCTAGTGTTCCCTGGTCACACAGATTGACACGGCTAAACATGCTGTCATATGCCCTGTCACGGTCCTGCACCCTGTCAGGACAATGCAAGGTACGACTGTGAAGGGCACGACGGTAGGAGATTGTGTACAGCGGGGTTTATATATATGTATATATATACATCTCCAAATGGGTTGGGGGAGGGGTAGGCCTACCAGTTTTAAGGCCACCTGAATCCGTTTAGATGCCCCAATGGGAGCCCTCCTATGAGGTCACGTGTTCCTGGTACTTGTCATGCGCACAGGTAGATAACATTCACTGCTGACAACCCATACTTACGACCCCGCCTGATCTCCAAACGGAACAGTTCTTAACGTGAAAGAGAACAATGAGTGGATGCGCCAGAATTTCACTGCAATTGTCGTCTGATGATAGGGTATTCACATTTGTTGAATGAGATGGCAAGAAATCAGGTTATCCTGAACGGGGATCCTTATCGTTTGTCGCGCGGGGTGATAGGAAAGTGGGTTCACCTGGAAAGCGGTGAAAAAATGTCGTCTGTGATCCTTCTCTGGGTTGACCACAGGGAAGGACGACAATGAAGAAACACTCGCTTCCCGCCAGAGGTACCTGACCTCGCATACGACTCCCGCGTCTCCCGTCCCCGGCGTCTGAGGTGACGGCGCATGCGCGGCCTGGCAATGAGCACACGGAGGTCTCAGGTGTGACTGCGCATGGTCAATGCAGGTCAACGCACATGCGCACCTGGATCCGTCCGGGGATGATGGAGGTGCCATAATGAACACGTCGTAACCCGATACAACAAAAGGAACAGCCGCATGTTTTGCCCCAGCTGCCGCTGATTACAGACTTCCGGGGAGTTGGGGTCAGGTCCGGGCCATCCCCGACGGAGCGGGCCCGGCCCTCTGGGCGTCGATGGTGGCGGCCTGCGGCAATAAACCACCGGCGTACCTGTACATCAACCGGGAAGACCACCCCCTGCGACCCGGCGCCTTCATAGCCCAGCACGGAAAGCCATGTGACAGTCGCATCCACATCTCCCCGCCCCTATTCCCTTTACCGTGAACATTGCTATTCCTCACCACGAGCTTTTGCTCGACCCCCTTCCGCACTCACCCACTCCACCCTCCTCGTGCCTTACGGTGGAAATTCTCCAATTAGCCCAGGCCTATGACCGTTTACCCCTCACCCCCACGCTCCCTGTCGACCTGAATAATACAGCGAGGGGAAAAAAGCTGGGTTAAAGGAATTCATGTCCAAAGGGTCATGCGTTACCGACTCGGGCAGAGAATCCGGTCGGTCCAGGTAGGTGGTAGGGCCTCGTCAGGGGTGCTGGTCTGGCCGTTATATCAAACGACGGCAGTGTTGAGCCCTTTGTGGCCGCTACGAGCGCTTTGTATGCCTTGGTCACCATAATGACCAGGCAGGGTGGAGACTCTTGCCCTGCTCTCAGCTGCATGTAGGTGTTGGGGATGGGAGGAGGTAGGTGTGAGTAAAGGGTGGTATGTGTGACTGGTATCGGGGAGTGGTGAAATTTTATTGGGTGAGTCAAAGGGTTGGTAACTATGACCAGTATTGGGGAATGGTGACATTGTATAGATGACGTTATATGGCAGCACAGAGTGTTGATGAGAAGGTGTAGCGTTTTCACTACACGCAAGGGATTGTTGAAGGTATGAGGAGGATAGATTGAGTGTTATGCGTGAATGTGATGGTAGACGGGGGTATGGTATTAATTATGGTAGGGAGGGACAATCGGTGGGCTTTATGTGGGTAGTTGGCAGGGTAAAGTGAGAAGAGGGTGTAGTGAAGAGCCTAAAATCATCACAGCAGACTCTAAGAGTATGTCACACAGGTATAGGGCATTTCAGGTGATCACCATGGTAACCGGCGCCAATTCAGAGGCGACTACTCGAGACCGTTGTGACGTGATATCACCTGTAGATGGCGCTCTGGTCGGTTTGTACTTAGTGCCTCGACTAAACATCACAAAGAGGAACCAGTCGAATATCACAGATCTAGCACGGAACCAACAAAGCACTCTGTATACGTATCGTGAATTAGGTCAATTGCTGTTTGTCTTTCAGCATCTCTATTAATGTGATGTTACTGCTGGGTGCTTTAATGGCGTGCAACTGTTAATGGGAATACATACCATACATGCAATTCCAGATAAATTCTTATGATGGATCCTTTTCAGTTGACATATACTGTTTTATGTATGTAATTGATACACTGCATCATCTAGAAGCCCTCAACTGCATTTGATCGCTGATCGTTGATCATTCATTATACATGTATAGCATTGTAAAAAAAAACTACTCTAATACTCATCCATTACCCAGTATTATAGCCTAGTTGACAAATATTTTGATTAAAACAAGTGAAAAAAATCAAGCACACTGTACAAGCACACATTCTTCATCCAAGCAACAGATGGCTAGCAGATCTTTTTTGGGATGTTTTTTTCTCTGTTTTCTGTGGTTTCCTTTCATCATCGCGGGGATTCGTTGCCAGCATTATCCGCGCACGTAAAACACGAATCATCTAGTGATGACTTGTTCATCAGCGTATCAGCCACGGGAAAAATGAATTAAGACAGGAATAATAGCACAAAACACACGAAATAGGAGGCAAATAATTTGAGTCAGTGGTGAGAGTATTTGTGCCAAGTGAGTGTTTATGTATGCAGTGAGGGTCCTGTTGGTGTTGACGGGCAGGGTAAATTTTTCATTAGTGCGTTTCATGCGACGAGCAGCTCAAATTATAAGCTGAATGAGCGGCCATACTCACAGAGAGCTGGCCCTGAATGGGCCGCCCACCAGGCCGGGCCACTGTTGGCGCCCACTGACCGAGTTGTTTACATCACACGCTCTCTAATAACCGTTTTGTTGTGTGTTTTTGCTGGGCTGCCTCTCCTTCCTCTTGTGCCCACAGATCCTATTCGGGGTATTATTCTTGGCCCAGAACCGCGGCACACATATCTATGAATGATAAATCGCAGTAGGAGGTCTGTGTGATGTGGTTTGGATGTCAGTTCAATGACACTGACACACAGTGTGAGGTCTCTATACTGTCTACCAACATGACGGATCCATGGGGCGGCCTTATGTTGTGCCTGGGACTACACACATGAGTATAACGCATGACTAGTTGGACAGCGTAAAGATGGAAAGTCGCGCCTGCTGAAACATCCCTGAAAGATCTCTCTTTACGACGCCAACACAGAACTCCTTATTGTTGGTTGCGCGCTCTGCGATGGTTACTTTCATAGCCGGCCGCATGATGGCCACACGCACAACATGTGAGGTACAGCGAGTACAGGTTTACTACTGCGACCCGTCTCACAAATCACCTACTCAACGGACCAGGAATAGCACCATCTTAAACAGCTCGCAGGTCACACGAGTCACTCTCACGCCATGATAAACACATACCCTAACACCTACACTTAACCAAACACATACACACCGATACAAAGATACCTACAGAGGTGTTTAAGTGTTACAGATGTATAGCGCATATTAATATACCCTTTGAAGCACATCACAAATATGAATATCTGAAGGTATCATTCGATTCACTGATACTCCGATATATATGCATCTGTTGAACAATCATCAAAGTATCATTTTTATATGTGTAACTTACCAATGTTATTCAGATTACTGAACGCATATCTATGGGTGCATTTGTATCAAAAAAGCAGTACACAATTATCTATTTATAGATGTTGCTGCTTTCAATGATAGGTGTACTTTCGAAATTCAAAGGAAAACTAAACTAAACTTGAAGGTCTCCTCACTGACGATGTATACAGTGTATAGTAGAGACACACGCTCACGTTGAAAATGACGTCCTCCCGCGAGTATGACGAGTCAATTCACTTGAAGCCACCGTGGCTTCTTTGGTGGCTTCGTCCATGGCTTCCATGCGGTGCACTCAGCAGTGTGCCGCCTGGTTTACCCGCCTGCAATGCCCCCGGCGCCAGGGTGCTTGAGCCCCCGCCGCCCCCGCCCTGCCACACTCCGCCCCCATCCCCCGCAGCCCGCCCTCTAAAGCCTCAGGTAGATGGGGCGGTAATCCTGCGGTATACTCGCGAGTTACCGCGGCGCGCCCTGAAAACCCCAGAGGGGAGAATGGGCCCAGGTTGCGAGCGCGTGTGTGTGTCATGTGGTGGTGTAGGGAGAAGGAGGTGGTGCTGGGGTTGAGAGGTTGGGCAGGGACGTTCACCTGACGTGCCGGGGGACTCTCCGGGCAGGTGCAGAGCTGCTGGATCTGCACATGTTAGAAAGCTGCTCCACTTTCTCCGCTGAGGTGGTCTGAGTGACAGCACAGCTTCTTCTGTTACTGGGCGACAAACACAAACACGGTTGTTGTAGTGTTACTGTCATAGACTCACTTTACCTCATTACCTCGCTGTTGGGTATCTCTGGCTTCAATATGTTTTGATATATTGCCCATTGCAACCCATATTTCTTGTTATATGTCATCGATGTTTTTTTCCCATTATCTTGGATATGTAATATGTGAATATCTCGTTTGTTTAACTTTATAATTAATAGCTTTATGTGTCGTTTATTATGTATTCTATCTCCTTGTCCGTGATACCATAAACTTATATGTTTCTATTATTCATTGCAGGTAAGTACATCCATCTCGGTTGTGGCTGCCATTGAATACTTGGTATGTATGAATAAATCAGAATCCAATACCGCTAAGAAAGGAATCTATATGCATGATTTACAGGTGCATCTAACCTATATCTGCATTTGTAATCTCATGTCCTACATATCATGCATCAAGTTCTGTGTCTCCACCCATAATTCTACCCACACATTCATCCCGTGCTAGTATATACAAACACATGTAGGTCAGACTCGGCCCACCAGCCAACACCTTCTTTGCGTATACAACAACAACCAGCAGCATACCTGAGCAACTATTTGCAGACAAAAACGTTCTGGTGAAAAAATGACAACCAGACGTCGTAATGCTGAGATGCTGGTCGTTTGTTATTTTCACCTGACCAGTCAAAGGGACCCCCTCCCCTGCCACTGATACCGCTTGCCCAACCTGACCAGTAAATGTGGAGAAATTATTGGGTGTTCAGCCAGTGTAATTATGCTAATCCTTCATATTACACAACGAAGTGGCAGATTAATTGAGACAGGATTTGGATACATTGTTAAAATTCCACGTCAAAATTTATATCGGGAAGAATATTCATATAAAGGACAAAGAGACTGCAATCCCTAGTCTTTCAACAGAGAATAAAGTATTTAGATGTACAAATATTTAGTGAATGAATGTTTCCCACTCTGCACAGGAGTATTTTCCCTCCGCTTGCTCTCTATCTAGGTCAGGAGATAAATGTGTTATGACAGAAGCTACCCTCGCCATCCTCACGTTTCATAGTGCAGCGTTATTGCATACTCACTATTAAATATTACACACGACCCTGAGCAGCTCCGAGTCGCAATGACTGACTCAGCTCGACCACCAGACGTGAACTGTGTGTAATGTGCCTAATGACACATCTTTTCCTGAGTAGGCAAGCAGTTGGAAACATTGATTTATACCTTTACTTGGAGAAGTACCTTATGATTTTGACCTACATGTATTCAATAAAACAGGTAGAAATTATTCATTTGTTTTGAAATGAGTCAGGTTTTATTGACCAGTAACCTGAGTCGGTGTTATTTACCTCCATCAAAATCATATGACTCAGATCCCCCGGACAGAAAATGAATATTTGAGGGAAAAATTGAGTTGCTTGTGCTTGGCTTGAAGGTTTGGAATACAATCTTTCTATTAGAGACTACCATGCTTCAGAGCACGTAGGGAACAGGCGGGTCGCTATGGTAACCACTACGAGGCTGGCTCGCTAAATAAGTACCTGTAATTAGAGCTAATTAGCACGGGCGTGATTAGCTTGTCCCTGACAGGTGGACAGGTATGTGTGTCTGTGGTGCAGGCCGCTCAGATTCACACCAACAGCGAGACTTTATATTACCGCCTTTCTAAGCTGCTAGTGACAGGTGAATGGGCAGGCCTTCATTTCCCACACATATTCTATCCAATATCCCATCTCATAATATATTAGTCACCTAATTGGAAACATTATAAGACCAGAGGCCATGCTGAGTTACCTGAGTAATTTGTTATCGTCAGGGCCTGGGTTTGTTACAGCACGCTGACTAGGCGTATCATCAGACATCACGCTTTGGGCGTGGAGAGCAGATCGAGTTGCTCTATGGGTGAATAAAATCCAGATTAAACGCACGGTGCAGGTGATAAAGGCGGACGTCCGCCTGTGTCAGGGCCGCCGGTGTAAGTAGGATATACGACCCAGGTGCCACGAGGCTCACTGGAGTGAGACAGCAGGAGGAATTCATTACACTATGGAGGAGAGAGACCCACCAGCCGTTATAGCGTAGACGGTAGAAGTGAGTCTCCTATCACCGCCACTACCTTGGAGTAGCTCTCATTGAAGCCTCCAGCCCATCGAGTCAGACGCCCCGCTATGCCCTGTGCCCTATAGCCGCCCCACTCCTCCAGGGTGGCTGCTTTATGGGCCTGGAGCAAATGAAAAGATACAAGGTGACGCAGGTAGCCGGGCGAGCTAGACAAGGACCACTGGAGCGGGTCCTAATCCCCGGTGTGGACGCGGGGATCGCCGTAGGGAGGTGGCATTTAGGAACACGCTCCAGGTGTTGTAGCGCCAGGTGATAGATTTGAAGCTCCCTCTGGTTATTACAGGAGGTGTTGAGGCTTTGCTCCCGACTTGGCGTTAACTGCCTCCTGAGTTGGGGCTCGCTGGAGGAGAGAAATGTAGGGCACCTTCAGTGGGAGCACTCGGCGACGGCTGGAAGCTGCTGCTCGTTGGCTTTTAAGTTAGTCCTAGGTCACTTTATCTTGGAGGGGAATGTCTGAGACTTCTCATCTTTGCCTTCTTGAGGCATACACTCTATAAGCACGGCTTTGTGTGAATGAAGTAGAACGAATTTAATGTTCCACGATCCATGTGATTCCGGGGATACATTAATATAATTAGGAATTCGTATGAAAAAGAACACTATATTGTAAATCCGCTTAGTACTTTTGAGTTAAAACACCTCATGGGTAAAATTTGTAATGAAAATACCTACAATGTTCTTTACTCATTTCCGTAGTCCCCTGTGGCTTAGATGAACTGATTTGTAAATGTACTTCTTTTCACGGAATAATCTGTTAGACTGTCAGGAATTTTCTTTATACTAAGAAACATGGCAGTCAACGTACAATATCATAGGATGTTTTATGGTATTGTACATTGGAAAAGACAAGTGAGTGAAGTTGGGTCAGGCTCTTTGGTTAACGCTCCAAACACCTTTTGCACTCGGTGTCCAGAAGTGCATTATTAATGGAAAAGTCAAATAGTCAACTTAAAGCACCCAAACAAATGCGATTAATCATTTAGTGCACAGATGGCAGACAAAAGGCGTAACATTCCCCCTAGTTGACCAGCCCATGGTTTCCACCCCCGTCCGTCCCTGCCACCAACACCCTTCTCACTACCTGGGCGGGGCGCACAGGTGTACAGTCTCACCTTTACGCCCCATTTACCTGTAGGTGGGTGGGGCCGGACAGGTGGGCGGGGCCTAATTTCCTACGACCACGCCCCATTCATAGGCGACATGTCAATGGTCACAAGGTGAGGGGTCACTGAGGTCGACGACTGGTCACAGAGGTTATCAGGGTCATACTCAAGTGTGTGGTCAATAGTTGTGACTAGTTGTGATGCCGAGTGTGAAGACAGGTAAGAGACCGGGCCTTACCTGTGTGTCCGTACCAAGACTGAGTAATAACAGTTGATCCCTAGACCATAGTAAGAATTGTTAAGAGTACCAAGTCGCTCGGCCAGACCTTTGATTCCTGTGTTCTCAACTCTTGGAATTTAAAAAGGGACAATCAAACAGCTAAAATTATATAGACATATTGATAAACGGGGAGTTTGACAAGTACAATTCGACTGTTGCCCAATTCGGTTTTGATAGTCGGCTTTAATAGAACAGGTTATTACAACGTTTCGGCTTCTTCGTGGCCTTTTTTAAGTATCAAATAGAAAAAGTAGAAATGTTAATACTTGAAATTATAATGATATATTTAAGAAATACACTATATAGTCTTCCGTATAAATTAAAACGTAAGATGTAATGTGTAATCGGAAAACCTGCCCCCAACCTTTGGTATACAGATATTTGTTAAGAGTACATGTGTCATCCACGGCATTTGTGAAGTTGTTTCAGTTTTTGATACACTTTTCTTTATTTAGCTATAGAAAGAACCATTGCGCTTTATTGACAATCTCCTAATTAACCTTTTTTTAGTGAGTATACAGAGGCCCTATTCGTTGTATATTGAGAGGTGAGTTAGTATTGCTGCTGTCTGCTCATTCCCTAGGTAGCCCGTAAAACTAGGTCACTAGGAGTAGCTCACACATGCAAGAAGTGGGATCCACCGTACCCTGGACGTAAACACAGGGTGGACGGTTTCAGGGAATCTTAAAACAGCCAACGTTGAACAATAACATGCGCCCTTTGACAAGTTTATGAACAAGATTTCTCAATAGAAACATTAAAAAGGTAAATATAGTTATTAAAGTGAGATTTGAACAAAGGACTTTTCTATGACTGTATATGAACGCCTCTTTTATACACCACGTATGGCAGTTATTTCTAAGTTGCTTGACCAAAAAGAAAAAAGGAAAAAAAGAAACAGACAACAAATACCACGGCAATGGACTATGTCCTGATCAATTTACTACTAGCTGCATAAGCATTAGGAATAATCATTTTAAACCAGGGTAAATTCACAATTCTATCTCTGTAGGAATTGAGATATACGCTCTGTTTCTGCTGCTTAGTACTAACCTAGTATCACATATCGCCTGTTTATATCTCCGGCGCGACCCTCATTGATAGCAGGACAGATGAACCTTCCAAACCACTTGTAAGTAGATAAGCCTCAAAGGCGGCTGTGGATCCTGTGTGTATACCAGGCGAGATACGCCACTGATAGCAGTGAATGGGATTAGTATGTCTCCGTGCCATACACCCCGGCTTTGGGCTCGTGTCCGTGGCTCCGGACCGTCGCTATGTCTCTCTTTATCTGGTCTTGGCACTGTAAAACCGGATCAGGGGGTGGCGGTGCGGTGTCTGGCCGGTGGCCGGGGATAAGCAGGGATTACAGGGCTATAGACCATTTGCCTGTTCTGTGCCAGGAACCACTCTCTTTGACCTTCGTTGAGGGTAATAACCCATTTTGGCCGTGTGTAAGGTTTCCTCTCCTCTGTCGTGAATATTTACCATAGATAGGATATAACAGGATTATATAAACTAGAGATACAGCCATTTCGAATGCTGACGTCTAATATATGTGTATGCGTTACATGTACATGTAATATATAACAGCACAAACGTAACTTAAGTCCAAGATGTACAGTTTCAGTCTGAAACTGATATTAGTTGTATTTATAATTCCATGCAAGTACTCGTTATTCATTTCCTATTGACATTTTCAAAACCATCAATGATTGAAAAATCATTGTACCCATAAACATTGCTGTCTTGGTACAAAGGTAATCTTCCTTCAAGTTCATTGTCTAGATTTGAGACTAATAGTGCAGACTCTCCCTTTCATTCTAGTTGTCATTCTATATTCCTCACATAAAGTGTGAGCAGATAATGAAGCATGCAACAGTAGACCATTAATATGTACTACAATCGTGACAGATTTTCAAAATGTGATGGTAACTTAGCTTGATGAGTCCACTTCAACCGAAAGAGAAATGAAAGATGCAAAAGGTATATCTGCATAAATCTGGTGAACCCATTTATCATAGTCTTCAGTGTCGAAGAAACGAACCCCCGTGGCTTCATTAAAAAGGCCCCCTTAGATTAGTATGTAATATGTATCTCTTTATACCAAGCCGTCAGACATATCATTACGCTCGCTGCTACAGGGCAGCATTGATTTACTCCTTTAAATCATGGCTTTTTGCTTTCTTTAGTAAAACGCCTCTGGCGGTACGCTATTACTGTGCATTATTGAATCCCCTGTTGTCCGACGTGTAGGGCCACTCGATTAACATTTCATGTTTTGTCTATCTCTCAGCACAGTCAGGACGGTGGCGTGCTCATCTCCCAGGGCTGCTCAGTAGCACTGGGAAGCCTTGTAGTGTTATATAGATACTGCTAGGATAACTTGATATTAGCGGAATCCCAGGATCTGGTTGATCTCGTGTGCGGTGTCCCAGCTTACTCTATGTGTTTGGCTACGTCTCTGAGGGTGCATAGTGTTTGAACCTATTGATCCTCCATTGTGTCCGTCGTGTTAGATATTCCGTAGACCCAGACGGGCACTGAGTGTGTATACTGAGGCCATCCTTCCCCACACCCACCCAGCTGATGCGAAACCCATGCCCACATGTGACCAAATCTGTCCACTGTCTTAAGGCTAATCAATAGTTGTGATAGGTAAGACAAACATTCTCCATCCTGGGCTATGTGTTTGGGCGATACCGATGTATTACTATATCATTCTTACGGATGCTCCAAAATATCACATGGTAATTAGTGATAATGTCTATTCACGATAGATATTTACGTTTTCACTCTATATGCATACATTTTCTAGATCTTTTACTCCGCAGACAAAGCAGATCATGCATTATTTGCTCACTAGCAGATTTTCGACCCGCTTTTCTCCTAAGTCTCAGTGTCTCGGTAGATGGGATCGTTGATATCCTTGGGTTAATTACGCTCGCCTGTTTTAATCAAGAAAGTGTTTGTAGAAATTTGCGATTAAATTACGCGAAAGACTCCCTCAATAATTCACTGGTACGTTCCTTCCCAGAAGGCTAAGGTCTTCTTTTCCGACGGTGCAATGCATTGTGGGTGAAGTGCATGCGCGGTGACCTCAATGAGATCGGTGCATGTTTCCGGTAACGATACGGAGCCCCAACGCCAAGTGGATATTGATATAGTATCGACACCCTGGTGCTTGTAATAATTTCACCTGGTGCACTTTACAACAGAAAGGACGGGGACCAAAGAGAACCGAGGCGAATGACGCTTTGATTCTTAACATTTGCATGATTAGACCTGGATGAAGTGATGGATGTTTGCATGAGGTCCGTTCCCAGACCCTTGATTTGAATGACATTGGGAGACCTACTATGGGATGTATATATTCACCCCCTCCATACTCCACCCAGTCCGCAAAGAGATAAGTTTTTATGTAGTCAAATTGAAATCATTCAATTGAATCCCGATTGAAGGCTACAAATGAAATGGAAAGGTGCAATGAGACTGTTTAAAAGTAAACACAGCCCGGTTCTACATAATTAAAGGCCTTGTGTACAGAATGAGGCCAGTCGCGTTTATAAATATTGAGATATTCCGTCGTTATTCACAGGTAAACTGGTGGGGGTGGGAACGAGCCTATGCGTATTGACATTATTGGGAGATGTAATTGTGTGACAGCGCTGTCAATCATTGTATGAACCAGCCATGCTCCACTTGTAGTCCACTGCTGAAGCTCCTCATGTCCGACAGTCCCAGTATGTTTGTCTAACCGATGGATGGATACTATTGGGAACATCCTCACTTTGCTATATGACACACCAACATTTGTATGGGCACAGACATCCAGATAACTCGTTTATATGAACCACAAACTTTACACCCACCAGGTACCTTCCGAGCTGACCTCACCCTAGATTTGCACCCAATGCCCCCAACCGTCACACCTCATCCTCTACCAGAGGCCCCCCTCCAGTAAAACCCCCACACTGTATTGTCACCCTTCACCCTATATTCTTCATCTTATATCCGACCCCTCACCCCTCTAAGGTGGTATACCCTTACCCCGGCCTACCACAGTTCACCCTTTCTCAGCTCTTTCACAACCTAAGGCTCAGATATACCTTTCACCTATCACCTGAAGATGTCCCTGTGTTCGGTCAGGTAGAAAAGTCTTTGTATGTGGTGGTGTTATCTGTCGGGAGAGGGGGTGGCATGTAGGTGAGGTTGGGAGTCTAGGGCACCGAGGTTAAATTGCTAAAATTGCTGGCCATTTTAGAAAACGGTAAGGCATGTCAGCCCTTTCGTTTTTGACCACGTCGTTGCCTGTGGACGTGTTGTGGCAGTTTGGCGGCTAGTCACCCCGCTAAACGTACACACCACGCGAACCCGTGCCGGCGCAGGGGTTGTCCCCAAAAGGCCTATAATTTGAGTTTCTTAACAATCGCTTGGAAAATGATATGCGGGTACGGTAATTACCCTGGACTGTAAAACTCCAGAACGGCAATCATGGTAAGCGCTCCATACCACAATTAACGGAAAGGGTCCGCTGAGCGTGTTTAAAAGTGAACTGGACATGCAAGCCAACCCCCCGTCCCCCTTCCCACCCTCCCAGAATATAATGTGCCTTTGCTAGTGACCCGCCACTGACCACTCTCACCCGCCTGGTGAACCCGGTCCAACCAGGTGGAAACCACTGACCGTTCCTCGTCATGCACCCGTGAACGCCACACCCACCGCACCAGGCCCACCTTTATCCCAACTCTCAGTGTCTGACCGCTCCACCCAGATGAGTAGATAACGATGCTGGGCGACCAGTTTCATCGCCCAGTGGCCCGGGCAATGGTCATTTGACTGCCAGAAGGCAGCTGAGGGCCCTTAAAGTGCCCCACAAAAGGACGCCGTGTGCGGCCCTTTTGTGCCCTTTCGGGGATGACCCGCGGGTGTCGGACACTAACGAGAGGCACGGGTGAGGAGGCAGGCCGGTTGTGATAGCACCGCACTGATCAGGTTGTCATGGTTACTGAGCTGTGGCCGCTATCCTGACGTGTGATAAGGTAGGAGGACTGGGACATACGTTTCACCACCTCGGTTATTATCTGGTTGAGCGCGGGGTCTATGGGGTGGGGTCCAGCAGCTGTGAATTCCCAACCATCGTCTAACCATCGTTCTACCTGCATGCGAATATTGCATGAATATAACGTTTTAAACATCCTTTCCCACAGAAGCACGTCACACAGAAGCGAATCTCAACTGACGATAACATAGATCTCATGAGGAAGGGATAGATATGTGACCTAAATGTACGGAGGATTAACAAAGCAATTGTCTCTAGAGATTCTAAAGCTTCCTTTGGGAGAGTTAGGTAAGCAATTGCCAATCCAAACTAAATATTTACACGGGTGTTTATTCCCTCAGCTCTCTAATGGAGTGTGAGGTATCGACTGAAAGCACCTCGGAGGTATTTCAAAGTCACACACACACACACACAAGTAGACGTATACTGTATCAGTTAGATTGGGAACGTATAAGCACATTGCCCATGACACATGATCACTGACCCCTATATCGGTCAGCGCATTCATACAGGTCTACAGATGGATGAGCCTGCCCGCTCCCCCTTCCTCCTGTCTACACCCACCCCCACTGCCTTGGATCTCGCTGATATTGTCTTACTTTCCGGGGGCTCTGTGGTGAACGCGGCACCAGTTGTCATCTGCCTGTCCTCCATGTCCGCCGTCGCCGGGCTCTTGACTCTGCCATTGGCTGGCGGGCAGGGAGGCTCGACCAGGGCAACTTGCTGATCACAAAAGGCATCCATGCCTCCAGCCACAAATGGTTCCCTTTTACTCGGGCCATTGTTCTCCCCACGTCAACAGCCCCACAAAGGCCGAGTCGTGGCGGTTTTAGGGCAGAGTTGAAAGGGTTGTGGCTTTCACCAAATTTGACACAAGCTGCGAGTGCCACCCATGGCTACAGTATGTAGTTTCATGCGGGTGAAATATAAATATCCCGGTTCCGGTGACCATTAATCAGTTCTCCTTCATAGTCGATATTTCCCTGTGTCCATATTATGGCATAGTTCTAGGATTAATGGAAAATGGAGCACGTATCCAGAGCAACAACAAAAAGGACTGAAAAACATCAACAGATACATGACCTGTTCACCCCGACGTGCCCTTACCCAATTCCGGGAGTATAAAAAGGGGATAAAAGTCACCCTGGGTCACAGGCCATTGGTGGTGACTGAGGGGAGATTACCCCGATCTAGGTGGGCTAGTTACGCACTGTAGACCAGCTAGGGGGTAGGGAGCTGGGGGTACCGGACAGGGGAGATGGGGCTGTATGGCATTGCTATCACAGTTTAGCATAGTTTATCAGCAAAACTCCTGATTTCATCATTATGTATGACTTAATGAAAGAACCAGTGAGAAATTGATTCTGTTTCTCTGATTAAGCATAACTTGGATATAAAATTCCCGATTTTAGTCTAATAAAAAAGGAAAGATTACAATATTTGATAAATGTGTTAAGGTCCAAAAAGATGTAGTACCTCAGCCTCCCATCCCCGAGAGTATTGAAAGACGAGGTTTGTCTTCATCTCCTGCTGGTATAGGGCATACAATAGGGCATACAATACTGGTATGGACATACAGTTTGGGCATTTAAAGAAGATCTTTTCAACTATCACTCTCTATACGATCGCTACTGCTGATATAAAGCATCCAGTTGGGGTCTAAAAGGCCCGACCAGTATAGGGGATCTAGCTGGGGTGTTAAAAGGGCCCTTCCTATATCACCCTCCACAATCAACTCGCACAGGGCCTCACAGAGCGGCACTAGCTTCTGGCGAACTGCTGGTGATCGTGTTGATAGAAATCCAGTCTGACCAGACTGCTAGGAAGAGGCGCCACTCCCGCCACCACCACCCCCCCCCCCCCCCCACCATCCCTCTACCGGCCACCCTCTACCTCCCAACCACCCTCCATCGATTCTACAACTTCACCCGCTTCCCAGGAGGAAAAAAACTACTCAGCTCTCGGTTCTCTATTTATATTTCTAATTGAGAAATCACACGAGATTTTTCAATACCAAGTACAAGCAGATCTCGGTGTATGTGGGAATGCCTTGACACTAGTGGCGCTATCGTCTGGAGGTCTGGAGGTGGAATGAAGGGGGTGTTTGGGGATTTGTGGTTGGGGGTAAGTATGAATGGTGGGGACTGGTAGTGTTAAAGCGTCACAGCTACATTGTCAGTGTGGCGGCGCCTTGTTCCTGACCTGACACCCCCGCGACAGTACTGCTATTTTACACATTGAACTCGGTGATGTCCCTAGCAACCAACAAACCCTATCTATCTAGGAGGCCAACAGCGACCCATGTCCCCTTCTCCATCTGCCGAGGCGACACGTCCGGTGTGCTGTGAAAACGTTTTGATTAATGTAATAAATCACATGGATTAGAACCCTGGTCAGAGGTCAATGATAGGGTATGGAAACGGGTGGGTCTACAGTGAGGCTGTTTGGTGGGTCAGGCCTGGGACCAGCAGTGTCATCCCCGCGGGTGAGAAGAATGGATAGGCGCACCGGATGACCTACTCAGGTCCATACAGCTTTCCGGGGCAGTGCTGGAGCCGGCGGAAAAAGTGCAGAACAAGGATGGGATTGTGTTGGTGTTGTCGTAATCCTTTAGCTGTATACAGGCTGGCATGCTCTTTTTACGCGTCACAAAGGACGTGTAGAGGAGGGCTGTGTGGGTCGTTCACGCGGGGTGAGGCCGGGGGACCAGAGGAATGAACTGTATAGTAAGTAGACAGGGAAGGAGAGGTCTATTGATATTACGTTCACCCTGGTCTAGGGACCAGCCATGCGGAACAGTCAGGTAACAATGACTGGTGGTGCAAGCACGAAGGAGAAAATCATGAATTTCATATTTCGTAATTTAAAATATAATCTCTTCTGAATTAACCAACAGGCTGTAAAAGTATATTTGTGGGTTTGAATGGTATATACTGAGCAGAACAGTATCATTCAGGCAACACTTCCTTTCAAAAACTCGCTTACTTCAGTCACTTCATCTACCGATCCTGATTTCTGAAACTGCTCCTGAAGGTTACGTACTTTCACAATAGAAAAGCACTGAGGTTCCCTAGTCTCAAACTTTGAAGCGCGACCAGACATAATATCCGGACACTTTTTACGTAATTACCCGTAGAGGTGAGGCCCGGACTGGACCCTACACGGGTAAGCGAAGCGACATTGTTCAGACAAAGCCTCTGTTTGTTCTGAAGTGGCGGATGTCTTGTGTATCTTTCTGAAAGCCAAGATCAAACCACCCTTCACTTGAGTCTCCACTTTCAAGGGTGGGCCTGTTGGACTTGGCTTTATTAAGCTAACCACCAATGCCCGTCTCCTCGTCTCTCCGTGCCGTGTAGAGGGCGCTGAGGGATCCGCACCAGTCTTATTGTGCAGGACGATCAAAGGGCTGACACACCTGACAACCCCAGGGCAGGTGGTATTAAACAACGTTATGCCTCAACACCCGAGCCTCGCCGACAAGATCAAAGCCACGCGGAGCCGACCTGCTGAAGGTGATAAGAATCTCAAGTAGACTGAGGACATGGAGTGACTGACACCTGTCGTAGCTGTCACAGGGAGCATGTAAAAAATTGGAGGTGAGGTTAATATAGGTTTGTGGGTCGCTAACATGTTTTTATATGACTCAGGAGCCACTTTCCCCAGGGAATGTGTATACAGTTTGTTAATCGCGCCTTTCTCTATGAGGATATCCTCTTTTGAACCCAGTCCCCCCTTTTTCAGTCACAGATGGGTGGCCTGAGGCCTGTTTGTTATTTACTTCTCTTTAGACAAGGTTTAAGGTGTACCCTTACTCAAATGTACACGGGGACGACCGAAGTCGGAGAGATAGGGAGATAGGCAATTGCTTCCGCTAGAAATCTTCGCAAGCCATAGCGTTATCAACCCCTGCAGTGTGATGCCACGTTTCATTCTCGGAAGAAGGTATTTCTGCAGGATTGGTCTATCTTATAGGCAATTTTACCGAGTATTTATCACGTACAGACACAGGGACCCCGTTTCCGTATAACACTGAAAGCAACGCTGCATGGTACTGCACACACTGCACAGGGCTGGTCTATGTGCAGTGTGAGCAATGAGAGGCGTGTCTTGCCAAATGGTGAGCAGCTCAATGAAAGGGACACTTTGTTACAAAAAGACGACAGATCATCACGATTCTCTTCTGGAGAGATGTTTGATATTAGTGTAGATTAAAAGTCACCGGAATATTTGCAGACAGAAGGCGGTCCATTACAAAATGTGCAAGTAAGTAGAGAGGTAATCTTGGAACCCATGTGAGAGCACAGGAAGTTAAATAGACATGTGCGAGCTATTCGCCAAGTGGGTCCAGAGGATCTCGCGTAGGCGCCGCTTTCTTACCCTGTCCGGACTGGACTTGAGCCAGTCACTTTCGCCACACCCAAAGCTCCCTAATGTGGGTGGCGACATAGCCTTTGAGCATCATTGCTCGAGTAGCACTGTCAGGTATTTATAACCGTAAAATGCTATGGTCACCCCACACGTCGCTCTACCAGTTGTCTGGATAGAAACATTAGAAATGCCGGGGCCCAGACCGAATAGATAGCGTCTATATATTTATTTTAGAAACGGAAATACAATCCATGCTCATAACAGCTCTTGATTATGAATTATTATCGACAGTAACAATACTTTATTATGATATGAAATTGTCTGGAATATCTTGTTACTGTAGACAATCATTCTCAGTTTCCTTATAATAATCATACGAATTCGAACTACTGCATCAAGTTTGAATGATAAATTTTTACCTTAGATTTTCGACAGACGACCTTCGTTGTCAGAACTATCGGTGCAATGTCATTGATCTCCTTCAAGGACAAGAGACAATTTCATAATCTATACATTTCATTTGGATACCTTGATTCGAGATCGAGAGCTACTGAAGGAATGATTAAAAAATCACATGATGAGCACAGACTTATGTGTGTTAAGCCATGATCTGGCTTTACCATCTGTTTGCTCCTTCCTAAAGCTAGCAATGTGTCAGCAGTGCATCTTGTAACAGGAGGGATATGATGGGGTCAGAACCTGGCCGTACACATAACATACCACTCCTACCGGACACCAAGCTGTAACTGACCTTTGTCCACCCGCGAGTCTGTTACCATATAGACATGTTGTCGTGTGACCGGCCAGCCATGCATCGTGCTTGTTGGAGGTGAAGTTTTAGAGCAAAACATCAGAGCAGGTGTGGATGATAGCGGAGGATCATGAAGCAGCAGCTGGCGGACCAGGTTCTTCTTTAACTTCTTAATCCGATGATTCTTCGATGATGTTTTCGCCACAGGAGGTCGTTCATTTTCACTATAAGAGTATGGTTATGATCACTGAATTTAATTAAGATCTAGGACTGAAGCAGGTAAATATGTAGGGGTGATATTTCTATCTAGATTCATCTCATAAATTCTATCGCTACCTAACCAAAGTAAGCTTGATAGAAGGTATTGGATGTTAAAGTACACCAACAAAAACCGCCCAAAAGTGAGGACATTTCACATAAAAGTAGATCTGATATCTATTATTAGTAACGTGACCCACAGTTCGAGCTGAGGGCCTCGCTGAAGGAGGATAATCTAGATCTCTGATGATTGGGATAGATTTCCAAGGCCCAAGAGGAAGCGATAAGAAGAAAGCAGATAGGAATGAATCTAAAGAGACCGCTTCTTGACTGCTTCCCATGATCCCAATTCGCGTTCTTTCTCCTCATACTACATAGAGTATAGACCTTCCTGCTGCCTTATCTGTCTTCTCTCCTCAGATAATCTTAATCCTCATCTTTCCCCATTCTCAGCAGCCCTCTCGTTTTCCCCACACACTCCACCATTTCCTCCCCCGCTTCCTCTCCCCGGAAACAGTAGTGCGGGCGGGGGCGGCAGCGTGCCGACCCAGTGCGACTGTCTAGGCCGCTCCGCCGCCGCCGCCAGCGCCTCCGTAACCGGGTGTACCCATTGACCTTCTACAGGATCCAGTACAGGTCACCCCGATACACATAAAGCACTGCTCTCCACACACAGGCTCTGCTAGGGAAATCTCCCGCGTTGAGCGCAGCTATGCGGCTGTATGCTTGGAGAGTGATAACGCACCGGAGTACGCGCCAAAACAAAAGCGCAATCTTGTGATCTCTGATGTCGAACGGTTATTTTCAAAATGGCGTAAACATGTTTCATTCTGCCCCACCTGAGTCCACATGATCGCGCACGTCTGGATATGCGTACAATTTGAGAAGTAGATAGTGGTGATGATGATTATGATAAATGCAGCTTCCAGACTACATCTTCTGGAGAAACAGCACTCAATGGAGGCAGCTTCTATAATTACCGCAATCCATCCTGTCTCCTGTCATTCCCAAAGTACAAGATCCTGGCTTTGGTGCTTTCCTATTTAACTCAGCGCCCCTGCGTAGAGAAAACTGACGATTTAAACTATAAGTAGTCTAGAGGGATAAACCTTGGTATGAACGTTGATAATTATATGAATTGTCCCATGTTTGGATAGCCTCCATTACGTATGTTGTAATTTATCACCTAGATAGCAGGGAGAGAACTATCCCTTATCAATATATGGAGAATCTATGGCGAATAGAGAAAGTCGATCTCTTAGGGAGATCCGCTTAAGTATTTGACTATCAAAGCAGGCTAATGCCCGAGGCGCTTAGATCATGCCGTCCTTACTCATTAAACGGTGAGAGGAGTCTAACAAATGACATGATGATCCAAGGAAGGACATCTCCGCCTTCACCGTAGTGCTAGACAAACGGCCGGGTTCGGCTCTGGGTATTATTCATGGCCTGTTTGGGTACTTGCGAGTCGCTCAGTGCCTATTGGGGTACTTCGCACCCCCTGGACCTGGCTACACTGGTCTGGGGTCAGTGGAATCGGGTTGGCGGCCAGGGAGGGGGAGGAGAGGGACGGGATGGAGCAGGGTGCGATCAACCCCCCTGTTCCCCCATGGGACTGCCATAAAAGGCTGGTCATGAGGCAGTTAATGTCAGAAATAAAGCCGATACTGGGGTACTAAAACTCCGCATGGAATAATTCATGTCGCCGTCTCCCCTCATGGCACCACCCTGCCACACACTCTGCTCTCCCGGGTTCATGGCCGGGACAACATGGTTCTACTCGCAATTCTGCTTGCCTTAACCATTTACTCAAGTCCACTCAAGTGCATTGCACTTTCTGTTTCATGTGATGAGGGCTAGAAAGGTTGTGCCATGCCCTTTTAATAGTGTTGGTCAAACTGCTTTTCCATCCCTATATATTGCGTGGAATCACATGTACATCTATTATTTTATTCCCGTTGCCTTACCCATTTACTCAAGTCCACTCAAGTGCATTGCACTTTCTGTTTCATGTGATGAGGGCTAGAAAGGTTGTGCCATGCCCTTTTAATAGTGTTGGTCAAACTGCTTTTCCATCCCTATATATTGCGTGGAATCACATGTACATCTATTATTTTATTCCCGTTGCCTTACCCATTTACTCAAGTCCACTCAAGTGCATTGAACTTTCTGTTTCATGTGATGAGGGCTAGAAAGGTTGTGCCATGCCCTTTTAATAGTGTTGGTCAAACTGCTTTTCCATCCCTATATATTGCGTGGAATCACATGTACGTCTATTATTTTATTCCCGTTGGTTGAATTCAAAATGCCTATTGAGCTGGGCCGCTCTGAGTATAATGAGCATGTGTGTGTCCCTGTATCAGTCCAGCTGATCAGGGTAATTACGAGAAGAACAAGACAATTACAGCAAGGCCTTTATCAAGGGACATTTCCCTCTCCTGCTCCAGCAACAATGAGTATATTCATCCCTTATGGAATTTATTGGGTGGATGAGTTGCGAGGAACAGGCTTGCTGGATGGAGCGCCCCCAGGTCTTGATTGGTAGCGTGGGTTTTATGTCTAGTATATTGGGTCCGGAATTTGTTTTTTATTGCCGCTCCCATTCCCATCATAATTGGACAGTCCCTATCTGTCCCACACGCCATTGGCTCGTAAATGTGTACTATGGCGAGAACTAAGCCATCAGCAATTGTAGGAAGCTGGTCAAACCCGAGTGGATGAGGTTGTTACACCCACAGAAGCACAGGTTGTTATTCCTTTCAGGTGGATTCCGCTGCAGCAAATTAGGGCAGCTGTGAATGAAGCACAACTGGCGTTTTCGGATCATCAGCATGTCTCTGTTCCCCTTGTTTTTCCTGCTGTTTTTATCAGGACTGTCAGCCTCAGTTTCTGCTTAGTTGACAACGCGCCTTGAAGTGAATTGACAGTGGAATTCTGCCAAATGCGTATTTCCTGCTTCTCTTAACCGCACGGCTGATGACTTCTCGGCTAGAACCCACTCCCGGCTGGCCAGCAGAAAGTGGCTCCTGGCAATTGGAAGTGGCTTCAGAACTGGCTTCCCTGTAGCTGGGCGGGCTGGTGTCCCCCATACTTTCCCAGCCCCTCTTTATTCTGGCTTCTTTATAGCTCCTGGCTGTGGGGACAGAACGTACGGCACCTTAACCAGTGGCTTTTCTGATGGTTTCACTGCTGGATTCTCGTCTAACTCAACAGTGATAAGGCCCTCCGGGTGTGCCATTTACAAGAACGTGTGATAAATTATGATTCTTTTCGTCCTACAAATGACTGGCCTCTTATTGGAGCTTAGCAAAGCACATAATTTTGTGCTGAACGAATAAGATAGACAGCTTTATGACCCTGACGGTCTGTGCGCCATAATATCAACCGCAGAAGGACACTCAATGTTCGTCTTCATTTGATATCTCCTCAGATTGCACTCACGGTAGTGAAAGATTTATTGTAAAATGAATATAAAATGCGATTATTATTCACGGGATGTTATGATTATTACCTATCTTCCTTGTAGAGGCATATTTTTGTCAGGCAGAGATATTAATGGGCTCCACATTAGAAGGGGAGAAGGGCTTCATTGCAATTTAGCCCAAAATTAATGACATGCCGCTAGGAAGACTTCATTTTCTACTGGTTACTACCGCAGTGTCACCACCAACCTCACGATACCCTAGAGAGGGCATTCTTGTGAGATAGCTGCCTTATATCATTCAATGTCGGGTCGATGGTCGCTTATTAGGTATGCAATTAGATCTGCACTTCAAGGCAGGATTAATCATCCCTGCAGACATCTGTAGGGTGGGGGATCCGATTATGGTCGATCGGTTAGTCTCATGGATTAGGCATTAGCCTGATTGAATAAAAAGGATTAAGGGCAGATTAATTGCTATTCACTGGACTGATCATGTGGTATAATGACCTTTTTTCCTTGTGCATATCTGTAAGGAGATGACAGCGTTATATATGTCTTTTGTTTTTGGATATTGTTGATGGCTCACAGAGCCTTTACGATTTAAGAGTATGGCAAGCCTAGGCAAGGGGACATTTCAGGTCTCTTAAATTACTGCCAGGTTAATCTACTCTTTGGAAACAAAATCCATGTATACTAGACTCCCTATTCATCGCTGTTGGGTTATAACGATTGACGATAGAAAAATGATAATAGTTAAAAATAATAATAAAATCTCTTCATATTGTATGATAGTAGACAATGAAACCTAGTATAACTAGTGGCCTAGCTAGTCTTTGCGGGGAATAGGGGGCCACGTGGGAACTGGAGGGTTATTATACGTGAGATTTATTCATATCACCACCTTGTTCCAGCCTTGTCAATCCTAATCAAATGGGGATATGTAGGTGGAAAGTGACAGATTAGTCCGCCTAACCATTTTTTCAATGCGTTATAGGTGGTGCGCTCTAAACATGGGCGGAGAACTCGAGCGTCGGATCGTTAATATACCAGAGAGCCCTCTCGGCTTCTGCCTGGAAGCTAAATGAAATCTAAAGCACACCGCCATTAGTATGCCAGTATATGCAGGAGTCAAGTAAACCCTCGTTATATAGGCCCATTGGCTGCCTTGCTTTTCATTACTGCTGTGGTCCTCTCATTGGTCTTGGCTTCTTAAAGTGAGAGATAATAACTTGGTAGGTGCCTCATTTGTAACCTGACCACGTCCAGTCTATCGCCCGTCTGGATGAGCAACACCTCCGACTAGTTCTGTGGGGAAATTGAACACGAAAAGCAGAACAAATAGTGCTAGGCCTCGGACTGTTCCCACATTGCCTTAACACCTGACCCGAGCTCGTGGTACTGATGGGCGATAATAAGGGTGGTAACAAGGTTAGCTCTGGCACCAACTCGGCCACGCGCCTATTCAGCCCGGAATCACAATGAGCTCAAACGGAATGGTCCAGTGCGAATCCGTTCCAGTTGCAGCGTTCCGGGAAATGAAACTGTCACTGTCTAAAATGCCAGCAGGTGGTGCGACTAAAACGACGTTCCACTGAAGGGACGCTGTATCGCGTGAAGGCATAGAAAGGCGCGATCTCGACCGATAGGTCACGTGCCTTCGAGAGACGCCGTATAATCACATTTTGAAGAAGCCAGTAGGTCTGCCACGAACAAAACGTCTCCTCTCCGCAGGGTCTCTGGCTGTGATGACATTCTCTACTGAAGTGAAATCCTGAGTCCGTAGACATTAGAACTCTTTATATTGCAATGTCTCTTTAACCTTGCAAATCACTTTACGGTCTCTGTGCTAAATGTAAAACCATATGGATGAAGAATATGTCTCCCAATAGATTGTAATCTAATTTTCATGATGAGGCCTCCGCGATTCAATATAGATTGATAAGAAAAAAACAGGTCACGAAATATGATACATCCAGTAAAATATATAGTGCTCAAATATCGCGTGTTACTTCGCCATGTCATATACACCCTGTTGGAATCGTACATGATCTGTCACATACTCTACACACCCAGAGCAGACAGGCACCAGGTCCAGAGGTGATTCGTTACGTTCGTCGCATCGGATAAATGTTGACAGCATGCCAGGGCCACACAATATATGTGTGTACATGGTCTTTTGGCGTGATATATTTGCGATATACATGTATATGGAATAATATATCTTAATATTTTCCCTGAATTTTCATTAGCGAAAGTCATTGTTTGGCTGTCGGTGGACATAATGATATGTCTACGAAAGCTGTTTTTTGTAACGTTGAAACATGAATACGGTTGAGTAGATGTGTGCAGGAATTCGCCGACCCCGTGTATACTCTGCCAGGTCAGAGACAGTATCGTGTTACCTGCACTTATGTGTTCCATATATGTACACCCAACCCCATAGGGAGGTCAGCGACAGTATACAGTTTCAAAACTCTAGCTATTCTTTGATGGGGTGTATGGGTGATTGTATCAGACAGTATACCATCTAGATGTAAAACAAATAGGTAAGAATTATTTTTAAATCAGCCTACAACGATCAGTCAGAGTGGAGACCTGCTGTGTGCTTTCTCCTCATTTTGTGAACTGCCATTATAATACACTTTAGGAACTTCTAGGTATGGTTTGATAAACCGAAACATATTTTGGTATATCGACCCATATACAGTGTACGTATCAGCTACCGTAGTTGAACCCCTTTTTCCTCTACTACTCACACCACGAGCTTCACTCGGTTGCCTCAGTTCTATTTCGGTCCCGACCCATAATATCTCCTATTTGAATTAGAGAGAGATACAGAACCCTTTCGGTGAGTTGGAAAAGCCACAGAATGCTCGCCTTGTTGTGGGATTGTCCCCAGTTGTCCTACTTAGAAAGGGACCGGTCTGGCGCACTGTAGTTGCAGGTCTGTGCGCCCAGTGCAGCTCGAGAGTTGAGCTGGTGCTTGCTGTCTTGGCGGTTGGCTGAGGGCCACCCTGGCAGGGTACCAGACCGCGTCAGGACGACACCGTCTGGCGCCGGAGGAGGGCGCTGTGATGGACCTCTTAACAGCGTCCCGTCCACTATACCGGCATGTTATAGTTACCCGCTGGAGAAATGTCGTCTGCATACTACTAACTCAGTGCATATATATCCATTATTGAATGGTCTGTAGATAAGGTTCTTTTTGGTATGTAAAGAACAAAAAAGTTGTATGATTATCTTTTATTCAAAGAAAGATTACCAATAAGATTACGGTTTCTACTGGACTACATAACAAGGAATGACAGATTTTATCATCTATATAGTATTAATTAATTAAACACGGTTTTCATTCTTATATCCTTACGATACACATAAAAGTGAAGCTTGTATTCCTGGCAGTGATGTGAATATGGTCAAAGGAGGCCTCCTACGATATACACTGCAATATCCCTCTTTATCATTAATGAAATGAAAACAATACATCACGAACTGCTCATGCATATTATCAGAATCGTCTTCTATGGCGTTCAGTGAAAGTTACGGGGCAAGTGTGCAGGGAGTCAGGGAACCCTATTTCATGTTCACACGTGGATACGGTAAGGATGTTCTACTCGTGTTTAAAGTACACTCTGAACGATGTATTCTGCAGCTGCCTTTGACAGGTCCAGGTGTTACGTTATCGACTTGTCATATAGCGGATCACGAGAGCGATATAATGCAGATCATAAAGCCTCTATTCTAAAACCCCAAAGCAGTAGCTATCAGTTCTGCTGATATCGAAACATAAAAGACCTATTACATACTACAGTTGAGAGCTAAGTAAAAAGGGGCTCTTTAGGAGGAATATAGCATTCATCTACTAAAGGTATATTTCACTGGCAAATTGCCATAATCCTATATAGATATGTATTTTTGTGTTACGCAGAGACACATGTGGTGCCCTTTGTAGTCTAATAATGACGAAGAAGCAGGATCGATCAGCAACAGAGAAGACATAGATTGTTGCATGAGCACAATATTTAGTATATATAACTGAAGGTAAGCTTTGACATATGTAGCCTTAACAATATACATGTACTATCCCTAATCCTCTCATCTACCCCATGTAAAAGACTTTCACATTGGATTTTAGCTATTTCTCTGATCTACATCCAGATCAAACACAGAAAAGAACTGATCTAGTACATGTATATCAAAACATCGATGGCACAAACGATGATCAGCAAAAAATACAGATAGGAGTCTTATATGTCAGATAACCTGCCGATCAAAAAAGTAAAGGGGAAAAAGAGGGAAAAACGAAATGACACAGAAAAAGCCAAATACTGTCAGACGAGGGTATAGAGTGCGTGATGGCCAAGGCTTTGGGACATGAGATAGTATAAGAAACAATGGGTTCCTGCTACCTGAGGATTACCTCTCTCAGATTGCGAGGCCCCTTTCCTTGTACATATGTAGACTCAGCTCCTCTGAATAGTTTATTCGACAACTACGGGTATCTTTGACCACCGAAGATCAGAAGTCATTTGTAGTAGGAAACCCCACCTGCCATTCGGCCTGGAGGGTGGGGGCTGGTTTTTGGGGTCGGATGGGGGTGGGGTTGGGGCTTACCCCAGACGAAAGGGAAACCTGCATTGGAGTCGTACCAGTGATCAGTGTACTGATATTCAATTGTGTTCATGTGTAGCCAAACAGTTTACTTGTATACGTTTCATATCATGATACAATAACATTCACTTAAAACATCATTCATTCAATAACACTACTCTGTAGTGAAACATTTGATATGTCATAGATTTGTTTCGAGAAACTGAAAATTGTATTGTTATTAATACATTTGCTGACGAAGGAAAAACTATTTTCAACTATCTATAGCCATAAATATGCATATGCATATACATTGTATAAATACATGTGGAATTTATTTGACTAGGGATCGATTTAATCGGTTCGCAATGAGTGCTTCTCCTACAGGAATATTATTGTTCATTGACTTCAAAGTGACATCACAGAAGGCCCTAACGGTGAGGTGTTCGGGATGGGTATGAGGCACAGGAAGGCGGCTGTCACCTAAAACAGTTGACTCACATTACTGTGTTAAACTCAAAAGGCAAAACCCAACCAAATACTTCTCCACCACAGCTGTTCCTATCATTTGTCCTGAAAGAAACGCATTTAAAGAAAAAAAGGTACAGCAATGCAATTGGCGTGTGTTATTTCAGAGCTGCATCGGATGTTGTCTTACTCAGTGAATTCTGGATGTATTTTCTATGTCTCCCACACTGAGGGACAAGGAAGGCGTGACTGCTCAGCTTGCTCATTGCATTATACTTTTCGGTATTCGGGATGGTGTGTGTATTGATATACGTACATAGTGCCGATTCGATGTATTTAGGTATTTTCTCTTTTATTTAAAAAAAATCTAATTGAAAAATTGGACTTTAAACTAAACAAACAAACAAACACGTTGTTTCGGTTCAGCTTATTTAAAAACAACAGCACTAGAATTCATTGACAACATACAATTCTGTCCAATTGCAAACCTAGTCCCCTCCTTACTTATCATGTGATTCTACCTCAATTTGCTGTTTTAATACCCTATCCCGCTTGACCCATGCGCGTCTCCCGTGGTGCAGTGCGCGGTCACGTGCCGACGTCGCCATGACCACACGGTCGCCATGACCACGGCACACGACGGGGGTGAGGAGTAATGACCGTCTTTGTTTTCCTCCTGGTTGACCGTTAGTGGTCAACACAATGCCAACGTTTTCTCCTCGCCCCTGTCGCCGGGGGCAAGCGTCTTTGTCACCAGCTCACCCATTACTGTTGCCGGGCAGGGAGTTACACGGGCCCCGCCGGACAATGTAGCAATCAACATCTGCCAATTAAGTGGCTGGCGGCCTTTTCAAATCTGATTATGAGGAAATATTAATAGGGGGTGGGGGAAAGTCGGCAGGGCCGCCGGCTGAGGGGTTGTACCCTGGGCACTCACCAGATGGAGCCACAGTTGTTTGACCTTGGAATGACATTGGTGGCGCCCTGGGGGCATTGCTAACAAGGGCGTTGCCTTCAAGTCTGCAGACAATGACCCCAGTGCGCTTATTGGGTCATGCTCAAAACCCACAGCGTTATTTCTGTAATTAATCATCGCAATCGCCAGAGATCAGCAAGTCATTACTTTGTCTGAGGAGGTATTCGATTAGACGATATGATACCCATGCTGTTATCTTGAGGGTTTATGGATTGTGGGTGAATTTAATTGTGAGACGCAGGAATATCGTCTTCTCGCTCGAAATGGCTCCCATACTTTTCTGTATGCGAGCAGTTGAATGGTGAGAATTGAATACACAGATTATGATGTTTGTCTGCAAACAAGATTTTTTATCAGGTGTTCTGATTCCCACTTTCCCCCAAGAAATCATTGTTCAAAACAGGATGAGCCATCCTATCTGAACCAGATAAAAATGTCGAAATTTCCCATCATTTCCTGCTAATTGTTTTGGGAGGCACAATCCGAACAGAGGTACTTTAATTTGACTCAATGAGCGAATTATGAACAAGTATTTCAAACAGGATTTTTGGTCGTACATGAAAGATTTCTTGTGGATTTCGGGTATTGTCCTGAAATACAGATTGGGATTTCAACAGCCGGTTTGGGATCTGAGGAGGGTGCTACTTGCACCTCCACGCTTTCCACTCTCATAGCCTACAAACCTACTTTCTGGCCCCCGCCCGTTCATTTCCCTCCTTTCGTCCGTCCTCACGAACATCAAACGTCAGCAATAAAGCGGTCAAAAATATCCAATAATGCCTGTGTTTATGAAGCCCCGGGCTCGCTTGTTACCGGTAGAGACCCACCAGCTGATTGCCGGAGGCTGGGGACCAGAGGGACCCTCCAGTCTCCACTCTCCCAACAGATGCCTCATGTGGGTGCAATGCATCTATAGTTGCAAGGTATGTGATGGGAGAGTGTATAGGGCCCTTCTCTGCCAACCCGATGTTGGCCCTGAACCCGGACCCGGACCCAGGAGAGGGAGGCGCCCTATTTTCAGAGTCAGTCTTTGTTATTTCGTGTCTACTTGGAACATGTTATTTCAAGGACCCTTTTCAAGCCTGCAACTGGCTGTTTCGAATGAAAGGGTATGAACCTCGGAATCAGGTCTGACGTTGTGCCGCAAATGTCAGCTGTCGTACCCCGTAAAGGTTCTAACCACTGTTATTTGGGATAATGTTGCCTGGCACACTGATATTTACCCTCTAGCAAGACTTGGTACTTTCCACATAAAAACCATTCAGACTGGGGTTTCATGTGAAATCAAAATATCGATTATCGTAGCACTATGTCTATAGATTTGTTGGAGAAACTATTTCTATTCTCCAAATATAAATGTAAAAGAGTAATTTACGATTGATCTGCAAAACTGACAAAATCTGTTGGCTTATTTTCACCTTTGCAATCATAACCATGGTGCCAGAGTGAGGTGTGATATGTATTTGCATTCTTTATTATCGTGCTTAATTCACTATTTCCATACTATTTATCATCTGAGTCTGACAAGCACAAGTCTACCGTCCCTCCCTGACACACCCCAATAACCCCATTTTCTCCGTACTTCATTTCGTCAAGAGCCAATATTTCCGTGCGGTAATTTCACGGCAGTTATGTAAATAAAGTTAATCCTGTGGGCGGTGCCTGCGCAAAGCCAGGAGGGTGAGTATCAAAGCCGTCATTAGCACACCCCACTGTCAGTATGGCCGCAAGAATGCGTGCCCCCTGACGCCGACAATGTAATTACCAGCCGCTTACTGACCTCAGATGACTGCCTTGTGAGGGAGGAGTCGAGATTACGTCTTTGTCTCACACCGTGCTGTCACAGCTCTGGGATGGAAGTGAAGGTGGGGGCGGGATGAGTGTCGCTAGTCATGGGATGAGGATAGGGTGTGGTAGTAGTATAGTCACAATGTGGGGTGATGGTTAGGTGTGGTAGTAGTATAGTCACATTGTGGGGTAATGGTTAGGTGTGGTAGTAGTATGAGGGATGAGGGTGCGGTGTGGTAGTAGTATAGTCAAAATGAGGGATGAGGTGTGGTAGTAGTATAGTCACAATGAGGGATGAGGGGTGTGGTAGTAGTATAGTCACAGTGAGGGATGAGGGGTGTGGTAGTAGTATAGTCACAGTGAGGGATGAGGGGTGTGGTAGTAGTATAGTCACAGTGAGGGATGAGGGGTGTGGTAGTAGTATAGTCACAGTGAGGTATGAGGGGTGTGGTAGTAGTAGTATAGTCACAGTGAGGGATGAGGGGTGTGGTAGTAGTGTAGTCAAGGTGAGGGATGAGGGGTGTGGTACTAGTAGTATAGTCACAGTGAGGGATGAGGGATGTGGTAGTAGTGTAGTCAATGTTCGGATTAAAGCAGGGGGTGGTGGTAGTGTCATGTACTCAGGCTTGCAACACACCTTAATCTCAGACTCCCTCTGAGAGGCAACCAGGAGCTGTAATTGTGTATCGATGTCAGTAGTCGGCACTGCAGCTGATTTGCACACGCGTCTGCTTCCCAGGAATGTTGTATTCAAGATGTACCAGAGATCACATCTCACCCTCTCTGCCTCCTATCCCTTGTGTTTTACCGTAACTGAAGTGATTTCGGTCATTTTCGGTCATTTATTTTATTCCAATTAGTAATGGAATGTTACTTTGTAGAGATTATAAAAAAATGTTTTGAACCATGCACTTTGACCTGGTAGTATGTGCAAACTCGCCTTGAGAGCAGTGTACAGCAGCCCTAACTGGTTAATTGTCCTCCTGCTGAGTGAGTTAGTGAATTGTAGTCGAGTACCTTTCCGAATAGAGTTTCCGAAAAGAGCATGTAGCAACTAAATTGAAGACTTTAGGAGCCTTTTAAAGAGAGGCTATGTATACAAATATATAAACTTATTAAATCCATAGCCACCTGGCCACCAACACCAGTAAGTCACAGGTGTCTGTATCCTTTCACTGTTGGTTTAATTGACAAGTACTTCTACTCCGATCACAAACAAAGAAACAGGAGATACATTGTCATTGCTCCGCTTCCCACTTCGCCATCAAGCAGCGAGCATCCACTCCTTAGACCATTCCCGCACTGTACTTAACTCGCGCCCATTGCTTCTAATGAAGCTATCCTTTAATTGATGTATTAATTAATCGGTCTGTGTTCTTTTTCATTGCAGGTAAGTAGAGACTTGCCTTTCGTGTAGTCCTCCACCGCGTCCCGCTTAGCGTGGGGCTCGGCCAGCCTGCTCACGGGCGACATCTGGCGGGTAGGTAGGTGATTTGCAATTAAATTGACATCCACCACATCGCTAATCACTAGTTAAATTAGAAACTGACAGAGTAGGCAGACTATCCATTGTGGGCCGCGCTTCTAATCTGGGAGGATCCCTGAGTACGGTGCATTGCGTGCTGATCGATGCGTCTAGCTATGGCTGACCTACCCCGGGATTATCAGATTAGTCAAGGGTAATCCCAGCATTATGAGTGGCGCGTGGGGATTAAACTACGTGTAAAAACCATCACGTATACGTAACTAGACACCGAGCGAACATGCACGTGTCGTGCCCGTGTTAGATAGTTTAATAAATAAAAACAAGAGAAGTGTTTATCAGCCTTAGACGATTTATTTTATAATTATTGACTAAGATGTACTTGTAATATCATGAGGATTTTTTTTAACAAAGTGAGGGACCACACAGAAGGATGTTGACTATATAGTCGACACCCTTGGGAAAGGAATCATTGGAAAACAGGAAAGGCAGTAATGCAATGAGAACATGTATAAAGCATGTGACAACGAACTCTTATTACCGGGGTGGCAACAAAATGGTTCACTGCATGGGCAGGACCAGTTAGCTTTTTTGATTATCAAAAACATATAAAAGAAGAAAGAAAGGAGCAATAGTTTTAAAATGACCACGTTTTAAACTCCGTGTTAAGATTTATTTTGAAAAAGTTGTTTGCAGATAAATCAGACAAGACTATGTATGTACAATGTATCTATAATCCAACGCTTAATAGACACATTTGCTCAATCAAAAGAAAGTTTTGTACTATAGCAGCTTGGAGTAAAGGTTAGATACCACTTCTACAGAATTAAGTGTGTGAGACAGTTCTTATGAATAACAAATTATTCACTTGATCAGCTGATACCATGATTATAGTAAGGTCAGTTCAGCTTTAAGAGAGTGAGGATTGAGGGGACAGCTCGGCTGATAGCACCTAGACACCATCTCTGATCCGGGCCGCCCAGCACCGTCTTCATTACGGCGTGATTATAAAGCTGAGGACAGTTTTTATGGCGCGGCCCGCTGCATTGTTCTGTGCCTTTATATGTAAATGCAGGCTTCTAAGCCGCGACGCGCAGTTCATCATTCATCCCGTCAATTAAATCAGCGCCCACATTCACACCTAAAGTGAGTCTGCGGGTAATCATTTCTCCTGGCCAAGGTAAGAAATAAAATCACTCCCAGGGTGCTGCTGTACTGTGTACTACAGAGCCCTGCAATATTTTACTCATGTAAATCTTAAATCCCCATGTGGGGATGACATTCGCAGTTGACTATGCTATAAATATTCACAATGTAATTTCAATACTGTCGATGGGTTTTGATATCCGTCCAGATGTTTGGATTCGGATGGAAAACGTGTTGTAAACAAGTACAATGTAATTTAGTTACAGGATGTTTTCCAGTGAGATGTTAATTGAAAGTAGAACTCAAGCAAAAAGACCTGATACAAAATATTTCGGCGGATCGGGAAGGGAGGTCACCCTGCAAGCTCCGTGGATACAATTGGTCAGGCTGCAATTATTTCTTATATCAGTATGAATAGTTGGATCCTGATATATCATAGAGATGTAACCTTACACAGATTTACACCATCACAGCTGCTCCATAGCACAGGAGGCACATTACACAGGGACATGAAACCCAGTGCATAGTCCCTGTTATCAAGGGGGTACACTATTGGATAACGAAATTGCGAATCTAGCAGAGCAAGCTTCCTCTATAGTGAGCATACCTCAAGCCGCACATTAGCAGCGTGCACCCCAGTGGGGTGGGTATTAGCAGGGAAGGCATCTATTCACACTAAATGAACAAGGCCACTTAAGAGGGGCCACTTCTGCCGGGCTTTCCCTCATTGTACAGCGCCAGACCGTGCAGAAAGAGAGTGTGAGAGAAAGGGAGGATGGTGTTGGGGGTGCTGGCGGACAGCGTCGAATGACATAAGGGTGAGAGAGGAAGTATAGCCGTGCTGGTGGCGGTGGGTGAGGAGGAGGGGTTGGTGGGAAGGAGGAGGGGTTGGTGGGAAGGAGGGTGGTGGCGAGAGATCCGAGCGGCGATGGCCAGCCAGCGTTTGGCCGCCGTCCAAAGTACCACGTAATGGTCATTGTTGGCGTTGGGCAACAGGCTGTGTTGTGTTGGGACCTAAATGCGCTGTGGTCAGACAGCAGTAAACTGCCTGTGGTACATCATGCATGTGGCGAAGGAGGCACAACACAGAATTCTTTGTCAGAGCACAATGCAGGACCAGTTACTGGACATCTCGACTGGGAGCCGTCCTGGGTTAGTAGGATTTGATGAATAGATTTAGTACAAAGAGGACACGATGTGGTCTGTTCGACTAGACCAGCAATCTGTCTTAATAACATCTATTCAAGATGGACGTTTAAGGCAACGTAATCGTGCACTTTACAGCAGAAAAATAGATTCTACGACAATTACTGTTTATAAGCGAAGGAGGTTAGTTCTCAACAATTGATAGTTGGTTTATGATGAACGGACAAGAGACTTCCGACAGAGAAATAAATCCTTGTCTTTAGTCCGAGATTTTCTTTCTCGTTGGGCTCCAGAAAGACGCCTTATTGATGACAGGTTGTGCTTAGAATAACTACAATGAGCGTCTGTAGTTCTGTGCTCTCTGGTACATTAAGCATAAAATGAATGGATATGAGCACAGGTGGCCAGTGGACAGGTGGGTCTCATTATCAAGCACCAGGAGGAGAGCGCTATACTGGACATGTCCTCCAGGGTTTGTGCGTTCCGGTCACGCAGATTGCACAGGATCTGAGGGAGCGGCTCCACTCTGGAAGCTGCACAGGATAAAAAAAAACTACCTAAATAACACCAGGTCACCTCCACGGTCCCTTGCGAGACTCCAGGGAAACTTCACCGAATGTCAGGGCCCAGTAAAATTTAGCCAACGGGCCTTCAGGGACTTGTAAGCTTTGGTCCTAATGGACCCTGCTCCACCTCCTCGCCATCGCCATTCACCCCTCACCCAACAGCTTTGTTGGTGGCTTCACCGGAGGGGACCAGCAGCGTTTACCTGGTGTTAGGTAACCCGTGAAATGGACCTGCACCGCGGACACAGGTACAAAGGGTGTCGGGATGAAGTGGGAGGGGAGGTGGGGAGTAGTGGTGAGACAGGTTGTGTGTTTAACTGACAGGAATGTATTGGACATAACAGGAGCGGGCTCAGATAGGGCCCTCTGTTCTGGTGATTTAATTTGAGGTTAGTGTCAGAACACAGACCCTTGAGCTTCAACATCAAAGTCATTGGTCTTGGTGATCTATGGTCGATTCAGCATTGGGCAGTCACAAGATTACAAGACACCGATACCGGGCCTCGCGCTTGTATACACAGATACATTGGTCTAATGGACGAGGTTTACATTTAGACAGCGAACCCGGCGACCGCCACTTATTCTCCGATACGCTAGGATTCCTGCCAATCAGCCACAACGCCAATTACGGCGGCATCAAAGCAATTATTCAATTACCCCTGGAGAGGGAACGGGGAGGCCTGCCGCTGCTCCGGTCTGTATATTGATCGCATGGGTGATTCTGGGGCAACACGTAGGTTTTCTCGCTGGATATGATGACAGGCGTGATTACGTTTCTCTATGTGATCAACTGTTAGGTTGGGTTTATAGGATCGTGACAAATCCGGCCAGTGATTCAGAAGACTGGGCAACCTGGGTTTATACCTCATTGGGTGCAGGCAAGGCACGCTGGGGCTATGCTGATTTTTTTCTCCCTTCTGCTCTTGATTTGGAGTAGATGATGGAGCGCCCATACGAACCACAGAGGCGTCCGGAAATAGCACAGCAGTCGTCGAGAAAAGGCCAGGAAACGGCAGGAAATGATAGATTAAGTCGCATCTTTTAATTGCCACCCCAGGGCCCTGCTGTCTTTGATCTTGTCCTTCCTCCGGGCAGAGAAAACAAATACCTAGGGCAGAGAGATCCACTAATTGCCGTGACTTGAACGCCCGCCCTCGTCTCTCTTTTTATTATTATATATTTTGATTAGTTCCACTCACAGGATGTAGTGCACTCAAGGAGACTGTATGTTCTCTACGGCCCAATAAAACAACCAACTGCATTATATATATATGATGGATTGGATGTACATATCTTATCTTAGGAGCGGCACTATTGCTGGCAGCTGATTACATATATTTAGTTTTTGATGCATGAGGAAGACAATTCAGCGGTTCCTGCTTCATGCAGGGAAAGATATCATTTAACTTTTATTTATAATGTACCTTTTCTCATAGATCGCACTGCAAGCAACGCATAACCAACAACTGAAACTGAACAGAGACGAAATCGATAATTACGAAGAGGGCCATGTTGCAAGTCTAGCCCTGGGTCCGTAGCGAGGAAGAGGATCAAAAACTCCGGGAGGAGATCAAAAGCATTAATGATCAGCCATGAGCGGTAGGGATGGCTTCGTATGGATGATCGGCGGGGGCTGGGTCTGGAGGCTGGGCAAGCGGAGCAGATTACCGCCAGGATAGGCTAAATCCAGTGCCCTTTGTAATGATAGTAAAGGGGACCACCACCGATAAGCCACTACAGGGCTCCAGGGCTTTGCCTGGAAAGGGAATAGTGGGATAAATAGCTGTAATTGTCAGGATAGAACTCCTACCTGTTTAGACACATATAAACAGGTATATATATATATATATATATGTATATATATGTATATATGTATATATGATTGCAGTATAGTGCCTTGCCCGCACCCCCTCACCTTGTGGCATTGGGACCTTGTGGATACGCGTCCTCTGGCTGTACTTTGAGTCCCTTTGGGCATTGGGAGCGCTGAGGGCATGGGACCCATGGAATATGGACTGTTGGGTTTGTCGGTTGAGTTTCTGGGTTGGAGGACCTGTGTTCTGGGTTATGTGTGGGGTATAGGGGTTGAAAGCCTCGTGGGTGCGTGGCCTTCTGAGTAGCACGGACTTCGGTGGGCTGGGGCTGGAGACTGTATGTTCTCTACGGCCCAATAATACATCCTGCGAGTGGAACTAATCAAAATATATAATAATAAAAAGCATTAATGATCAGCCATGAGCGGTAGGGATGGCTTCGTATGGATGATCGGCGGGGCCTGGGTCTGGAGGCTGGGCAAGCGAAGCAGATTACCGCCAGGATAGGCTAAATCCAGTGCCCTTTGTAATGATAGTAAAGGGGACCACCACCGATAAGCCACTACAGGGCTCCAGGGCTTTGCCTGGAAAGGGAATAGTGGGATAAATAGCTGTAATTGTCAGGATAGAACTCCTACCTGTTTAGACACATATAAACAGGTATATATATATATATATATATATATATATATATATATATATATATATATATATATGTATATATATGTATATATGTATATATGATTACAGTATAGTGCCTTGCCCGCACCCCCTCACCTTGTGGCATTGGGACCTTGTGGATACGCGTCCTCTGGCTGTACTTTGAGTCCCTTTGGGCATTGGGAGCGCTGAGGGCATGGGACCCATGGAATATGGACTGTTGGGTTTGTCGGTTGAGTTTCTGGGTTGGAGGACCTGTGTTCTGGGTTATGTGTGGGGTATAGGGGTTGAAAGCCTCGTGGGTGCGTGGCCTTCTGAGTAGCACGGACTTCGGTGGGCTGGGGCTCGTCCCCGCTGTCGCCGCGCACGCCACCTCTCTGTGTATGGCCTCGTTACGTTACAGAGACTAATTCTGTCCACCTCCACGCCCCGTACACTCAGGTGTGCCAGCATCACCTTTAATCACCCAGTTGTGGAACGCCTCCACAAAAAGTCTACCGTATCTGATGGGCAGCCTGCTTCCTTTGAAGATGAGCTGTGTATATGACACGTCAGGCATATCTAACCCCTGCCAAGTATTTCTCAGGAGTTTGGTAACACCCACTTTTTTTGTCTACATCACGTGTTTATTTGTCTAATCAGGATCAAAACGCCAGACTATTTATACACGCGTGGACTTAGCATTTAGAATTAATCAATTCTGATCACATAAAAATAATGTATCACAACACGTATGGTTGTTTTCGTGTTTCGGAGAAGAGACAGGTAGTAATTCGAATTCTGTATTTGATGTTGCAATAATTCTTATGATTAGATATTCAGGAAATATCTAGAATTAGAGTCTGCTAGGTTCACTTTGAAACCAGTCATCATCCACAAACACATCCATTCATTCTCACACATCCACAAACAGGTTATTTGCCCACGTGATAAATCACTGCCCCGAGTTACCACCTGTTGCTCCAGGGCCAGCTCTGTGCCCTAAGCAATCTGTTAGTATTCCGTTGTGAATCTGTAGTTTTCCACTGCGAATGAATTGTAGAAACTATAGATTATGACCATCAAATATTCTGGTGTTCTTAATTTATCATCATGGCTCCAAGAAATCTCTACAGCGTTTGCCCCGGTCGATGACTAATCTAGGCAGTGTCATTCAATGTCTGGGTTATAACAAAGTGCCCAATAGAAAAGGCTCCTTAGTTGAAATCTAATTTCCACGATATCATCCAATGGTCATACTTTATTTCCACAATATCAACCAGTGTTTCAATCATCTCTCAACACCCCAATTATCACTCAGTGGTGCCAGTAACGTTGTAGCACCCTAGAATTAGAGCTCGCTGTCAGGAGTTCTCACCCGGACTGCCATACAAAACAGGAGTTCATACTGGACAGCTGTGACTTAGAGTCCATTCAAGGCTTAGGACGTCGACAAACGATGCTGCCCACACCGTCATGCTGCGCCCACCAGGGGGAGCCACCCGGGAGCCGTCCAGCCCCGGGTTGCTCGTCTCCATATTTCACCCCGATCTGAAGGGTCCTTCAAAGAATGCCCGGGTAATTCCTCAATCACCCCGGTCACTAGTGTCAACCTGTGACTGACAAACTGCCTGCCTGCCCCAGTCACCGTGCTGACGTGCTTCGTAGGGGACCTACTGGTGAGTGGACCAAGAGATGGGTCTGAACCCACACATATACAGCGTATACTTACCAACCTATGTCAAATGTATATGTTCTTGAATGTGTGCAAAGGGAGGTATCTCAGCTAGCCTCCATCAAGTTACATTTTGCTATGGACACAAACCACAGTAACACCATCAGCTGGCACGAGCGGTCAGCAGAGACCTCTCAAGAAAGCCTTGATACCATCTTAAATATTGACCAGCGGTGGCAGCGTTTGGGGCTGTATTGTAAGGCCCCCTGGCGGCCGCTGGCCGTGTAATGCTGAGGTGCGGAGTTGCTTTTAGCAGTTTGTTTTCACGAGGAACCCATTTGTTGTTGGGAGCGCCGGTAAGGGGTCAGAGGTCTCCGGACCGGGAATTCTCCGGGCTCAGGGGGTGTTGTACTCGAGGTGGTCAGTGCAGGGTCAGCAGGAAGTGGTCGTGCGTCCCCCTGCCTTCACTGGACCTCCCTCTGGTACAGCCTTTCATGGACTGTATCTACAAACCATACAGCACCCACCCCGGCTGTCTCAACTCGCGGTGAATAGAATGCCCATGTCGAGCCCCCGGTGAGAAGTAGCGACACCCAGGTTAAATAAAGGCCAGCTGACGCCGAATGTTTAATATAGCCACAAGCACAATTCAAAAATGCAAAATTTCAGTGATATTATTATTAGTGAAAGATCCTCGTTATTATTTAGGAACTCCTCATCTGTTGATATGTTTTCATAATACATTTACTCAAGTGATATAATGATCGGATTTGTGCTTTCTTGCTACAGATCTTGCTGGTAGTCTTCCCTTTATTTGATTCGTCATTCACTGTTATGCGCCAAGTATTTTCTCTGTCAATGAGTTTTATTCGCACTTGTAAGTTGTGAAACAAAAATTCCGGATATATATAACTCCCTGTAAAACCTGTATTACCTCCAACTGTCAGGTAGACGTCGGGGCCCTGCATCCGATATAAACATCGATAGCGGTGGCTTCTGCATAATGGCATATTGACTGACTATGTGAATGTTTACACGGGAGAAGGAAGGAGAGAGGGGTCGGTATGTACGCACCGCTCACCTGGACACAGTGGAGGAACCCCCGTGTCCGGCGCCGACCGTGGAGAGGGTCATTACGGGCGCCTCCAGTGTTTAGGTATGGAGATGGGGCGAGGTGAGAGGTCCTAATGAGCACCACGAGTCAACACTCTCAGAGAGGTGGGAGTGTGGACACGTCGGCCTTGTCTGGTCTAACGTGTCGGCTACGTGTCGACTACGTGCGGGCTACGTGTCGTATACACAAACATGGTCCCAGACGGAGTCACCACTTGGGTGCCCCGAACCTCCACCCCGTCCTCCTCCTCTGCCACGCCTGAGGAGATGTTCAGATGAAGCGGTGCAGACTGGTCACCTTTGTTACCTGGATCCAGAGCAGTGAAGTATGTGAAGAAGAAAATCATTCCGTCGGAAAAAGAATATGCAATGTGAGGTTTCTACTTCTTCCATGAGTTATAGGGGTCGAATATATATCAAGTTTTAGCATGAAATGCCTCTCTGGAATATATCAGAATTGCATGGTACGGCTGAGCATACTTGAATGGTTTAATGTTTTGAAAGTTAACAGCTTTTGCAACAAGAATGTATACAAAATACTTTGCGTACAAGTGGGCGGAGCCTCGCCAATGTTCACTTAGTTAAACCAAACAGTGATAAGAATGGTTACATATCCATGTGCAAGGACCCTTTATACATTGAACGTGTCGCCCATTATGTTTTAGTCTACAAATAGTCTGCACATTTCCCTCTTTAGATGAACAAACACCAACAGTGACCACGGCTATTCAGTTTTCTATTTGACAGAAGTGCTCAGACACAGTAGGGTACAGTGTAAGTAGGGAGTTTGCCAAGCACTCTTGTCTTACAACAGGTATACGGTTTTCCAGGTGAAGTGCCATCGTTTATGCCCTGGAGATGTTTATACCTGGAGTTGATCGCCCGCCTCCAGCTGCCATGTTGTAGCATGGTGGAGTGGTCAGTGGGAGGGCTTCTCTTGGGTCTAGACTCACCTGGCAGTCCCCCAGACTGACCAGTCAAACACTGACCAACTGGTCATTGTGGGAAGCCCAGCCGCACTCCCCACCTTCCTCCCTCCTGTGGTGGTCAGCCATTGTCAGCTCCACGCGGGGGTCCTGTGCTGACCAGCGCAGGCCAATTAGACCGGTTTAACCCAGGTGCTACCTGTAGGTTTTCCCCCTTTGTTCTGATCACAGCCTTCGCCATGGTGTGTGGGACTGACCGTATGTAGCCCGCTGTCCCTCCGGACCCCGGTCTGTACTTTCACGTCATTGCCCCTAGGTCTCATACCCGACTATAACTAACTCCCACCTCTCTAAGAATGGAGGGGAGGCTGACGTGACATATGGTTCTATAAAAGAACCTAATGAGGCACACCTTATTAATAGCATTGTTTCCACCTACTTACACAGACATCTGGTTATGGAAACCATTCTTCATGCTCAGTATTAGGCATTAGTATGAGTTACATCAACGCCCGGAAGGAGGTGGCTTTCAATCCAAACTTGCAAATCTGACGGAGATATTGAATGGTATTACATGTATGTGTAAGGTCAATATGGCTATTAAACATGGAATCTACAACGTAGAATTGGTCAAGAGTCATACATAAAGTATGTAATTAGTGAGGGGGTGAGGGTAGGAAGGTAAACAAATCGGAAATTTTGGGTATGCTCCTTCTTTGTTCTATTGTGTACAACATCGGGAGGGGGGGGGGGATTGGGATGTCAAACATTTCAGAAGTTCTGGGTACATACTTTATGGGTGGTCCCTCATGATAAATACGTGAAACATACTTAAAAAGGATTATACATGTATCTGACCGATCAAACATGGGATCGAATACCTTACCCGTACAATACAATGTTTTAAATTCCGTTAAATGCCATCGGGTATCCACCAAAGAAACGGCTCACCATACTCCCTTCAACCTGTATTTAAGAGGCACTCAGATGGGCGATTTGCTCAGGAATCCGAGTTGTGTAATCGATAAGGAAGTTGTGTTTGTCCCGGCAGTAATTAGTCTACAATGTCTTGACCTAAAGTAAATAGGACACGGGCAGACGACAGGCGGCCCACCATCAATATTGACACGATCCTGTAAAGTGGATGAGAGTGTTCACACCAAGCAACGCCGCTACTATTTCAATGGTAATCATGCCTTTTCACTCGCATTCCAGCACGAAACAACAGTCAATGTAATTAAACATTTTTCCGACTGAACAGGGATTGACAAAATACTTGTAATTAGTGTCAAACTAAACGAAGTTTACATTTTTGAAGACAGAATTGAAGTGAGTTATTTTGCCGGGGGTGAGGTGCTTTGGATTCAGCTCATGTTGTCAGTGGAAAAGGGATGAGGAACTTCTTGCTGATTTGTTATCATCTTGTTTTAACTGAAGAACTGTTACTTTATAAATACTTTTTTTAATATAACTACATTATTTAATCTCTGAACGTTTTTACTTTTCTTCATACGTACGTTGGTGTATCTTCATGGTAATACTAAAAGATACTGCACAGTCCTTGTTTGTGTACGAGTGCATCTACAGATTCGTGGTTGCATACCGGGGGGGGGGGGGAGACACACTTTATGCTAGGCCCCTTTTTTCAATATCAACTACATCTACAGATATGTGATATTAATTAATAATTGATCACAATTTTATTGTGAGGCTCGTATGATAGCTCCAGAGAAATAGCAGTACAGAAGATGGAACTGGACAGATGTGGCATGTGGCAGGGCGGCCCGCTGACCGGTGGTCATCCTTATAAACACAGCATGGGGTCAGCACATCTCCCTGTCACTACCACTCAGCATGACGCTATACACGGTGTATATGTACACACCTCGTCACCGGAATGCATTATCTCCCGTCGTCTGCTGAAACAATGCCATGCTGCGACATGCTACGACATGCTGCATGTGGACACAGCTGAGCAGAGCCGACCCACCTCCTGACACCACGCTGACACACCCGTGTCTGAGTCTTTATATTCATAACCCTGTCCAGCACCTAAATGATGCAAAATTAATCACCACTAGATGGTATCTAAACCTGGAGAGCCATACACCTGAGGTAGTATGTCGATGAAGTAGTCTGGATTTTCTTGAAGCTGGAGACACACCAATCGAGAAACGCGGCGATTTTCAGAATCGCTAAAACACAATTTTTTTATTATCATTTATTAGGTCATAGATTCAAACATTACATTTGGTTTTCAATCCAGGCCAGATCACATCAAGAATATGTCAATTCAAAATGACGCGTATTGGAGAGATCATCTCACATCTCCTTCTGATAATCTAGTACCTCAGAAGTAATAATCAGGTGCAATGTGAAATAATAGCTCTCACATACGCCATTTTGTGTTGGCGATTCTGGAAATCGCTGCGTTTCTCGCTCGGTGTGTTACTGGCTTCAGGGACTACGCGACCGTCACCTGCAGCATATCTTGACCAGTGGTCAGTGTCCTGAGGGCGTGGGTCTTCAAGTGCCTGCCGGGTGGACTCGTAAAACACTGCCGAGGTGCCCTGTGTCCGGCGCTCGTGTCGTTTATGTCCGATAATGAAGACAAAAGGACGTAATTAGGTAAAACCCCTCCTGCGCCGGGATCAAAGGGTAAGCCCCCTTACCTCCCCACGACGACCTCCCGACCCCGGTCAGCACACATTGACCTCTGCGACCGGGATCAACCCGACCCGATCCTTCACGACCCGACTCATCCCGATTAGAGATAGTTAAGACGGGGAGGTCGCCTGCTACGACCCAACTCGACTCATCCTGACTCATCCTGACCATACCGTGCACGACGGGGTAGACGTGACTGTGTCCAGTCGTGACAACGATAAACATTATGGGTAGCAAACAGGAGTTTAAGCAGGCACTATACACTACTCCAATTTATAATGTAATCTCATCTCATAGTTGGCCATATTATTGATTCTACAATGACTAACAACCCCAGCTCACATTTACTAAATATTCTTGCTATGTCAATTGAGCTTGTAAACCTTGTATTCACTGTAAGAACTTTCCCAGAAAGAAGAGAATGTACGCCTTCAAACAAGTTAAAGACATAACTTATGTCGTGTCGTGAATAATCATCAATTTGTACCAGCTGCGATTGCAAACACACATGTACGTGGATATTTGGATTAGAATGACAATAACGTAGCTGGTTAAAGCACCTTATCATTTCCTCTGTTGGCCTTGGACTCGGACAACTATTGCAAAGTCGAAAATAAGACAGTCTGGCCACCAAATAAAGCATCCTTTTTAATCTATGTTATGTTGGTCGTGCTCTCAACTGCCCATTCAATTAGAACATACTCTGCGAAGTAAAGAGGCCTTGGATTTTCTTTGTGATATTTTTCTCTGAGGGAAGGTGGTTAGATGCTAGCCTCATTACCATACAACCAGGGTCTGGGTCATTAATTCAGTAGATGGGACCATGGCTAAGGAGAATATTCGTGTGAATACGGTATGATTCAGCTCATCATATAAGCCACTCTGAATGCAGGGCATACCCGAACAAGCTACAGCAATTAGTGCAGCCTAAAAGGTCCCGTGTTACCTAAACACCACTGATCACCCCTTTTAACTGGAACACACTAGAACCATTAGGACATACCCAAGGTTTCAGAGGGACACACCGCATCTGCATAGATATATCCTTCCCAATTGACCCTGAGTCGAAACTCCCACCTATTCCCATCTATTGTACACTACAGCTTGCATCACCTTCCTTTACCAGTATACTACCAACACCTCTAGGTATGCGACATAACAATGGCCGACACGTAATGGGCACATCCAGATTAAAGGTACAGGGATGAGAAAGTGAGCGCTACATCTTACACTGTTAATTATAAGTCTGCACCACCTACGTCCTACCACTGTGCATTGTAATTACAATGTGATGACAACCAGTTGCCTGTGCTCACCCCTTTATCGGATAATAGGTTTTTTATTCGACGAGTCCCACTCCTCTAGATTACATAACTTATGGGGAGAGGCAGGCAGACAGGCGTTATTGGTTTACGGTGGCACGGTTATTATTCTTATCGTCCTCACATGAATTAATACGGCAGCAGGATGTCCAGTTTACGAGCAAATTGTTTGTAATATTTTCAATAATTGTAGTTTATTGTACTAAAAAAGTACCAGCCAAATATGGAGCAATTAAAGGAAGTTTTTAATCTATTCATTATTGTATTTTTTCCCACTCGTGTTTCATCCAAAGCTCTTTAGAATTTGATTAACAATAAGCTGTAATTATGATTTCAATTTCAATATCTTTGGTCGGTTTACGTTTGTGTCAGGACTTTAAGCCTGAGCATTACTTGAAATTTGTTTTACTTTAATCTTTGCTAAGAAAAATGCCATTACTTTGCCTGAGGCAGTAATGAATATTTGCCAGATAAAACCATAAGATATTCCCAAAGGGAACAGCTTCCGTGTTGTCAAGCTAATTAATTGAGACAATATCAGTTTTCGCCTTCGTTTTCGTACGATTGATTATCGAAACATGAAGTTGAACATACTGTGCTTGTTACCGACAAATACATGCCGACAGTCATAGTCGTATGAAGTCTGATGGTCCGTTCGTAGGCGCATGTGAACTGAACTATATGGACATTGGGCATCAGTAGATACAAACTTTTTGTCAGAAAAAGGATCACACTGATCACATCTGACCAGACAGTGTGCAGAAAGAATGATAGGAATTTTTTTCAGTTTTATTAAAGCTTGACACATACTCTAATAGCAAAACTGGATGATCTATGATTAGACTTCAATGTAGGAAATTAGATCATGAATAAAGTGGCCAGCGTGCCGTTGGTTACTCCTAATCACCTCTATTACAAAGGACAATCTATACTCCATAGATGTGGCCATATACCAAGACTCCTTTATCTGATATGGAGTATTGGTCTAACCTAGAATGCCAACTATTTGTCATAACGTCTTCGTTTCACATTAAATAAATGCCCAAAACACTTTTGCCCTGCAGAGAAGGTGGCTTTATTTATTGATAAGACAAGGCTAAGAGTCGTTATTAATCAGCTCTGTTATACGTGACCTACTGCTATACAACTTTTTCTTCACTCAGACTGTAACAGCCATAAATGAGTTCTGTTCTAATCATGTCTAAGGATGGTACCATCTACAATATATATAATTTTTAATGGGAATCTGTCAACACTGCATATCTTTGTGTTGTTTAGGACCCTCTTCGTTATTTTCCAAGTGTAAATTAAACGAGTGCAGAATTTATGTTCAGGAGGGTTATCTGCAAGGACATTGGTGCTGTAAATTGGATGAAGCTTGTTGATTGGATGAGCGGGTCAGCGGAACCTGCCCGCCATCTCCTTATGAAGAGTTAAGACTCCTAAGGCGATTGCAAGCCCCCGACCACCTTCAAAGTAGACTATGTTACTGATACTCTTTCACAAATCCATAGTTCTTGCGGGTTTCCTGCATATTTTCCCCAGGAGAGTCAATATGTGGTCGATGTAATTAGACCAGTAAATTACTACTCGTGTTTAAACAAGACACCAAATTTAATCTAATTTACAGATAAAAGCTCTGCGTTAGCATGGTTTCCCCTCAACTTTCATCAAATAGGACTCGAACAAACTTTGTCTGGAATCTATACTAAGGGACACAAACATCTAGAGTTAAAAATATAATTTCTAACATATTTGCACAGGTGCTATTTGATTGAGTTCCTTATTATATTACCACTCACATTCCCCTACAACTCGATATAACATGTTCTTTATACAAACACATAATGTTTTGTGGCTTCTTTCTGCTGTGTGTTGTGTAACTTCAGTCTTCCCTTTGAAGAATGCTTGACTTACCCTTTTAGTGACAAATTTATACTGGGAACGCAATCCCATCTTATCAGGCCTAGCAGAAAGGAAACGCCCTTTCTATATACAACCGCAAATGTGCCACAAAAGACACCATCCTGTTTAAATACATCGGGGCGGATTGCGGCCCTTCACTGAGCCGCATATTGAGGAGATGGGTGTACAGGGTTGTTATAATAGGGTATTCCTGTTCATTGTAAGCACATGGGGCTGAGGCAACAGTAGGATTAGATTGCTCTCTTTCTCATTCTGTCCTTAAAGGAAGGCCCTTTCTGACGTTACACTATAAAGCCCCCTACATATACACAAGAGATCTGAAGCAGCAGAGACAGCAGCGCCGGTCTGTAGATATCTGTGTAAGGAGTATATACAGATCGTGAGGCATACAAGTGGCTCTGTAGGGGTCTTACTGCAGGACCTCGTCTCGAGATGTCATAACGAACAGATTCCTAGGACCATCACAATTGGCCACTTAGATGTTTTACCTACGTCTTGTGTATATCTTGTTTGTTCTTTACATGTACGAGATTTGGGTTTGTATGATTTAGAAGTCTCTGTTTTGTTTGCCATACCACCTTGTCTTTCATAAAGATGCTTGGGACTCATAAAAGATTTAAGAGAATATTAGAAATGCTGGGGGATTCCTGGGCATACCACGTATTCTCTCCGGGGATCAAAGGTGATGCGGATGCGAAGAACAGCAATGCTCGTTATTTATTTCATGAACATCCCTAACACTGAGCGTTACCGACCCGTTACGGTATTTAGCTAGCAGTTGGTTGGCACAACTCTTACACCACACCCGCCTCTGGAAAAACAATAAACGTACCGTGACTATGGGTAGCGTTTGCTGACGGTGAATCTCCTTACGTTCCGCCTCGAGTACACCCAGCGACCATCCCTCTACACTAAAAATACGTGAAAAAGTGATCATAAAACACGTAACGGACAAAACAGAGAAATAAAGTGGAATACCAGCAACACCAGCAGGAATCTTGGCATGCTCGGTGTGGAGTAGGTGTAGTGGGGCGGAGTCCAGCTTGGCAGGGTGCAGAGTGGTAACAGTTTGAGGTGACCCTGAGGTGGGGCAGTAAGGTGAGGGGTGGCTCACCCCATATTGTCGCGTGGCCTGCTTGAGCCTCCAGTGCCAATGCTCACCTATAGACGCCGTGCCAGAAGGGGGGTCTGACCAGTCCCCCAGGTATGTGCGTCTACCGCCCGAGCGCAGCGGGGAATGCAGAGGGCATGGGAGAGGGTCAGCACTCTGAGAGGACAGTCTGTTGTTCCTCACCAAGCAAATCCTGTTTTCCTTGGAGGCTCATCAAAAGAGCGACCATATGTACAGGTAAAAACAATGCTGCCAAAAATGTTTCGTGTAAACAGAAGACACGACGCATGCTTTCACGTTTATTGCTGAAAATAAAGGTAAAACAAAGTTGGCCAAAGCACTCGCAAAATCTAGGAAATATAAATTTTCCTTAGTTATAGGACCATCTACAGATTATATGATATGACGTCACAATAATGAAGGCAGGATGATGAAGGGGGAAATATTTCTTTTAATAATATCCTCCTTTAAATCAACATTCAGTCCGAAAAAGTGGTGTCATGGAAGGCATTTTTTTATTTCAGATTTTGACACCAAAATGTGATCTTAAATTGCCATTTCACATTTATAGAGCAGGGTTCTGGCGTCATTTGGGTGGCATCTGTCGATATGTTCACGTCTCATGCTAAATGCCTTTAAATTGGTGTCATAGCAGGGATAGTGGAGAGAGTAAAGTGTACTGGCAAGACGATATGCAGATAACACGGTTCACTAAGACGTGGGAAGACGGGGAATTCACAGCAGCTGAGGTGGCTTTCTCAGTGCTGGCTCCCTTCCCAAAAGGAAGCACTCCTCTGAGTAAGCGTGGAGAGAGACGGTGGGTGGAGGACGGGGCGAGGGTTTCACTCAACGTGGTGTGGGAGGGGAGAGTTTTAGGATGTGGCCGGCAAGAGCAAAGGGGTGCATTACTGGTGCGTTCAAAGACCCGCTGGCATCACAGGGAGCAGCCATTGCTCAGCGCGCTCAGTTGGGCGTCTAGGAGAAATATCCGTCAAACCTAGGTTATCAAACAGAATGTTAATCGTGTGTAAGCCGTTTAGACGCGTCGTCATTTTTAATCATACCCCCTCACAAGATCCCCAAAATGCTTGAGTTACTTTTAGCAACCCAGTCAACCTTCTATGGCAATACGTTAATGACAATAAGATCCTGCCAATCAAGTGGATCATACATGTCAAGCACTAAATCGCGACTATGAAGGTTGTAATTGAATGTTTTGTCAATCAAGAAAACCAAAGTATGTGTGTAATCTTCCGACTACCTCAGATATCAAGGTTTCTGACATTCAATGTAGGACACTTTTTTAATGATGAGAAAGGCGTTGTGTTTTTGATGTGAGTAGCGGAGACGAACATGTTACGCCGCGGTGGTTGAGTGGTCTGTCCCACAGAAGGTACCTTGTGAAGACCTTGACGCTGGAGACAGCCATGCATACCTCAACAATGAGAGTCAATATTTAAATTGCTACCGACCCCCTACATATACTTCCATCCCTGCTCCAGTTTGATTTTATGAACTTTTTCTAACCTCATCGGATTCGAAAGTACATCATGTCTACACATACTTCATGTATGGTCTTGGACTCTGACCATGGCTTCTGTTTGAAACAATGGTCTTGTATTTACGGAAGTTGGAATTTTTACATAGAACATCTGAATGTGAACCTCCCGTCCTTGATATTATGTGGTAAACAAGTCCTAACATTTCTTTCCATTTCTTTGTTTTCAGGTAAGTAGCTGCTTTTAGCGTAAATGCCCAAGCACAGCGCATCGAACAGTAAGTCTTTCATTCTGGTTAAAAACAATAGAAAGTTCCCATCGGGTGACGGAGTGATGTTTTAACAGACGATGGCGTGTCTCACTTTGAAGTTGGTCCCACATTCCTCTCTGTCTTCACCGTACTTCCTCTTCTTTCTTTCAATAAGGCAAACTAACCAAAGAGGAAACTTCCCCCCAGGTAAAAGGCCATTACCTAAAACCAACCCGTTTGGTAAAAACTCCTACGAGAAAAAAAAAAGACGCCAAATTTATTAAGCCTAATTGCCTAGCTTCATTTTGGGCGAGGTCCGCGCGACGAAAAAGGAAAATTATTCATTCAAAAAATGATGCGTAGTGATAAGGGACCCTGCCTTGAAGGCACAGCAGGGCAAAGGATAATTAAGATGCCAGATTTGATGAAGTAATTAGATTCTATGCACGCCGTTGTTACGGACGTCACTGCTGAAGCAGGCAGTGCTCTGCTGCCTGCTGCCTTTGCAAAGAATGCATCAGTAATTGTGATTGGTTGATTCCGTTGCCAAGGGCGCGTACCTAGTTTGCTAAGGTGGGACCGGAAATTAGACTAGAACCACTGTATCACAGGCCGTTGGGTGACTTATGTGGACGATTGGAAGAGACCTGTTGAGGAGACCAGAGATGTGGTTATTTGATCGTAAAGGTCAAATAGTTGATGGTATCAGAAGGCATCGTTCACACGCCCCCTCTCCTGTCTCCGGTTCCTGACTCGAACAATCTAACATCTCGGATCATAAATACAAGCTCAGACACAGCAACTGGCAGCCAGCGAAGATTTCGCTAATTTACACCCTGTCTGCTGCATCTAATAACGTCGGCTGCGATTAATCAAAACACATATCCTTTGGAATTGGAATCATAATAGCATGTGGAAAGGTTACAAGAGATCTTTTGAATATTCATCGCTCATTAATATTTCTTATAGGAATTGGGTCCAGTATTTCTTCCCTTTCTCTTCTTTTTCTTTTTTTTGGGAAGGGGGGGGGGGGGCCTTTGTTTAATCTGCTAATTCACAATGACAGGTTTTTGTACCTTATCATTCCCGTATAATTGGCTACATGGGCAACTCAGTTCAATTTTCAGTAGCCAGCATGAAATTCTTATTATTATAGGGTATAAAACGCCCAGTGTGAAAACACGTGGAACCAATGTGTGTCAATTTTCACATGCACACACACATATGTGTGTATATGTATATATGTACATGTAATTCGAAGGGGCTGAATAGTAAGATCCATCCCCATTGACCAGTTTGTAAGGGATATGCTTTGCTATTGGCCAATTTGATGAGATATTCTCTTTCTTCACACTATTGAGCAAATAGATTCAAATACGACAGACACCCAATCTAAGCCTCTATGGCTTCAGGTGACCCAGACCCATCGTCCAATGCAGGGCTTCTGACAGTGACGCCCTCCCGAACTTTGCTGTTTTCAAAAAGAGTGCAAAGTTACAGAGTAACTTTACACTAGAATTATAACAAGGGTCAGGGTAAGAATCTATCCAATCTCGAACCGAAGTCTGACGATATTAATGAAAAGAGGATAGCGTTTTAGATTCCTCAAACTTCTAATATTTGGGTGCACTTTGCTATATAGTATTAGTCCATGTGCCAATATTGGAAGTATACCCGGTAGATAGCAGCCGTTATTATCTGATAGTTAATTATCAGATGGTCAATTATCAAGATCAAAATGAAAAACCGATGAAGGAAGCCAAAACGCATTCACAATGATGAACGTCGATTCATTTAGCTCCACAATATCCACACGGCCCTACATACCTCCTTGACGTCAATAGCCTGATAAAAATTTAGAGTTATCTTCTTGCCTATCTGCATCTGCACACACCAGTGTTGTCCAGTCTGGTCGTAGGTAACATCCAGAGACCCCCACTCTCCATCCATCTCACCTGAGACAGGTAAAGTGTGGTAGAAGCGGAGAGGAGGGGCTGGGGTGATTTATCATCGAAGGACATGGACTGGAGGTCGACCGTGGTGGAAGAGGGAGTGGGAGAGAAGGCTGACCCCTGCCTTTGTTTCCCGGTCCCAGACCTCCTAAATTCGTCACCTTGAATCCTGATACCCACGAGTGACCCACATTAAGCTTCTGGGGACTCGAATGTAAATGGTCGATCCTGGGGATTGATTCTTTAAACACTCAGGAAATTGCCAAGTTTCGAACCACATCTCAAAATTGTGTTGGAAAAATTCTTCTCATGTCTGTTGCAAGAAGGCACACGATGGTGTATCAGCAGTAGCTTAAGCTACCAAGACGTCCTTTTTCACTATACACATTTCAAAATTGGAAAATGGACATCAAATATAGGTTTTCAGAAAGGATTTCCCTTCATAGGAATATATGTTAACGCTGACATTCTTTTGATAAGAATAAGATGAATATGAGGGTCATTCACCCTAGAAACCGAGATTTAAAAGATCCTTTGAGGATGCGGACAAATCACTGATAATGCCTGCCGTTAATGTGTTGTCAATGGAAGTCACTTTGGCGAAACCTTTACTCACATCTTGTGTTTCATTACATCAGTCATTTGCATTACTTTGTTCAAATAGTGTGTTTTCTCAGTAATATTTTACCCGAACTTAACAGAACGGTATTGGCAATAATGGCAGTTTTTTTTCTCATGCCGAGTCAGACATGTTATTGCGCTGACAAACAGCCACAATGGCCGGAATTAAAAGTGAAAAGCCGGAGTTGTATTTCAGTTCGTGTCCAGCGCTGGGAAGCTGACCGAGCCGAGGCCCTGGCTGGAACCTTGCTCATTAGGACCCGGTCCAATCAGCTGGAGCTAATTGGGAGACAAAGGGCGAGGCCGGGTCGCCATTTAGTGGCCGGCGAAGCTGACACTTTTAATGGACTATCGCCGACGGCCATTGTGAGCCCGTCCGTTATGTAAGCGGACCTGAGCCCCGTGTCACGCGAGGTGCAAAGGCAAATGCCAATGTCATGCAAACTGCAAACCCAACTGAGGAGCATGTGGGAGACAATGGATACGACGGAAGTCTCGGCCATGTGGGAATTTCCTTACTATCCTGTAGTTAAAGCTCTGACAATAAGTTAAAAAAAGTAAAATGTAAAGCCAAGGCCGACGTAGCTAAGCTAGCCCAAGGTGCAAGGTGCACTTTTAAGGTGCAAATACAGAAATGAATCCTACGTTGAATGTCAAACCCAGCAGGGCGGCAAGCGACCAAAAAGCATGGAAGATAGGCTTCGCCCAGCACCATGAATCAGACGGAGTAGGATTGATGGCAATGCAAGACGATTCCCGAAGCCAAAGCCATGCAGGGTGCAAGTGAAGCCAGTCATTGAAGGGCTTCAACTGGAGCCCAACATCTGAGCCTCCAATACTCATTGCTTCTGTCAAATCATGGCTATTCACTAGGTATCCGTGCATCAGATTGACCAAAACATGATTGATATTGTTTCAGGTCTTCTTCTCTTGCCCTCATATCTGAATGGTTATGTTGGGGTAAAGCTACCACTTCCTTCCTGTCCCAGTGATATTCAGTATCCTTATATCTATCAAATTGAACAGATTAATGAAGGCAAAGTCTGTCAGAAGTTGTTTTCCCATTATCAGCTTCATACAATGGGTATGTGATACGAAATGAAATATGTATACAGGCAGCATTTTGATTGCGAAATTATACTACTATATCTTAATGTCCCTCTAGCTAGCAAAGGCCTCTAGAGACCTGTTACTGGTGCAGCAATGATATATAATCAAATATTTAGTGAATGTTATAATATGTAGATTGTGGGTGGTGCCTTAGTATCAGTTCAACTGAAAGAACTGTGAGAGTCAAAATCCAGTTTCGTGGTCGGAGGATCCTCCTTGTAACCTACAGGTATAGCATGTAATATCCATGTATGGCCTCCACTGGTACCATACATCTGACAGGGTATGTGTCTTGGGAGCCGCCGTTATGATCAATAAATAAGCGGGTCCTTTGATCACAAGGATCCAGAGCGGATTCACATCAAAGGTAGGGAACCACCTGGACGACCTCTCAGCTAATTTACATGTGTCTGTCCCACATCCGCCCTTGACCTGGCGAACTCCAAGACTTCAGTTCTTCCACGCTTGCCACGCTCAGGCCCGGTTATATAGGTCCCATCTCAGTGTTTTGCTGTGTAATTATTTAGCACGGCGCATGCGAGGTCACGATGTAGGGAACGCTGGAGGTGCTGACGGAATGGTTTCCTAGAATATCATTCGTACGGGGATGCCAGTTTTCAATGTTTCCAGTGAAATTCATGTTTTCATTTTCAGATTGAAAACTTGTTTTTTCTTGTGTAAGATTGACATGCCAATTGTGAAAGTACCCAATTCAGCTCATGATCCCCTATTGTACTTCCCCACTCACATGTAAAAACGTGAGCTTTCCCTTAGTCTTTTTTTCCACAGCTGTCATGTGCAAGTAAAGTGTAAACCCCATATTGCAATGACAAATATTTCAATGTTGTTTTCTTTCTGACCCTAGCTTACATCCCTGTTGGAAGCCGATTTCCTCAGCCAGGTGGGACGGACAGTGACTTGGTCATTCCAGCTAAAGCTGGTTCATATAGATATTTTATTAAAACTGTCCAGCCTCCGAATATGTAACTCGTACTCACAAATATCATCGTTTGCTTTAGGTAAATATGCTCGATATTTTAATACTGCAGTGTGAATAATCGTTTCCAGGGAATTCATCTGTCAAAAGTCAATACATATATCGGTCCCTTGAGAAGTGCAAACTCTTATGTAGATCTATACGCTGCACTCTAACAGTTATTCATCCTATCTGACTTAAAGACATATGAAGAACTTAAAACGCGTACTCCCCTGTAATCCCAACCACTCGCCTTCTACTACAAGTAAACCCTTCATCCCATGGGGAGTTCCGACTTGTGCTGTCGCCTCAGGTATTACCGACAATATAGCACACTTAAAAGAGCCAAGACTTGTGTGAATCTATTCCCTTGTGGGTCGGCCGTCAATGTTGACATGGATGCTTCGGGTTGATTCTCCATCAGTATTTGCCAGTTTAGGGTGTACATTGCGCTCACAAAGACAGAACGTTAAGTCACACTGGAATTCCATTTAAGGGGAGGCTTTCCGCGTCATTAGCTGCCAGCACGAACCTCGTCTTCTCCAGTCACGGTTCGGAGTGAATCGCTCAATGAAATCGATGCCTTGATTAGGCGATATTGAGTGAGAGCTTGTTAGCATGCGTGTCCCTAGCCTCGCCTTTCCCGGCCACTGGGCCACCACCACCAGCACCAGCACCACCCTTCCACAACGCCTTATAGTGCCACCCTCCACCATCCCTCCAGTGCACACGCAGAACTGCCCCCTGAGGCGGGGACCTCAGGAGTGAAACTTAGTATTCTCTGACCTAGGGTTGGCGGAGGACCAGGGAAATCCATAGGAAATAGAGCGGTTTGTCCTTGATTTGGCTTACGAGTCGGTGAGGCGGAAGCGAGGAGGTCTGGCAGAACAGCGAGGATGGCGCAAAACTCGCTCCATGGTCGGCGTGCACTCACTGACTGAGAGGTGCCCGTTTGAGATAAGTTCAAACAACCCTAAAGAAAAAGAGACAATTTGTATTTGTTTGAAGCGGCACGTCTGCTTCCTTTTAAAGTCAGTTACGTGCATATATATACTCAATGATGTATGTCCAGATTACTTGATAATAGGACCCGAAGCACTGAAATAAATACTGCTTACTCATAGAAGATCAATTATATCCTCGAATTCACATAGGGGTCGAGGCTCATTCAAATCACCTTGGATCCCGTTTCGAACCGGAAAATATCGGCTTAATTTTTTTTAAAGACACTGATCTGACGTATATTATACATGTATATTATGTGTTTGTATCCAATCGCGTGAGCTCTCAACGCACGCTGCTATTGTAGGGAGCGTCCACGAATCCGACGCCGACGTCCCTCCATCAGACACCGACGCCAAAATTATGGGCCCCTTTTGTCAAAGCTAAAGAGATGGGTCGAGGGAGCAAACGCCTCATTTAGACGCCCCATGCCATAGACAGGCTGCACGCAATCGGTCAGTACACAGTCCAAATGTCGGATGCTGCATGTTCGTTTTCCCGCCATTTTTTCTTGGCAAAAGACCTTAATCAGCAGTTTATGTATTGAAATATTTCGTGTCTCCCCTTCCCTGTGTTGAAGCGGGAGGAATGGGTAGATTGGGGGGCGGGGGGGGGGGGGGTGAGACCGTTGTTCGGGAAAGCGGAATTGTTGCCGTCGCATCGATCCTCCTGTGAGTTTGATCTCTGTCCGCTCAAATCTCTTCTTGGGTGAAATAAATGATGGTGCGCGTGATGCCTTCGTGGCGGCTTTTGGCGCCAAGGAAGCGTCGGCCACTAAAAGTCGTTTGGTGATGAATGAGGGAGGCAGCAGGATCGTCTGCCAACATGATGACCTCCATTGTCTGCCAGGGTGACCCGTGGTGACTCAAGGACACGGTGACCTTGAGACGTTTCCGGTCTGAGACTGTGTGCTTCTCGAGTGGTCAGTCTTGTAAGCTTTTGTTGGTTGATAGAGCAACAATTTCAAACAAAGCATTTTCCCAGTTGGTGATTCACCTTTGTCCTGAACCATAGGACTGGCCGTCTTCAGAATAGATCGTCAGTGAAATATGGCAATATGGCGGAAATCGATATAGAGTCATTTGACTTTAATAGGTCTGCTTCCCATTCCAATATTCAAACATACAAGCTGGATGTATTGATGTCGAGCTCATAACGTAAGTTTGACTGCGGTTTGATTTACAGAAATATTAGCAATGCCTCTTTCCATCGAACATGAAACAGACTAATATAGCCTAAGATTGTCTTATCCTAGACAACCTGATTGCTGCAGTTGATACCTTGAGGCTGTGAGAGGTCCTATTTGATACACAGCTCAGCGGGGGCATATTGGTTGAATTACTTCTACTTTAATTCACTTTGAAACGGCAAGCGAGCTTTTTGCTGGTAATTTGAGAAGTTGCAGATTTTGTATTTCAGTTTTATATATTCAATTGCATTGATTGCAGACGACAGCAATCCTTGATAAAGTTCAGGCTTTGTAATTAAAAGTATACATTTGTCCATTCCTGTTTCCGTTTGAGTATAGGATGACAGGACATAGATTACAAACTCCTAACTTTATCTTCGGACATTGTGATGAATAACAGTCCAGCTGAAAATTATCTCTTAAATAACAACGGTTGACGTCCAACTATATTTGGATACCACTCTCACATTAAGCTTCACAGCCTTAATATTAGATCAGACCATTCCCGTATCGGTAACAATCAAATCACTGACAGAACCCGGCTTTCGTTAGGAGATGGTCATTCTAAACCCTAGTTAAGATTTTAATCACTGCTTCTGGTCCTAACCGAGGTAGAGAGAAATCATTCCAGTGACAGCGCATCCTGGTCGTAATGGCCGCCCAGGTGTGGCCAGGTAGACGGTCAAGGGGCTCTAAACAGCACAGGTGAGCAATGACCACAGCCAGCTTGACCATTAGTCTACCGCATCCTAGTTTTTATGGGCAATATCTGCGCCTGACGCGTCGCCAGTCGGCGCCCCAATCGGGCGGGCCTGATTTGGTTGACAAAGGTGAGAATTCCCATCAAAAACCGATCTGCGGAGAAGTCATTGGCCAGCGGCAAAGGCAATGGCTGCTGTAATGGGTTCCCCTTTGAAGTGCTTAACCAAGTGAGGTGGTCTGCTGCAGGTAAGGTGCGGACACCGGAATCGATGATCGGGTGCTTACTCGAGGGACTTGGTGGAGGAATTAGGAGCTGGCTGACTAAGGGTGATCAGGTGGTCGTACAGATTTATGTTGGAGGGTGGGTGGGAATAAGCTGATTGACTATCATACTAAACTGGGTTGTATTGAGCAGGTAACCAACAATAGAGGGGTCATACCCTACAACCTATTCACGATGTTTAACCAAATGGTATATTCGGGGTATTGTGAAAATGAGATACAAATGTATGTTTCGATATCTCACTGTGGATTATTGTACGTTGGTATGTTCATTCTTGATATCTACACCCAACACGCCTGACCACCGCTCCTTGCCCCTACCCTCAGCCCACCTGTACCCGCGGACTATCGGGCGCCTCCACACGCATTCCCGGGCAGGTACCCAATGTCCAGCCCCCGTACACCCGCCTACACACCCGACCCCTCACCGGTCCCATCACCGATAACGACCACAGGAAGCCATAATGGATTTATGGCCTGCTTTCAGAGGGATCCCCGCCTGTTTGTCTCTGGACGTAATGCCTCCCCGTCCCATACTCCGACCCCCGCCCCTCTGACTGCCGGCCCCGCCCCCTCCTGCAGGGACCCCGACTCCAGGGCATTAAGGCGGCTCGAGGTAGGCTCAGGTAGGCGGTGGCGCCGCCGGGAGAAGCATTCCTTACCATGCAATTGTGTTTTATGTGCGCGCGGTACCATTGGGGGATGTTTGCGGTCTGTATGGGTGGTCTTATGTGTGCGCGAACATCAGGAGGTGGTCGGGTGGGTGTGGGTGTAGAAGTGGGAAGACTCTACCGTGAGGATTAGTGAGTCTGCATGTCTCCATGTCTGCGTCTTAACTTGATTCAGAAGTTGAACTTGCGCAGCTTGATATGCATACGCATTCCTGATGCCCCCGATATGTATTTATCATACTTTGTTCGGAAGAGTTGCTCAGAAACTTGTTTTTATGGCTCTTTTGTAATATTTGTTGGGACGTAGCCTATTGTGTAATGGTTGTAACTCATCCTTGTTGTTGCATGAGCAACTCGGGGAAACACAATACAATGCGTGATTACATGTAACGAAAGAGGAATTGCTCTTGTAATCCCTTTTTTTTTGGTAATGAGTCAACATGTACGTGGCCGATGCAGTAACACATAAGACATTCATAACAGTCATGCGTCTATTGTTATGATGTAAATCTTCTTCGAACATTCAATCCATTACTTAACACACCTTCCTATTCCTTACTCCACTGGCGATGAATAGAGAAACATTAACGAGAGTTAAAACACCAAACCGCCTTAGTTTTCTTAAAACCGATAGCAGCGTATAATGCTAATACTACTCTGCGAAGATACATTTCCTGAATTAAAATTGATGTACAAGATTGTAAAGTTATGAGGATATATTAAGCGCCAGCTGTCATTACAGCACATGTCGCCTACGAGAGAGATCATTACGTTACCAGGGAAAAATTTGATCTTTTACAAGACTTTCACATTCAGCATGGCAATATTTTCCAAACATAATAGATACGTTTGATGCTAGCCACGAAGATAACACTTTGCTGCTCCCCCTGCACCCTAGCTGAAAGTTAGTATAGAGAACATAGCATTTACCCTCCGGGTGTGCCTGTAGGCTTCGGGGAATTTGCCCCATGATATCCTAACCCTGACAACAGCGTTACACAACAGCCCTAGACGGCCCCCTCTCGGCTATTGTCCTCAGAGGAAGCTTGTGCCTCAACACTGGCCTTTGTCAGTGGTGGGGTGTAAGGAAATGTGCGGGTGGGCAGGCGGCTATAGTGACAGACCCTGGAGGTGAGACAATGGAGCTTGCAGTGATTTGGGTTTGGGCCTCGCGGGGAGCTACTCTCAGAACAGGTTGTGATACAGGTGGTGAACCGTGTTACAGAAATGCTGCCCTTATCCAAATATAATTCGATAGGCTATAATCTTTTAATACAGGTAGTTCATGTAGGGATATATGAGTTTGTAGACCTTTCGTACTCCTTTCATGTCAAATCTCTCAGTTATTCCAAACACCTATCATTGGTGAATCTTGCTCGGAATCAAAGCGTTGGGTCGATTGCTTATTATTTTCAGGTAATGAACAGCACGGGTTGCCAGCCTTCTATCGTTGACTATAAAGGACTTGAATAAACCCATGATATATAGAGTACCAGTTACCTATACTTTTCTACAGAAGCTCGCTCTTCTATTGTTCGAAATGCCACCTAACAGTGAGGCGCTTCCTATCGAAGGCACGGATGTGACGTCAGTCAGCGTCACTTCCGGAACCCTAGCGTCCTTTGGAGCCAGCACTTGACTCTGATTGGTTGCCATGTCTGCAGGTGTTGGCGGCAGAGGGCGGCACGATGGCCCTTTACACGCATGAAAGGTCTTATCGGAGTTGGGGGACCAGTCAGTCGGCTCTGGTCTCTACTGCGCATGTCGTACGACCCACAGTGCCCTTTGCGCAGCCGCAGACACTCAAAAGGACCGAGCAGGTCGGGGCCAGCAGGACACATTGAGGGCTTTACTGAACAAATGCCAGTGAACAAATCGGCATGGAGAGGGTGGAATTGGCGAACGCTGCGCATGCCCCGTGTGTCACATGTCAGGTCACTCTCCTCGCAGATTTGTCCTCATATTATGGTTTGAGCTCTAGTCGACCCACATCCTATGTCCACTGTACATGGACATCATTTAATGGGTCTGTCGTTGTTGGTCCGCCCAGGGATTTTTACCTTTCCGTCCCTGCTCCCGTTTCCAAATCAATTTCCATCTCGCATACGTCTCAAGAAGATGCATCACTCAGTTTATCGCAAATAGAGTTCTTCGGATCTCCTCGTGTTTGTGTCGGAAAACATTATTTGTCATTCGTTTCAAGAGCCAAGCTGCATCAACCTTACCCACGACTTGTATAAGTTTCTACATAATTGCCGATATTTACAGACCCTGTGTGCCAGGGTCCTCTTAGCAACCATTTGCGCACCAAAAAATATAGACCCCACTACGTGTGTGTGCCATGCAGGCGGTGAATGGAAGGGGAAAATAAAGCCATCTGACCGGCGGCCTGTTGAAACCAGCGTGAAGACCCAACAATAGACATCTCCCGACCACCCACTGCTCAGCTCCGACGCCAATTCTTCACCGCACGCGGGGTTTCCGTTTACCCACCGAGCGGTCGGGCTTTTCACCGAATTCCGTTTGCTCTCACAGCGCTCCGCTATTTCACAAAGTCACGTAATATTTCCCCGCGTGTAGCAGCTGTGCGGTGGGCAACTATAGGTTGTAGGCGAAGTTTGCGGCCGCCAGGCGGCAGCAGCATAGAGCCTGACGCAACCTCAATCGTGTCCTTTGGTTCTTTCTCTATAAAGGAAATAGTCTCATTATTATTTGCATTCTACATGTGCCTTTTTGCTCCGAATAATTTTTATGTACTGGCTTAACAAAGTAGCGACGAATAAAATTTTCAAAATAAATAAAGAAAGATCTGAGAGTGACATTGACAGTCTTCATAGAAGCCTGAAATGATGTTCTGAAATCAAACACGATTAATTATTCAGCCTCATTGAGACCCAGTTTGAATAGAAATGTAACAGCGTCAATATTCATTGAGTGATCATGGTATAAAAACATTTACATTTTGAAAAGCCTGCCACCTGTATATACCTACTGGTAGCCCGGGGGCCCTATCTATATGGATGGCATGGGGTGTTCCACTTCTATGTCCACGATGGGTGACCAGCTTTTACGGTAACTGAAAGCGATTCAGCGTCCTCTACTGACAGGGATGCCCCTATCGACAGGTGATAGACATACACAGCATTATAAATGTCTACTTTATATTCAGCATTCACCTGCACGTCACGGTCGTTCAGATAACACAGATAACAGGTATTAGCAGCACTACTCTCGTTTCTGAATCCATTCAATATTTGTACATAGAAATAGAGCATCAATATTTGTGTCCGATAACTGGATATTTATGGGGATGATTTGATTTGTTAATAACACTTGGGGACAGCCATTAAGTGATTGATTACAATCGGGATCTTTCCAAGCACATTCAATTATATTTCGAATTATATGTATCAAGCATCCCTGCAATTGTATACAAACAATATGTGATTAGAGCGTATGTCTCTAATCACTGTCATACCATGAATGTATAATGATGCCGAAACGTGCGTAGTTATTGAAATACCGGTGAAGTAAATCGGCTCAATTATGTTGACAACAGTTACAGCTTTCATTTGTTTGACCAACCAAAATAGATTATAACTAATCATCGCCACAAGAAGCTTCACAGTTGCCCTATCTAAATGCCCCTGTTACCTTTGCTTTGTCAGGGACGTCCTGTGACGCACACTATGTTTCTGACGAAGATAATGACGTAGTTGGTGTGTTGACGACCTGTTGACAGCGTTGTGTAATCTAGAAAACCGTCTGCTTATTACTTTTTGGTTCACTCACCAGGTGGCACTGCGTGTACCTTTGCGGGAGGTCTGGTGAAAGAGACAAAGGTTCTGATTGGATGAAAGACACCGCAACTCTGTGGGAGTGCATTAAATCTGTCGAAATGATAACAATCGGACTAAATAAACAAGAATTATTTGTTGAATTCTACTTGGCGTGCCCTTCATTTGATAGTTGTTAAGAGATAGAGGCTTGTTTAGTCAGAAAGGTGTCTATGGTCATTGAGATTTTATATGATAAAGAGAGATATAAACTCAGGATTCTGTGCATTAATCATTTGCCTATCATCAAAATGTCAAATGAGTGAGCAGAAACATTAAAAAAAATCTCAGAAAAGTAGAGGAAGGATGTTGAACATAATACTCTTGCCTGATACCTTATGGCTCACCTTAGTGAACATATCTTGTTAACATGAGAAAACCTCATATAATGGAATTGATGTAAAGTATAAATACTGCACTACAATAACTCTATAGGTGGCAGGTAGTGGATGAATTTAGTTGTATGTAGACAGGCGCCGATACAGTGTAGCTAAAGGTCGGCCGACCAGAACGTTGGGAAACGTATAAATCTCCACTCTTGGCATGTACTTCGGTGTTAACACGAATTTAGGAGCTTGAACCGGGTAGCGTCAACCCTGGCAAATATTGATCCCGCCTTTTCCCGCCTTTTCGCCGAGAGGAATCCATCATTCCCGAATGTCGTCTGCGCGCTCTTACAATGGTCCACTTAGCGACGCCTCCAGACGCCGCGTGGACGCTGAACGAAGGATAATCCCCAGAAAAAGAGGGCTTATCTGCCCTGCCCAGATTATCAATATAACAGTCCCCTCCCCACTACACCGAACACTGTGTTCCCTGAGGGGCCATTGGGGGCCTCACCCCTGGCCGATTGTTTACAAACTGATCCAGACTCTTCCTGTATTTTTTCTACCCAAACCGCCAGGAGAATTGATTGATTCCTTCAGGCTTGGTGTATGGGGAAGGTCTGTCTGGAATAAGGTTCCCAACGATATAGTGATGAGCTATCGTAGACATCAAGTATTTCTCTAAGTAACCCTTGAACTCCATGTTCCACTTTGAATCTGCACCTTGCAACGCGCACTTGCACTTTACTATAACCAAAGAGTATAGAGAAAAAACATACTCGATGCTGCAACCACAAGACCTGATACATTCAAGCACTCCGACTATATTATCAGATGGTTGTTTTATTTGGACAAGCCTCCCTTCCCATACGCATTCTGTGTGCACCCTTGGGATCTCGGATCCGGCTGTGTGTATATTTCAGTAAGGAATACCATGTCGTTCTGATATAGTTTCTACCAAGCAAGAGGCGATCCTCCAGAGAGAGAAGCGGGGCAGACACGACGGTCATATAGACAACCTTTATCAGTGTGGTGTGATGTATGACTTGACCAGCAGAAGGAGGCCCGGGAGGGTGGTCACCATACACTGACCAATGACCACTAGGCCCAGTATACCTACCCACCAAGCAGTGGACTTTTACGTCCATATTTTGTCAGACCTCTCAGACCATGCCACTATTTAGAGCACAGAGAGTACACTAGTTCCATCATCTTCAGCCAGGATATTGGTAGAGTTTCACTGCCACTATAACTGATAACCACATCCACCACCTGGTGTTTTATGTGACATTGAGGGCAAAATGGCAACCCCTACAACTGAAGAGCTATTTCCCTATCTTACAGGGAGAACAATAAAGGGTAGCTTTTAGACCGCTTCGCTATACGTTGTGATGGGTAGATATAGGCCTATTGTCTGATACAATCAACGTAAATATCATATATACATATTATGGAGTTACAGGTCTATTCTTGCCTGTATGATTTATGATATAGGTAGAGACAATATAAGATTGCTGATTTATAGAGGTCTTTGCAGTATCCATTATATAGATAGGACTATGTACAATGGAACATAGGAAGAGGGGGGAAAGTCGCAATTCCTGTGATCGTATATTCATAAGCTGGTTGTGGATGTCGTGTGCGGCCGTAATCCGTTTTTAGTATGGCGTCATTATCTGGTTTATACATGGTGTGTAGTGGAGCCTGAAGCGTATGTTTAATGAATTACTCCAGGGTATAGTGCTGTACAGTGCTGTAAGGTGCCTCACTGGAGGCGACAGGGTCCAGAGGGACCTAGCACACATCCAACAGCCTTCCTGAATCCACCCCCTTCTCTTTCCACCCACCCACACCCCCATCCATACACCCACACCACCCCCTCCCATCGCGTTGCTAACACACATACAGGCCACTTGGGGGGAGCAGCTCCAAAGCTACGTATAGCATTAATAACCTGCTCACCCCAACTGTCAACTGCTCAATGCTATCTCCGTCCAACACTGATGCACTCGGCTATACAGATCAACGGAGAGGGTATGGCCTGCCTCCGGTGGCCCTTCGTCCGCTTCTTTCCTCCAGGGTGGGATCCCCAAAGGGCGTACGGGGGCTGGGATCGCCGCCTTATCGGGGTCTCCGCGCCCGCCGCCCGCCCCGCATTGTAGTAATCGGGAAGCGGGGCCCGCAGAAGATTAGCCAGGAATAAAAACAGTTATTGCAAATCACGGATATTCCTGAGGAATGTACGAAGAAAAAGATGAGACTCAGCGGATGGGACTAACTGGTATAGGAATGACGCTGGCTGCTGGTGGCTTGCTGATATAAGCCTTGCTTAGCCAACCGAAAAGTGTTGTCACTTTAGTGAAGTCGGCGTATATATATGACATATTTGTGTGTGTTTTGTCTAATATGTCTTCATTTTATTTATGGTATAGCAGCATGTAATACGGATTATCACACTGCTTAAATATTTTACCAAACATGCTATTAATAATTTATAAATAATTACATAAATAATTAGTTTGAAGACTTCTTCATCAAAAGTAACCCAACACTACAAACATCCATTACAAGCGTCCATTGCGAAACGGGTATAGAAGTAAATGCATCCATTTTTGTTGCCTAAACCTTTTAGCACTAATGTGAGATTGTACCTTAACCTTTCTCTCGCGCGTTTCCAAAGCAATATTTTTGAATTACGCCAGCGAGTAGTATGTATTAAAGTAGAAAATATTACTTTGGGAATGGGTAACATCCATTTCCTCTCCCTAAATTTATTTCCCTAAAAATATTTCTTTACTCAGACACCTAGGCTATCGCTCCCTAGGTACCGGCAATACATGAATGCGCAGGACGTTGGGGCTTAGCTGAACACCTGACAGCCTAGCCATCCTCCTGAGGTAGAGATATATTTGTTGACAGGGAACACCAACCTCTTGTGTCCATCATTCATTTCTATACAACAGTGTCGCCAAGTTAGTTTCCGTACTTCTCAATAGGTGGCCACCTTCGGGGGACCCACCCCATGCGGGAAGATTTGAGATTTGAACTGCAACATTGATCCATGTAAAATATAAAATAGGCCTGTATATATGTATGTGAATCTAGGCCCGGTTTTCAAAGCTACACTCTTCCCTACCTAGAGAGTAATTGAATATAAATTCGCAGATTACATAGTAATATGCCCAAATCCGGACCACGTTTGCGTATTTGCTTTGGTCTATACCACCAATACCGACTACTGTTAAAGGCTGTTGCGACTGGTCGATACAATATACAATGTGTGCTGTGTACACGGCGTTGATGATGGATCAGCCCCTTTAACCACAGCTCTCCACGGCGGACTACCACCTCCACGGTCTGAGCTAGTAGCCGTGGACCGGCGTCCGCTATTACCTCCAACAGGTGGGCGGAGTGTCAATAGTGTGACTTTGGATGGGGGCTCTAATGGAGGGTGCTGTTTGATATAGAAGCCGGCAATGCTTCATTGGTGGCTGCCTGGTCGCCGGCCAAAACACACTGCTCTACATGTACACACAGCCAACCACCCGGTCACTGCACACTCCATCTCCCTCCCTCTACACACGCATGTAATGTCTAACCCGCCGCCAAGGGCTTCCTCTCTCTGAATGACTGCCTCCTCCAGGGCTTTAATACATTGCCATTCACAACATGCATAGGGGCTGTGGTTATATACATTGTGGTTTGTAGCAGGTGAATGTAAGGATAATACCCACAGGTATTAGAGATTGCATGGAGCATGGCGCCCAGTACGTGCTTTATAGGTATTGTAACATGATACAAATGTATGTATTTTGCGCGGAGACTTGAAACGGAGAAGTGAAAGCGATATATGCATGATACAGGGTCGTGATGATTTGTATGGCTGTCATTGTGTGAGCCTGGGGAAAGAATATGATCAATGGCAGAGGACTGGGAGCGGAACACAGCAGCATGTGAAGGTCAATCACCGAGGTTTCAATGTCAAAAAAGACAGGCATCTGACATGGGAGGCCCGCTGCTCTCTGCTCATGCCCGTCTTTCAGTTTCACAAAGCAGTGTGTAATCCGAGACTTGTGCTTCTCTGTTATTTCTGTGCGTGAGGCTCTACTTGACAGGTAATGGCCCCATGATGTTGTGATTGGCACCAGTTCTTGGGTCTCTGGTAGATGTATGTACGACTGATTTCCAAAGGTTATCGGGTAATGGCTGTAACTCTTGGAGCTTTCTCACGGTCGGGCTTATGGAGCGGGAATGGGAAACCAACACCTGTGAACAAAACTCATCTTTAACTTCAGAATGCGATGGATGGGATTAAACAATATGGCTTTTCACGAGATTGTATTATTCTAGATCCATAGAAATGGTCTACAAATTGGCAGTTAGTTCCTCAAACATTCTGATCAATGAATCCAATCACAATTAATCAGATCATGAATATCCAACGCAACCAGGCAGATTAGAATATTAATTAGTCGATGAATTATGTCTAATCCATATCCCTTGATGTTAGTGTCTGGATATAGCTTAAAATTCCCTCTCCGGCAGTTCCACTCTAACCAGACTTTCCCTTCGGGGGAGTTCCCAAAATCCACCCACATTACTGTAACAGCCGTAAATACTCACAAGTAGGAACCAGCCCGTACAAACTAAGCCTGAAGATGAAGTAGACCTCTGTCCATCTCACCTAATTGTGACCGCCCTTGTAGAGTAGCGGTGTCATGTGTATATTTAGGTAGCGCGACTAAGTTTGCCTTCATCCTCCAGTCGTGCTGAAGCTATCGCAGTACGTGGTGGACCTTGAGGCGTACAGCTCGGCCTCGCCACTAAAAGGCTGATCCCCTATCCCCGCCGGCCTGAGCCTCCAGTGTCCATCAGGCTCGGACTTCCAGCTGACCAATGTGTCACCCCAACACTACCACTATCCCTAGTACCGTCTCTCTCCGCGTCCTAGTGGCCATCCTTTCTGTACACTATAGATGCTTTTACGTAGCCAGACTTCTATCTCGAACCCAGAAGAATTCCAGTTTTCCCAACCTTGGATGAATGCATTCATTGATATCGTCACAGTGGATATTCCTCTCTGTTTTTAGATGTAATGCGTTGTTTTTAACTTCAATAATGTTTGAGAACACTTAAGTGTAAAGGTGAAAAGTTTCCTAATGTAGAAAAGACATCATTGATCATAAACGTTACTGTGGATCTGTATAAAAGGAAGAGGTAGGACTTCACCAAAAGACACTGCATCTTGATTGATGTCGCTTTTTGAAAATAATTTCTTATTCTTGTAAATAGATTTCGAGGCATTTTGGGCTAATTTTGGGCGCGACCAATGACGCGAGGAACACATCACCCATAGTTTTACTAGACCAGGTCTGGTTGTGGTTGGTCGGATCGTGGGGAGTGGTCTCAGTTAATCTGCGCTTAGAACAGTGGGTGAAGCAGTAAGTGTATCTGTTAGCGCCTGTGCACAGCAGTAACACTTTGAAAAGGATACGTTTGAGAAGCACTTTGTTGTAAAAAAAAAAAAATACATGGTCGTCGCATGTCAAAACTCTGCTACGCCAGGCAGTGCGGAGGTGGTGCCCCCTAGTGGCCCCCGGGGCATGACTTCCCCGATTCATTATTTCAGGCAAACATAGTGCCTGCCTCACTCTCCAGCCCGTTTGTAGAAAATGTGGTATGGAGGAGTAGGTCAACATACATGTTCTGTTGGGAGAGTTTAAGGGCACTCTACAGGCCACCAAGCACTCCACTGGTATGGTGACAATGTATATAATTGATGATCTAGGCACATATTATGTCATTTCATGTCACGGGTCAATATATTGCCTGCATCAAAGGCGTATCTCTCACTTCCGAGACTAGTCAAACTAGCTCATACCATATCCTTGCTGCACTGCCTTGAAATGTCAGGTTAATTCTTTCTTTGGTGCATCTCACTATGCTGATAGACACGTTTCCGCTCGACCTGAAGTAAGGCTTTCTCCCCTTAAGTACCCGGCGCACTTAGCCAAACGCATGCATATATATAGTATTATTGTTTGGCCAGATTTACATGTTGCTATGTATTCGCACGTATTATGGCGTTGAACTCTTTATGATAACGCTGAATTGTGTATTCTAACGGCACTTATGGAAAAAGTCCTGGGATTACACTTTGGAAGAGCAGCCCACCACAGTCTCAAGCTTAACCCCCATCCCACCTCCTCTACCTGGTGTGGGAGGAGGGGTCAAAGTACTCTGACCTCCTGTGCTGGAGACGCTGGACCCTAATGCCACTTGTGATCACTGACCGGATACTACGGGCCCTGCACCCACTATGCTACTTACGAATCGGGCATTTGCCGCGGGCGAGCCGGGCTCGGAGTCCCGGGGATGGGGTCCGGGGCCCCGGGCGCCTGGAGAGGCGGGGGCGGGAGGGACTGAGAGCATGGCCGCCGGGCACAAATTGACATTCATTACTCACGGTCAGACCGCGCTGGCAGGGACTGATTTTCTCGGCATTACCAGCTTCTTGGGTTTCTTCTACACTAGACAGGCGGAAAGCACAGATTAGATATTAAGGCGGGCTGGCGTTGATCTGGGGTGACGGGGTGCTGAGGGGTGAGGCCCGGCAACGTCCTGTTGAGACATCGGGGGTGACAACGTCGCGTGGTGACATGCTCCCTGAGCAGCTCATTGCAGCATGACCAGCGAGTTGCCCCATCACATCAGATACACCGTGTGAACTACCACGGCAGGACACCACTTTATTCACACTCCTACCATGATCACAATGTTACACCAACCTGTTATTGTAATGGGCAATACTGGCTTGCTAGTCGGTATTGTTTTGCATCAGGGATATTTCTGCATGTATACAATCTAATAGCAACGGCTAAATTTGTCATCATAATTGAAATTGTCTTTCGCTTGATTTCCCAATAGAGACTGACTTCATATCTCCAGATTAATACATATCTAGAAATAAGTATGTTTGTTTTGTGTTTATTTCAGGTTATAGATATGGATGCCTTGGGCACTGTCATGTTCCAGTGTTATTTTAATTCAAACTATTCTTTTATTTTAGTAACAGGGTCAATGATAGCAGTTTCCAAGGAAATCCTAGTTCCTATTGTTCTATTTCTATTTTCTATCTCTCCTTTCCTGTGTTAAACTAAAATTGTATAAAATGAGCCTTATTCACACCAATAAACAGGTGGAAGAACTGGGCTTGCCTAGAATCTGAATAAAGATAAATTTAAAAAAAAACAAAAAACAGTGCTTCAAACTTCCCCACACGCCCAAGTCCATTCCATGGGCGATGTGCTTTCCATATTTTTTATTACCCCAACTGACATTCCCGCAGGTTTTATTCATTGCAATTCGGAATTTGAGCATATAATAGAGGGTTCAGGAGATACCGGTATCCTTCTCCGTCCAGATGTGGCCATTAGTCACATACCCTGTGTTTATTATGTTGACTGAGCCTGTGTCTAGCCATGTACATTAAGGCCCACCCAAAATCAGCACACCGCAGTCGTCTAAGAGTATAGAGACCACGGTTTGACTATGTCTCTACCTTCTCTGCTTTATTTACCCAGCTGGCAGCGCCTCTGTCGGCATGCCTGCACCCAGTCCTTGGAGTACTGAACCACCCCCTACGTCTCCAGTGAATACCTCTCCCCTCCCTTCTCCTATAATGGCAGTGTGCCTGTCAGGCATTGTCTTCACATGAGGCTTTTTAACCTTCCTCCTATTGCAATACACCCAGGAGGAACTAAATAAGGAACATTGGATTGACAAAAATGGAATGTCAATGTCAAGGCAGAGAGGCCAGGCGTAGAGGGTAGGAGCACATGCTATAGTCAGTTCGTGAACTTGTCGCTCAACCCTAGGGAGGGTGGCATTTTTTTTACTGCACGGAGGTATCGCGGTTGTCTTATTTTTATCAAATAAAAGGCGGCTTAATAGGCCATCCTGCCGCACTGAGGGCTGCGTTGTGGGCGGCTGTGTGTTATTATGGCCTGGAAAACAGCGTCCCGCGGGGACAAATGCATCAACCATCCTCCAGGCCTGCTTCCTGAATGGAAAGATGTTTTACGTCACTCGCCAGCATTGGTGCTGTTTTAGGAATCCATCTCAAATGAAAAGACTGTAGGAGTGATACATTTTGTATAGATAAACCATTCTTTTAAGGTACTGATATCTGATGTTGATATTACGATCCGAGCATAGTAACAATACTGATATTACAGACCAGTGTACAATGTAAAAATAGGCACCAGAATATTTCTTACGCAGGCTGTGTTTTTTTGGTATGCTGTCGTTGTGAGAGCGGATATATCGAGAGTAGTAGTTTGTTTCGGAAATGTCACTTTTCCAGTTTTTACGAGGTTTTGCTGGCGTACTAAGCCTCGAGCATGTTAGAGATGAATAGTGGATATGATCGGGATTTGGATATTATCCGTCTTTTTCTAGACCTCACTGGCATCTCTGATTATTGAATCATAAAGTATGAACCACGCCGTCGCGACCCAGTGTGGTGTCCTAAGCACGAAGCGATGAATAAGTGTACAGTACACAGAAACATTTCCTTAACACACATCGCTCTGGGGGACGTTGTTGCACCATGTGAGGCGAATAGACAAAACCGCGTACAAAGCCCCACGAGGTGGCGCTGTAGGCGTTCCCCGGAAGCCGGTGCCAGGGACGCTGAGCGCGGAGCATGCTGGGAGTCGGTGGAGCGTGACGGCGGGGCGCGCCTGCGTACTACGACCACAGCGCACTCATGTCGGCGGGCTGGTCGCCGCCAAATTGATCGTGAAACCGGGAACACGTGAACCCTCCTTGCCACTCACGCACGTCGCCGCCGCGGGGCGCCACCGTACAGTGGACGGGGTAACATCGGGAGCGGGATCTGGGGTGTGACGCATGCCCCCTTTCACGTTCTCACCCGCCCGACACCTCTTCACCCCAAAGAATTCAAGCATCCACCCCATCCTCCTTCCCCTCCTCATAGACCAGCCTGCACACGCTCTTTACATGCTTCTCTACGGCTGAGGGTGGGGGTGGGGGTGTCATACGTCATCCAGGACCCGCCAAGAAACATTCCCCCCGCCCACCCAGACGCCCTGGGGGTAAATTCAGAGATGGAGCATGTAGGCTCTGTGGTGTGATGATGTCTGGGGCAGTCAGAGGGTGGAATTAATGCTGTTTGCACGTTATAATTGGCTGTTTGAAACCCAATCCCCAGACATCCTCACTGAGCCGGCCATTCTGCCCTCAGGCGAAAACGAGGCCCTGTCGGGAGCGCCCCCAGTGTAGCGAATTCTCCCACGCTGAGCGATAATGCGGGAAAACAAGGCAGCCATGATAAAGGGAGTTGCGTGGAGGCCTCTCACGGGGTGAAACCAAACTTTCAGAAATGTAATTGAAAATTTCAATGATGCCAGAGATTTTAGATGTGGGGCATTGACCGATAAAGAACATGTTATTTTGAAAACACTTTTTAGAAATGATTTTAACGTTTGTGGGGCATATCAACGCTTTCCTCGTATACACTAATTGGAAATGTCCCTGAACCATGCTATCATGATAACATCGATGTGAGGATGCCTTACTCAGCTGTCACAGAAGCAATTGATGCAAATGTGATATTAGTTCCACGCATATTCTTACAGACTTTCCTATGCTCTGGATAGATCCAGATACACGCCGTGATCGCACAGAGTTCACATTCTCCCAGCAGGTCGTAGACAATGTACCGTATCTAGGAAATAACCAACGCTCTGCCTGGAGAGCGGAGCTGCTCGGTTTGATCTAATAGACTCTGAGATGCTCGGCAGGCGTCGCACTAACGAGCATCCCCGGTCTGTCCCTTTCTGCTTTGTTTTAACTCTTTGCCTGCCAACCCTCGCTTTTGTACCCTCTCAGAATCGACTGCTATTTCATTGTAATGTTATCGAATAGAAGTCTTAGAATAGAACGGATTGGCGTACTATTTTACGTTGACGTGATGTGCCAGTTTGAGTAGGTAAAAGAGATGTTAACACCTGTAATCCTCGATCCTATTAACAAAGAGCAGAATCTCCACACAAATAAAACAGAACTTGTTCCAAAATCTTAACCCTCCCCTAGGGTATCTGTATCTGTATGCTACTGAACACTGGAGTATGTGCGCCCTTTCACGCCGGGCGCGGATGGCATTACGGGGACGTAGTGAGGCAGGTGGGGCATATTAAAAGCATTCCCGGTGCGCTGTGTCGAGTGGTGTGCACACAGCAGGCCTAACGGACCTGTCCGCCGCCAGATGCGAGCAAATCTATCCTCCTCACAAAGTCATTGACTCCTCCGTGGCGTTTAATTCCGTGATAAATACGAACAATCCCTTTGTATTGGCATTCATTTAGTGTACATGTAGGGGTTTAGGGTGTGGAACCGTTAGATTGGCACTCATTCATCAAGGGTATTGTACTGGCCCGACATCCAGGGTGGAGGTGGGAGCAAGGGGGGAGGTACTGGAGAGACTTACAAGGCCAACTCGTGTCGTCTTGTACAGATGGAGGCAATTCTCGTCAAGAACATAGTTCCCCAGGGTGCAATAGAGGCTGGCCAGGTCACCACTATTCGGTAGTCAAATTCCCACTGGGCGTATACGGACGTCCGCTTTACTTGCTACAGTGATCTCGTCAATGGGGATGTATATGTATTTCTATGTGAGTAGAACTACATGTACATGCATCCAGGCACTTAAACAGATACATGTACATTGTATTTAGGAATATGCTATGTTGTCAATTGGGATGTGTTCTTATTGAAATAACTCTACCTGCATACATATATGCAGAAGTAAAGGACTGTGTGTGCTGTGTATGTATGGTTTGTACATACATTTATATGTATTGTTAGTACAGCATATATGTTTACCGTCTGATGATAATTTGTAGTTACACATACTAATGAAATTTCCTTTTTTTTCTTTTTACAGGTAAGTACTCCTCGTTTGCTGAGCATTTCATCCTAGACTATGTAGTAAGTGCTACTTATATAAATATCCCTGAATTGATTCTACTTTATCTAAAGTCCATTCGTGACGTGGATGTGTTGTATCCGCTGCTATTGTCAGCCGCTATTGACTTATTGGCTGCACGCGGCGCAGTGTGGCCGTGCTGACGGCGCAGTGTGCTCGTTAACGGTGCACACCTAACATGGCTGTGTCAGACCTGTTGATTGATGCCCTATACAACAGTCCAACCAAGATATAGATATTATTGATCACTATATGGTGGTGGCAGATGTGCCGGACGTGGACTGAGGGACCGCTGACCTGAATTGTCGTACCTGGATGTGTGTCAATAATTTACGCAGAGGGGACAATGTAAGTCATGATGTCAGCGATAGCTCCTGTTTCTCTACTCATAATCAAGAGAAAATGTGTTGTCTGATAGTGCATATTTTAGTTTCCGTCGACAGTTCTTCAATTGGAATTAAGTTCACTATAAAAACTTAGAACTGTAAGGTATCTAAGATATTCTGTAACTTTTACAGATGGATGAACGCTATGCCACACATTTGAGCCATTTGCTAATACAAAAAGTCAAAACCGTGATTGCAACGGCCACATAAACACCTGCATAGTATATGAAGGGAACACAACACTAGTATGGCGAAAAAGCATATGATCTCATAACTGTATACATGTATGAGGCATAGCTGAACAGGAATGTTGTCATACTACTAAATTTTGTGGATGGCCTTATTATTCTTTAAATGGCAGAAAGATTGCCAGAGATTGGTTTAAAGCCATGGTGGAGATGCCAGAAGGTTCATCTGCATCTGGTGAGTGCTGTGCAGAATACGCAGCGCCTTTGGTCATATTTCACCACTGCATCAGTTCACTGCAGCTGGCAGGCAATTGCAATTGATTGGAATTGCTTAAGGAAAGGCAGTTAATTGTAATCATAATTGTCACAGTAATTTGATTGCGATGAATCGGGGCCTTTTTAGCGGTCTCAAATCTTGGGTTATTAATTCTTGTTGCTCCCCCCTTGCAGGCCTGCAAAGATCATTTATGCCAGGCCTGAGGCTTTCCCGTTTAGGGAATTCGAATTGTGAGCCTGTCCAGAAACGACAGCGAAAAACTCAATTTTGCTATTTGGGAGAAAATGGGATTCCATCAAATTCAAAATTTGCTGATGTCAGAATGAATAGTGATGTGAGAAGATGAGCCGGGAATCGGGACATGTTTTGGATGAGGGAGCTAAAGATGAACATTAGCATTGATTACCAGAACCCCGAATTGGAAACACCTACGGTTAACCCTCTACCAGGATTCCACGTTGCGTCTCCATACGAGGCGATGACATGCAAGCTAAGCACCCGTGCTCTACATGCTTAACATGTTAGATGTAATTACAGCACGTGAAGTAAGATTACATGACGTGCCTGCGCGCGCCACTGCAGCATGTCCAGATGAATGTTTAATGGCAGAGCTAATTAGGGAATTGTAGTGAGTGGAGGGTAGGAAGGGGGAGGTGATGGGAATGCATGGCATTGGATAAGGCTGATAATGCTGTACAACCCCGCCACCCGGGCACTGGGTTCATTTAGGATTCCCCACATTAACCCTATAGGCATGGGTTCAGCTAGTACCCGCCACGTTTGCCTAGTTTAAGGGCTGATTCCACCAACACGATGGATTTGCCGTGGTATGTCTTGTTGTATCTTGTTACATCTTACAGTGTCGTGATATGTCGTACCTCCGTTGTCACAAAACGTAGCCGTGTGGTGTCAGGTGTCTGTTTTGGTGCCCCACCACCGCGACACCTCAAGAAACATCACGACAAATGGGCACGCAATTATTCAAACCTAGGCAGATCTAGCAAGACAACCAAATCGGGACTAATCTTGCTATATCTTGTGTGTTGGTGGAATCACCACTTTACCTGTACATAGAGAGTCGCCTGTCAACATATTTGAGTCATTTTGCTATATTCAGGTCAGAGATTAGACTCGAATGATAGCGCGATGGACACGTGTTATTCGAGGCTCGTTTTCACGTGGTGCTGTTTTATGTAGGGCGGTCTGGTGAGCAGCTCGAGCCCCGTGAGCTGCTCACTCTGGTCGCCGCTACGTCTCCGTGTCAGCAATGGGAGACGGATCGCGCCGTTTCTTTCACAACTCTCATTATTCTCCGGTGTCGGGCATGGGGCTCGCACTTCTCCGATGTTTTCAATGACACTTCTAAGAATAAGGGTTTGATACGATGACGTGGGATGATGGAGGAGACTCGCTTGCTTTATAATCAAGTATGGTTAGCAAGGGACTTGTCCATATATACCTAGACTTGTCCATATTAACATAGGCCTACATATATGTGTACCATCACTTATCGTGTCCTTTCCCCATCTCCTATTATGTGTTCTTTCCTTCATGCCTATGTTTGATTAGTTTCTCTACGTCCCTTATATCCTTAATTCTACTCATCGACCCTTCTCTACGGACACAACTTTGTGGGTTCGAGTCCCACTGCAGCCGCTCTTCACCCCCAGCAGTGGTAGTTTTATTGTTGTATCAAAGGCCAATCGTTCTCATACTATGTATAAGTGGCGTAAGAACTAAAAGCACTCCCATCTTGGTAAATGTGTAGGGGTGAGAGTTCTACCTAAATTCATCTCATAGATTTGATCACCATAAAAACTAAAGTAAGTCTGATGGAGCATATTGGACGATAACTGAAGATACAAACAAAACCGTTTCCTTTATACCCCATCCACACTTCACTAGATATGTACACAGTGCCATCTCATCAGTCCTCCACGGTTGTGTTCTTGGCAGTTATTGGTGATTTCCATTTCCCAGCAAACCCTCTTAGCGCTCAAAGTCGCAACTACAGAATGAAACCACAGCGCTTGTCTTTATCTCCATCCCCCCTGCTGTGAATTACACAGTCACATTCCATGAATACCTCGCGTCGTGGTCACTAACCCTGTTTTATTGCTAAAGTTTAAATAAACTGAAATTAATTTTCCCCTTCACCGCCGTAGTCTGTGATCAATTAAAAAACATAATGAATTTGCATCGAAATTCATTCACAAGACTAGGTTTGAATGTCAGGCCTAATTGATATAGTCGCGCCACCAGGATGTCAGAAAAAGCTTTCAATAAATAAGTAAATATAGTTTAAAGAATAACCCACATGATCCTTTGAAACCGTATATTTTGAATTATCGGTCGTGTCTGGAATCATTTCAATCATTGGCAGAAATGAGAGGTGGTGCAAATTCATGTAAAATAAGGTTTCTTCATAAATTTTCTCTGTTAAGTGAAACGTTTTTGCATGTGGTCATTTATCCATGGCACCACCCGTTCCTGTGAATACGATAGATCAACGAGGATAGTGTAGACATTCGTTGGATTGATGTATTTTCTCAAGGTCACTCATGACCTTCGACATTGAATTGAGTCGGGTCCTTCCTCCATCTCCCACAAACTGTAGCTGGTCCACCTGGGGTGCTCTTTGCACCTGGAAACGTCAATGTATTGTCGTAGTAATTGGCGGGGGTGATAGGATCGGCAGGTAACGGAAGAGCCCAGCTGTGTGCAGCGCAGGTAAGGTTGGCACCAGTCCGTCTGTCCACATCTGAGAAATGGGGCGGAAAGGTATGGCCGCTATGTGGGCGTGTGCTGGTGGGAGGTAGGTGGCGGTTACACAAGCAGAAAGGCACGTGAAGGGCCGTAGATGTCTTGTGAGGCATATCTGAATCCAGGGTCCAGAGTCCAAAGTCCTAATTGATAGAGATTTCAGAGCTGGCACTTCTGTCCTGAACTGATAACATTTCTTAAGTATCATCCTAAAAATGTGTTTTTTCCTTGAACGGGCTGCTGTAATGGTAGTGGGAATTGACCTCTGTAAGCATGGTTTTACAAAAGAATTTTTGTTTTGTTTCGGCCACGTCCTACAAATGTTTTTTTTAAGAATATCGTATGGGCATTTCAGGACTACAGTTTAGAAAAAGATACAACTAAAATTTGTGCCAACTATCCCGAATCCAACCACCGGAGGGGCCATTGTAGATATCTCGTCGTGAAATAGTACCCTGTGTCTATGAGAACGATTAGCTCAATTGTCTGCGAGTCGTTTTTGAATGACCTGAAAACAGACACAAAACCAACAGACTCTGGACACAGTGGGAGGGATACAGTAGTCCAGCTGGGCCCTCTCAGGGACTCTTGGACCAAGAGACTTGGGCTTTGTGAAAATACTACAACTAACCACTTGAGTCGGCCCAGGGCACTGATCCTTGTCACAAAGTTTGAGAACTTTATTTGACAAGGGGTATACATCGCCCTGAGCGTCCAAGCAGACGACATTTTAGTCTACGCTTGTCCCCGGTGAGTAGGCGTAATGGCATATACGAACACCAGTCTGGGAGCGCTGGGAACAAGTAAATATTTTTAGTATTCTTTTCGTTGATGTTTTGGTTAACATAAGCCTAGGTCGTGCTGATTAAGTATGTCAACCTGAAATCAGCTTGTGCAACAAAGAACGAGCGCGATTTCTTTTTCCCTGACGTCAGTTCGCCAAACGGTTATTATTGCAGGGGATTAGCCGACAGCTTTTTGACCAATGGCGTGACTTCCTGGGCGTTTTGTGCGGAGCGGGTGCGCGTAATGGCTTTGCTGCGGAAGGATTTTGTTGTATGAGACGCTAAAATAATCTATTTAGCTTTGCGCGGGAAGCGAGAAAAAAAGGGAGCACTGTGCGAGGAGAGAGGGTTTTATGTGCACGCGTCCACGCTGATCAGGGCTAATTAGTGGTGCGGAGAAAGACGGGAAAGGTGAGAACAGAGCGATTATACAGTTCACTTGTGAGATCTCTCTGTTTAGTCCCACACACCCCAGTCACCCCTCCTCCCTCAGGCAATTGCACTGACAAACTGCCCTGGTTCACAGGGTGCCCTCAGACAGCACCAGTAGTCATAACATACAGACCAGATAGAGTCGTTAATGTGTTAAAATTACCCACCACACCACATGCAGGTTCAAAACAAGGCCAAGTGCGATTGATAACCCCACCGGTAAACAGCTGTTCATTGGACGTTATAGCCATATCTGCCGTGCTGATGAAATCACCTATCTCTTTATTTGAAGCTTTATTCAAATATGTTTTGTATTTTTGGATTGACAATGGCACGTTTAACACTTTATGATGTCTAGAATCAATCAAGTCCTTGTATCACAAAAAGAGCAAGCGATGGAAATGTATACAGGAGGAAAAAACAGATAGTGTTGTTTAATATTCATGAGTGGTAGTTATCTATCTGGAACAGGTTTTTGAGAGAAATGCTGTCTGTGAAGCCCAATTAAAATTACAATAAAAGGGTTTCCCTTCAGCATGTTTGTTCCATTGCTCATAATTTTTGAAAAGTAAATTTCCACAATGAATAAGCGTCTGTGGTGCCCTGCATCGTCTTGTTGCTTATCTCACTTGACGTTCAAATATGATTGAATGAAGTGCTGGCAAGTCGAGGAGCCCATTCTGTAACATTGTCAGGGAGAACGGACGCCTACTCATAGGATGGGTCCACATGTTTTATGTACATAGGCTACATACACATAACACCCCAATTCCTCTACCCATACCCACTAAACAACCAAACAGCGACACCTAAAGTATATGATCTACCATTCACAACTGTTAGTGTACAGTTTTAGGTAGCGGCGCCGGCATCTCACTGCTTCGGCTCAACCCGCCAGAGTCGAGCGGAGCGGTCAGACCCGGCGCCTGAGAGTTGTGTGAGGGGGGACATTTATCACGTGACACCGGCTCACTGGCGCTGGTTCCGACGTGCCCGCGTAGCCGCAGCATCCAACATGTCTGGTACAGCGTGGTACCAGTGCAATAATGGAAAAATAGTTTGATCTTTTCAGGTTTGGTTCTTGGCCGTTGAATTAGTGTCAGTGGGATATTTGAAGTAATTGTTTCGGATAGGTAATTATTTCAGGCATATTCTGTAACCATGTGTATTCTTTTTTTTCTAAATGCCACCCTATTGATATTGAGTAGATGTATATGGAAAATACAAAGTATTCAATATAGTCTGCATCATATCATCATCACCATCCATTCAGGCAGATGCAGACTTCCCTATTTAACGGAAGATCGTAGATATGATTATGCCTATATACATACCTGTAGTTCAAAATAAAGGCAAAATCAGGTATGTTGACATACACAGTGATGTAAGAATAAAGTTCTACCTTAAGAAGATCTGGGCTTCCTCAGAATGCCAATATGCACAATATCAGAAGTAGATTTAAAAAGACGAGACGAAAACACTTCTGTGCCCAACCGACAAAAAAAGGACAAAATCACAAGTACACTAGTCGGAGATAGACCATGCCGTGTGAACACTTGCAGGAATAATTAGTAAAATTTCAGCGCCTTCCTCACCTCCGTGTATCCCGACACCTACATGCGAGCAGCTCAGGAGCAGGTTTAGTGTGGCGACGCGTCTTAGAGCTGTCCTTGACACGGGCAGGCTGTCGGGGAAGGTGCAGCATGTCACGGCAGTGGCGTCTCCTCCCCCTGGACGTGAACAATACCGTACACACACAGGGGCTGACCTTTAGCCTCCCACCCCGGGTACTTATTGATTACCAGGTCGTCTTGGATCGTGTAGATCACCCAGAGAAGGTGATTTCTCAGCACCCTTTACCATCTGAAACTCCCAGCACAGACATGGACGTTTTATAGATTCATCCTGGTATGTGTCCACTTGGGTGACATAGTATATTCATTTATTTATCAATCTATGTATGTATATATTCGCAAGGTTGTCAAATCGTGCAATTTCACTTGCATGTGTGATTGTATGTTACATTCTATCTGAAATGTAAGTGTCTATGGACATGTGCGTCTGAATGAGACAGGCAAACAGTCATTATACAAACTTAATAATGACAACATTGTCAACTAATCCCCAATTAAAACTCAGCGTAATTGTTCGCCTCGACAGACTTAATGGTAATAGAGTTGACTCCAAATGCCTCGATGTTACTTTGAAAGATTGAGAGGAATTAGAAGTTGAATGATTGACAAGTCCCCACTGTGAAGCACATTATGGCTGTCTGCGGGGATCCAATCGAGATATATGTCAGATGTACCTGGGAGGGAGTGTATCGCCTAATTAGCTCACACGGTAATTAGACATTCGTACTAAGTAATTACAGAGTAGGCAGGTGAGTGTGGGCGATCGCATTCACCAGGACATGAACAGGTCTTTAAACGTCATTAGGCGTACCGTTGTGTCTTAGTAACTCAATTAAGTGCTCATTAGGCATTATTATCAGTAAGTAAGGCGCTTGTGTATGATTTAATTTAAGGTATAAATCGCCACAAAGGAGCTCTATGGTAGACCGTCAAAAGTACGATATGTCAGTTTTTGTCGGTTTCTATATGGGACTTCTCCTTCTCATAAACATTAATATCTTAATATTCAAGTATTTTGCATATTTATATGCTAGGTATAATCGTACAGTGAGAAATCCTCTCGACGGCCTGGATTATTTGCTCATCAGTTCTCTCCCTGAAGTTAAGGCAACATGAGCGTGATAACGAGAACTTAAGCCGCATAAATGAGATCAGCTTACAAAGGTGTCATGCGTGGGGAATTGCTGTAACAACCTCCTCATATCTTCGAATTGAGAGTGATTCATAGATTTATTGCCTCTTTGTCACACGGTTGTACTTATATCTCATTGTTATTAATTGTCACGTCACGAGTTCCTTTATTGTTGTCTGCCAAGGACCGGGCATGCTGTAAACCAAGACTAATTAGTCACACAATCACTTTTGCTTGTGACTCAGAAATGGAGGATATACAGATAAAATTGTTTTTTTTATTTTTTAATATCATTCTCATGTGAGGATTATATGATCGCAAGGACGAGAATAATCAGACACAATTGTTTTTGTTCATTTTTGAATAATTATCCAGTCCTATTTCATATTATAGATAGTGGTTAAACTGAATATCTTTGAACAGTGGTGGTTTCATTGCTGCAAGCTACGGTCCTCCGTTCATCTTTATCTTTTTCTAATAATTATGGAGTCCGTAATTAAGAGGAATTCAAGGTCCTTCTGAAACACTGAAATATCTTCTTGGCATCTTCTGTAAAATAAACTGGTGCAACACTGGAAACCACTACAACGCTCTCCTGCAATGATGCCTTATTACATTCTCAAAGCCACAGGTTCAGTTGAGCAGTACAACTATTTCATGTGTAACATGTAACTTTGCCTAACAACAAATATATAATTACCACCTATTGCCATCACATTGTCACCTAGTTTACTCAGTCCTAAAGGGGGCACGTATACGTGTCCAGGACCCATATTTAACCAAGCACAAACACACTTCCTATCGGGATATTGTTCAAATTTTTGGCTTCAATATTTGGAGAGCCCCAACTCTATATGTTAACGTTACATTTACGTGGACGCATCAGCATGGTGAACAGCGCCATTTGTAGCTTAGAGAATCCTCTTTAAATCATCCAGTCGTCGATCTGCATACACATTGTACCCAGCATTTGTTTCAGAATCATATTCGTAGATCCTGTGAGACAGTGTAGGAGTCAGTACCTGGGTGATGATTATGGGTGCCTCCACTGACACACATGTGTCGCCTTCTCTTTCCCGCCATTGTTATATGACTCGCTATGCTGCTTGGTGAAAGTCAAAATATTCCTATGGTTTCTCAGGGTCATTAGCTTCACTTTCATGCAGCTGTGAGGAAATGATCTGAGTATGAGTATACGACCACCTGCTTCATGGTACCAATACATAGCACTAACCTGAGACTAGGATCCGTGCTGATATCCCGTAAGTAGAAACCCGGCCTTCACCAGTGTAGGGTCAGTGTAGAGCTCCCAGTGACGTTAAATTTACCAAGTTCATTATCGGGAGCAAATATGAATGAAAATAACTGCCGTGTCAATCTGACTATACCCGAATTCAACACTTTGTGATATTGTTTTTATGGTCTTTATACCTATGTTAAATGTCCATAGCTTGGTGCCGCGGAGTGGTCAAGGTACGGGGAGGGCGTAGTGAGCGCCTACCGGGAGTTGACCCTGACGTACACACGTAGGAGCTGCTCTGAGCACTTACCGGGCCGTGTTCTCTGTCAACCCGCGACTGTCACTGCCTGCTGACAGGCGGTGGTTTCGCCAATTGCTTGATGCCAAGTGTTGTGGTGTGCCGTTGTCCAGACTGGATGTTAGACACTCGAGTCTGACGAGGTCTACCCTCCACGGGCTGTCTGCCTCCTGTGGCTATGTCGCGGCTGCACGTTATGTATGTATGTCCAGTGTGTACTTGCAATGCTCAGGCTTTATTATTGCTCTGACTGAGGTCTGTTTCGGCTATACACCCGTTGGCTACATTAAACATGAGATGCACATGCCTCATCAAAGGGCACCATTAAATGCACTGTTTCTCTTCTTTGGTTTGTTTACTTATTTTTCCCCATGATATCTGGTGCAGAATCTTAGAATTCTACCTTTTTGTTCCGACTTTGAGCTTATTCAATAACCTCACGGGGAATTGGCTTTTTCTCTCGGACCAGATCTGCGACTGACAAGAAAAGAGGGGAACTTTGAACAGTGTTGCCATCTGAAAGGTTCCGGCCATGAATTATTGAGTTAATCCGATATGAAAAGGCGCCGGAGACTTATCAATTTAATCTCATCCGTCTACCCCGACCCGCATCTGCCCGTCTTTTGTTGCCGGATGGAAAAGGTCAGCGGATGCTCATATCGTCTACGATCTGTTACTGTTTTGTCTGCCAGAGGTACATAATCTAATTAACAAAATAGATTTAAACGGTGGTAAAGAGGCGTGTTCTTCAATGATCAGGACGAAATGGGAGAAAGAAAATAGGAGACGATGTTAAAAAATGACAATCGAAAACCAACTCAAAGCACACTTGGAGACTGGCATATGGAAAATCGCGTAGCATTTAATGAGACAATTAGTGATGTAATTAACTTATGGGAATTACGATCACCCAATTAGGGAAGTTTAAATAGGGTCGAAGGAAATCTACAGGACACAAAGTCAGGGTTGACCTAAGTTTTTGGTACGCCTCTTCGTCTACATGAGATGGGGAGTCGACTCGGACACGACAGAGAGGGGGCGATAATTGAGGAGAATTAGCCTAATGATTACCAGGGAAGCACCGATAGGTTTTGGGAAAATCACGTTTTTCTTTTAAAATAGATATAAGAACCTCCTTCATATTAGCAATCTTGAAAGGATTTTCATAGAAGAAACATCTGGGATTTTGTTCATCTCTTAAATGTCCAAAACAGATTCTGAAGCTCTCGTTAAACGGAAGTGCATTTTAGCAAGTGACTGAATGAGAAGGAATGATTTTCAGAAATTGGAAATATCCTTTCGAGAGACTTACTGTTCCCTTCATCTAAATCTTCGCCCCAGGTTTTCTACAGAAAAACACGGTGGTGATGACTAATTGCTTCTAATTAACATGCAGGCCAGTTGCAATTACGATCCATTAAGCAGAAGAATCAACCTGGCTTCAAACTTGTCTGTCCTGTACCTTCCCAATAGGCTGTATCCATCTAAATCCACTAAGTGTGGAGGTAAGACAGCTAAGTCGTGTCCGAGTCTGTGCTCAGCTGACTATGAAAATAAACACTATAAGTATAGCTTTCAATTACTCCATGTCGGACAACGGGGGTGGTCAGTCTACAAGGGTATCGGTTCATCCCCTGAAGGCAACTTCGTCACTGCGTGGCTAACATTGCCTGAGCGGTCAGTTTGACCCCTATGACCTTTGGATGACCGCCACCTTGACCTTAGTGACCATCGGTCATCAGGATCACCAAGGGCTGGGGTGCGGACCCCCTGCGATAGGAGTCCCTGCAGGACCATGCTTGAGGCTGGATCCCCAACCCAGAGTCGAGCGGCGAGATTGGTCGACCTCCGCCAAATAACCCTGCGTCGGAGAGGAAACGACCTGTGAGCCCTTGATTTGATTACTGTGTCTAAACAAAAAAAAACCCAGAGGAATACATAAATGAATTCAAAGAGCGACATGGGGCTAAGTCACGTGACCTGTTTCTTCAGGTGGAACGTGTTTATTTCACACCTGATTGAAAAGCCGCGGTTCATTTACCACTCGAGTATTGACTTTACATGCTGCGCTTTGAGGAATGGACAAAAGAAAAGGAAAAGAAAAGAGCCTAACCAAATTCGGGACCATGCCTAGAGGGTTCGATTGGAGGTAGCAGCTATCGTGTTAGGCTCTTGTAGCGTACAGGTATGGCAGTTATTGAGCAGGTTGTAAGCCACAATACCAAACCGCGATATGAGCTGCTCCCATATCGTCAAAGGTGACCCAATTTTCCAACACGTTCTTTATTTGAAATGTCAGAAAAGCTTTGAAATAACAAAATAACAGCAGGATGATTTTAATCGTAAACCAACATGACATGAAATGAATATGACCAGGCTGACTCGCAAGCTGCTTAAGTTCAGGGTGGATGTAATGCATTTACAAGATGAGCACATCTGAGGAATTCAGAACTTTAGTTGATTATATAAACTAATACAGTTACAGGTTGCGGTTGAGAAATTGTTTGGATGAACCACATATGACATTTTAGACAGGCTCCATTTCTTAAGAAAGATATTTGCAGCCACATTGTCAGAAATATGTATAAGATATACGAGGTACTCATGATTGTTATTCCTAACAAAGCGAAGCATTTTACACAGATCTGCCATCTGCGAAATAGCATGCGCATGACGTTTGCCATCAAGCAGAAATATGAGGGGTTTTAAGATAAAAATTGGAAACATGAGAAAAGGATATGCACATACTGAAGAAGTTGCGGGGTGGGGAATGTTTCATGAGGTGTGCGGGACGTAAACATTTAGTCGTTACTCCGCTACGACATGTTAGGAATGACAATACGCGCTACGTTGAATAAACAGGGGACGGCGGCCGGGAAATGGCAGCTAACGACGCGCTGTGCCTTGCGTTACGTTGTGTTTTTGTGCTCTACGTGGTTGGTGTACTGGTGAAGTAGTGTAAGGATGTTCAGTGATGGAGACGTAAGGAGGACGAGCAAGTAGTCACTGTGTTGTTTATCTTGGTCACAGAGACCAGTGTTCAGGCGTGGTTTCTTGCGAGCAGACGACATCCCCTTCACAGCCACCAGTTCTCCCGCGCCCCACCAGGACAAGAAACTACAGATACCCCCATCCTCCTTTTACTGCTATCCTTTATTCACATCTCAATAGCAGAAGCTTTTAACGCATTCCAATCCAGCTGACGTGAATACAACCCATACAAATGTCCTTTTCCCTCTAACCATCTATAGCTCTGGCAGTAACGCCTATTTACTTTGTATATAGAGAGAATATTTTTCCCCTTGAAGACCAACATTGTTGAATTGTCTAGGAGAAGAGTGTCATCTTTCATGGTCAAAACGCACGGAGTACATTATGGATATAAAGACACATTATCTCTCGTCCTTTTCACACCTGAACATTGGTAGTTTCGGTATGTCTTTGAGGATATGTCCTATCATCCCAAAGTCTGTATTATCTGATATATTCACTATTCTGTCGTTCTTCAGCGGTTTTTGCTTTCAATTTAAAAATGTTATCATCTGCCGGATATGCGTTAGAACGTTGCTGTTGAATCCATTGATTTTTCTAGATGAAGTTGTTAGAGGTATGTGTTTGATTTTATCAGACATGTACTAGCGGTATTTTCTTTCTTGCTCTCCCTACCTGTAACCCCGCCTCTGCAATAGTGTCTTTCACTATTGTCTGTTAGCAAGGCAAGGAATCTTTCTCTGGTATCAGACGCTGATAATAGGGGGCGCACCTGGTATTGTTAGCTTCGTGACCACGTGACCCAAGTCCCACTCTCCATTCAGAACCTTTGTTGCTCACCACAATACGCAGCATACAACAGACGGTTGGAGAGTTCCGCGGCAACTGATGCCTTGGTGTCGGGGGCTTTCTCCGCTAGATGGAGCATGGGAAGGGTCGAGTCATAGACAATGCCCTCTATACAGCATCTCTTTTTCCTCTCACACGCCATTAAATGTCCGTGGATTTTCAACAAATGTTATTGGTCAAAGCTCTGACAAGCACCACACTGAGAACATTCTAAAACACTGTCCCTGAATGAAAAATAAAACTGGATACCTTCCTATATCTACACACTGTAACACGAATATATGGAATAGATACCTACTTTGTATATGAAACCTGAGATTTGTAGTTATAGTCCGTCGTAAATCCTATACGTTATGAGTTAACTAGACATGGCGTGTCACATAAATAAGCTGTGTTCAGTTCAAACCTATGTATCATTTACAACATTGTCAAACAAGGTCATGTGTCATACACAGGAAAGCAGCAATTAATGCTGGAAGCATGGATGGATCTAGAAGTGGATGTATATTCAGAGAGAAATTTTAAATCATACTAATACTCACAATTCTCATGTGCTTGTCACTGCTGTATTCATGATAGAAAGATATAGTGTATAATAATGATAGAAAGATACAGTATCACAACCAAAAACAAGTAATTGCACCAACTAGAGATGAGTATCCCATTCTTCCCTCACTGTATAAAAAGACAAGAACTATTGGAAAACATAAATGGCAAAAAAAAGCTCATAACTGACATCAGATTACAAAACCGGTCATTTTGATTATACTTCAGTTTTGTAGGTCTTGATTAAAAAAAACCTAATGAAATTACCTCGTTACCCTACAGTTGGGAATTTCCGTAAATGAGATATACTCACCACTCCTACCCGTGGGAGCGGGCCCGGGGGGACGGGGGAGTGAGGGTGTCACGAGCCCAGGTTCGGGGACTCCGTCCGGCCATTACCCGAGCTTACATATTGGAACAAGTTGTCCGTTTTGTGTGGGCTAAATATTAGCTCGCCCGCGCCATCTAGCGGTCCAATGGGTCCCCGGGGGTCACGTGAGGTCGGCGGCAGGGGGCGCTGTGACAATGAAACATGGCGTCGGGAAGTCACGTGATAGGCTTCAGAGGGACCGACAGATTGGCCGCGGTTTTTACGGGGCTTGGGGCGAGGTGGCTGGGAAGAGATGGTTGGATATTGACTTTTATCTCAGAAAGAGAGCGATAGGGGGAAAATATTATTTACAATACATGAGTACTGAATATACTAACGCCTTTCATTGCCATGCTCAGTATGAATTGCTCCAACCACAGATGTCATTACTGGTTCTAATAGTGGTATTACTCATGCGTTCTGGGGCTATAAATCAGCAGATTAAATCAAAGAAGTATGTATCCCACAGATTGTGATAACAGAAACTTTGTTCGCACATCTTCCATTCCCACTCCTGTTTACATGAAATACGGCGTGAATCCCACACTTCATCTATCAGCGGGCTCCCCCCTGCACAGACGTCAGTAATATTACATGGACATACAAGCTATCACATGGAGCCAGACGTTGTGCGACATGTGTGCCTGTCAGTATCTGGGCGGAGACTCATGTCCGCCTGGCCACCGCCACCCACAGGGAACCGTCGCTGACACGCTACAACAGGTTTCAACACGTTCAACTTGTTTGATTTAAGATGGTGACGACTAGTGCAGCCACCATCCTATGTCGACTGGTGACAGCCCTTGTCAATGAACCGTCATACGCTTCTGATAATGCAACGACCAGAAATATGCCTACGACCAGGCCCGACTGGTACCGTGGTAGTACTATTAAAGATGGCGCCGACTTCATCTTCCACTCTCCATACACCAACTCCATACAGTTCAGTGTCTGGAAGACAAGACCATAACCAAAGTTCTGCTAGGAGATTGTACCCTCCTCTCGCGTTTTCTCGCGGTGCCACGCGAGGCTCGCGCGCGTTGATCAAAGCCAATCGTCGAATACATGTGTGATGTCATCATGCTTGGCGGGGAAAGGTGTGAGAGGAGGGTCTGTTAACGACTGGGAATATAACGTTGATAACTCGTATGAGTATCTACACCATTCCATCTCTGGAAAGTGTTGAACAAACATAGATGTTGTAGAGGTGCTTACTGCATGACTGGATGACTGGATGGCAGTAAAGTACACTGACTTTTTCCAGCGAGTCCGTGTCATTATCGAATATTAACATCTATGGGTGGAGTCAATAATGTCGCCAGCATGAAAGACGGTGGATCAATAATGACGCGTTTACGACAAAACGATTGTTGGCTCAGTGGCCACATGTTGCTCGTATCAATACCTCAAGGGGAAGCCCCACCCACAACGCCTCCACACCCTACCGCGACTTACCATTCTCCGGCCAAGGGCAGACGATAAAGCGGGTGTATTAGACATCTTGGGGTGTTGTGGTCACCACACTGGTCGTTTACCTGATGTAATCTCCGTTATGGAACAGTGAAGGGTCAACCACCGGTCAGCAGCGTCTTTTATGTTTATTGTCGTCTGCTTTTTCCGCTCTTTTTGATTAGCTATTATTATTCGAGAGTCTTGTGTGTATCGTTTTTACATAATAACCAAGGTACAAGAAACCCAAAGTGTATTTCAGAGTTTGCGGATTATCGCTGCGTTTGTGTGTTAGTGAAGCTACTAGTATAACCTGAAAGAATTTCCAAAATATATTTGAAAATCATATTTTATCAGTTCTGTTATTGGGAAACACTTGAATATACCCGAAAATGGCAATTTTCAGTGATCGACTAGAGCGTTTATCACGAGGCTGTGAGGCGCTTAATAATCCATTCTAGTCTAAAGCCCCGATGATCCAGGGTAAAAAGGGGACTGTTTGGTGCTATCTGCTGTAGTAGGGGGGCGGGGACATGCCTGTCGCCCTGATATCTCGGGTGATTTATGGCTAGTTATTGCCCCCACAACACGCCACGCCCCCTCCCAAGCCCTATCAGCGTCTATCACCGACCGCCAGGGTATCACTCAAACTGCCCTGCCACGTGTCCGGATGCTGTGGTCACATGGTCACTTTGCTCGCCACTGGTTGGCTGGAGGTCACATGATTACTTTCCTGTACTCTGGTAGGCTGGGCTGTATCGCTCTAGTGGCTGTAGTTATATATTGTTACAACAAGTCGGATTCTATTTCTCCTTCTTGTTCGTCATTTTTACCCATGATCAAGTACCAGAGCCAATAGAGTGTGAAACGCTCGTATGGTCTAAGACGATTGGTGTTGAGGTGGAATACTTCACAAACTTTGTAGATTAACCTCAACAGCGTCATCCATTTCTCTGCTTGTCGGATGTGAGGAAAGCCTTTCTCCATGAGGCAAGAAAAAATGGGCGGACATACCAGGGCGCGGCGGGAGGAATGGTAGGGGCGTGGAGGCAGCGTGGCTGCCGTGGACGGCGCTGTCTGTATCACATACCGTGAACAGCTCGGAGCTGCTCGGAGCTGTTCAACCCAGCTCTCCCCCCACCACAGCACGCCACGCCTCTAACCGCCCCTCCCATCACCTGTCTCCCCTCGACCTGCAGTTAATGAGGCGAGCTTTGTTTTACATATAAATAGCGACGACGAGATCGTGTGAATGGTGTTCTCCTCACCAACTCACCTCCACTCCCCATCACCGCCAACATATGGGAAACTGGCCGCAATCTCCAAGCCAAGTCACGACCACAAGTGCCCAGGGTGTCTATTTCCCCAGGGGATGCGCTTGGAGAGTGTTTGAGCATATTGGAGTACATGTATATCTGACCTGGGTGTTGAGCAGATGGTGTCTGTGATATTCGCTGCCGCTAGATGTAGAGGATGTTATATAGGCAGTATGTTAGAAACGTGGTTAAACATAAAATATGTATTTTGTCATGCTTTTCCTCGCGTGACTATTGGAAAAAATAAAGATTGTCAGTACATGAGATTAGATTTCATCATAAATCACTTTTCTTCCAAGTGGGTTATGCGTATGTAGTAATCCGCACCAAAGCTATAGATATAGATTATCATATAGCCGATAACGTTTGCGTTCCTGTGTTATTCGCGGCTTGTATTGTTATTAAATACATGTTCTCTTCTTAAACAGAAGGCAAAAAAATGAAAGGCTAGATTCTATAGAAAACAAGCTCCAAGATGCACCCTGTGACATCTGAAATTGGAGCGTCAAAGCAGGTTGACGTGTGTTGGTGTGACGTCCGGCATTCTCCATGTTAAAACATACTGTGTACTGGGTGGTCCGGGTCCGGCCCTCCTCACGGACTGAATGAGCCCGTCCGCGGGCAGCCGCCGGCCGGGCCGAGGCGGGCGGCGGCCCGGCCAGCTCCCCCGACGTGTATTTGGTCACATGGTACGTTGTTATCCCAGGTGCCCGTCCATGCCAGCCGCTGTTGACGCGCTAGATTGGAGAAACTACGGCCTAGCAATACAATATTTAGCTGGATAAATAGATGGAAATTTCCCTAGCTGGATCTGAGTGTATTCATAGAAGCATACACGTGTTTTCCACCGCCTTATCTCTGTCGGTGAGAAGTATGATAAGCAACTCCCAACATGTGTCATATCTCTGGATTCACAACATGTATGAATTGTCATGTGATATTTCGGACTTTATCCCACATATTTACGAAATATATTTAGCTGTTCTGTCAGTTTTCATAACCATACTTTGTTCAGATTGTTCAAGTTGTTTTTTCTTTCTTCTTTCAGGTAAGTTCCCGGGGTACCCGCCAGGTGGTGAGTCGGACGACAGAATTGTAGAGAAATTGAGATCATATCACTTACTAGTATAATAGTATTGGAAAATCGTATTTAATATTGCAGTAATATAAGAATTTGTAATCTGAGAACACTGTATTGCTCCATTGCCATATTAGATTGGACTTGATAATGGAAATTGTTTCCTAATGGTGCTTGGCCTGTTGACCATTTTCAATATGGATTTTTGTCAGCTTGAGGAATTTTTTCAAAAGTTATATCAAAGAAACAGTGCACTTGCCTACGAGTTCTTTTAGTCGTGTAAAGTTTCAGTCACAACATATCTCTGTTTTGATTTGATTAATTAGTAGACCCAGTGACTATAGCTTTACAAATATAGCCTACCCCAAACGTTCAGCTTGGCCCGGTCTTTGCGATAGTGCATGAGAACATGATAATTATATAAATTTAATATCATCCGTTCTTAGTTTCTAACAACAATTGATCAATTCAACTTTTTGCAAGGTCAAATGTTAATACTTAGATAGGTTCCAAAAACGCTTATTTAACTCTTCATTCAAGGACTAAGAAATGAACTCCGTCCAACATACCAGAAGCTCGCAGTTAGAAGGATAACGATTTACATGGATTGGTAGGGCCCATCACCACGTACAGAACCACGCCAGGTGCTGAGCCTAAGAGGGTGGCTTCCAGTAGTGGCTTCTGCCTGTGGCTTCCCGTCCCACGCCTGCCGGTATCAGTGGCCTCCAGCTTCAGTTATCTAATTACTTTTCTCACGCCGAGTTCCCTGACCGAGCCGCTTGGTGGCGCGCCTAGTTGTCCGAGCAGTCCCGCACCCACCAGCCGGGGCCCCACAGGTATTTTTAGACCAATCAGAAGCGCCGTCTTTATCAAGTGCTGATTGATCGGCGTCCCGCAGGAGGAGAATGGTGTTGGAGGGAGGCGGGGGAGTAAAGGGAATTTCGGTAGGAGAAATGGGGATGGGGGGAGGATCCCATACCCTTAGGCGGGTATGAGTGGGGGTGGCCGGGTACCCGTTGAGTCAGTTTGGTTCACTGGGGTCGATGAGGTTGTTGGGAACGGGCACAGCTTGCATTTCGCGAGAAATTGATTTTCAACACCACAGAGGAGACACCTGGTGAGCATATAATGATTCATCACGGGGATCTCTTAGCTTCTTTACAATGATGAGACCAAAAACTGTATAAAGCTTTTCTGATGTTTTGCCGTGTTATCAGCTATAGCTGACGGCTAAGTCATAAAGTACTTGCCAGCTTCAGTCTGTAAGGAATGTAGACCAGAAATCGCCCCAGGGAGGGAGAGGGGGAGCTATGCCCATGTATCATATTTATGCAGACGAAGTATTTCACTCTGAAGAAGGTTGCCATCACATTGGCAGTAATCACTGTGAGGCCAATGACGAAAATACCGAGCTCCCTCCTCCTCCCCAGGTAATAACTATAGAAGATGGATCGTCAACTTCAGCGAGTGTTATAAAGATAGGATGCTTTTAAGTCTGAGCTGCTCGGGGAGCTGGTTCTCATTAGCGGGTATACCTATTAATCGCGCCCCACCCTGGAGCGGAGAGTTAAACGTTCCCTGTGAACGAGCTGACACGCCTTCAGATATGTGATCTACACCCTCAGATGCTTGTCCCACACCTATACCTCCTACAAAGAGCAGCTCTCACTATGGGTCAGTGCTAGAGCTCACCTGCACTCAGCTCTTGGCGAGCAGCTCATTAGACAAGCATCTGCGACGCAGACAACAGGGGATCGACTCACAACGTTGTGGCGACCCGTCGACCCGGACGGTGCGAGGTGTATCGCGACATGGCAGCTCTTAAATTGCGCAGATTTTAAAGTGAGCAATAAAGAAGTGCTCGCACCCCCGCGGCTGTTGGCCAGGCTTGGGTGGCTCGAGTTGCTCGTTTGCTGATTGGCGAGGGATGAGAGGGGCACTGGGCTCCGGCACACATCAACACCTCGAGATGAGTAATGCCCGACATAAAACATACATCATCTTTTCCTGGGACAAGGCCTCAGAGGTCTCCCCCCTCGCCGGGTAAAATCCTACCACCACCAGTACCCGCTGCACCTGTTTGCCATCCGCGTCTCAAGGAACCGCAAAAAGTACCCCGCGAGGACGCGCCGGGCGTCGCCCAAGGTCAAGGTCACCTGAGTTGAGGAGTCGGGCATGCGCAAGGCCCACCATGCCTGGTATCGTCTCCTCCCGCTAGGGGGCCGTCGTGGACGGAAGTGACGTATGTTTTCATGTCATTAGTTGCGCGTGGTTGGTGTATTTGGCTCGTCCGAGGAGATTTTCCGCCCCCAGTGCTGTCCTCCTGGCGCCCTCTAGTGGTGGGCGTGTGGTACGCGCATGGGGGCTTGGTGCTTCCGGCGAGATGCGGGAACCTGACCGCGCATTAAAGGCGCCGCCTGGTGCCGGGGTTGTGTTCTGGTCGGCTACTTTCCCCGCTGTGTTTTGTCGCCGGGCGTTACATGGACATGCGGTACATGTCTGAAAACTGGTCAGCAGTGCTAAAGCCGGACGACGCAGTGAGGTTGAAACTGAGCCGGTAGATCACCAGTCATGCACGCTGTTGGACTGCGCGACGTACCAGACTTGTTCCTGGGTACTAGCACCATATGGAGATCGGGAAAGTGAAAAGCGCTGGGTCTTAAGTCTCATAAAAAACACCCTTGAGATGGTCACTCGCCTGGTACGTGGTTTGTTATTACTGTATAAAATCTGGGCATGATATCATGGTGAAATTTAGTATAAAAAAATTCTATCACTATTTTCATTGGAGATTTGAAGTTCAGAGGAATCTGAGAGTCAATGAGACTGCCTTAGAGACATGTTGTTTTAAGGTGATTTTTTTAACAACAGGTGAGACATGCAGACCCCCTACTGTCCCCCTGTGGTAGGCCGCTTAGTACAGGGCTCTATGTAAGGGCACGTCCCTGACTGGCGGCCACCTGCTGCCCCAGCCACCACCGCCCACCACCACCCACCATGCGCACCATGCGCACCATGTGCCGGAGTCACCTTCACGTTTGTTGATAAAGGCCGGATTTTAATTTGAAAGTCAAGCTCCTATTATTCCAGCACGGCATCACGAGAATCACTCGGATATTTCGATCACATCGACTTAATACCTGAATGTGTCATTTGATTTGGTGTTCACTCCGTGCTTTGAGGACTTGATATATAACATGCAAGTGGAAAATGCCATTCGACGGAGAAAGAAATAGCGCGAAAGCTTTAGATGGCTAAAGTGTATTTTAAGTATGCAGGATACTATCAAACCTCTTACCCTAGGTTATGAATGATATATTTCTGAATGTTTTTGTAAGTCGGGAAATATGCAACGATCTTGTGTAGTCATATTCTGATGAATGTTGATGCTATGAAAGGTGAATTGGATAAGACAAATGTATTAGAAACATTCGTATATTGACCCAGATGCAGCTATTATTATTTGAAATTCAAAAACCAATACTTCTAATACGGACGGACCTCACTATAATGAAGAGATAGTATTTCACTGGTGACCACTGACAGTGTTTTATAGGGCACAGAGTGATTGCTAGTTCTGCCATCATCCGCCAGAAAATTGTAAGATGTCACCAGTGGAGTCGGAGGCCAACCACTGTTATCAGTTGTTATAATGTATAGGTGATATTAAGACGAGGCTAAAAGTCCTCCCTGGCAAGCCCCACAAATATTTTTTACAAAATCCATTGATAATTGGTCCCGCCACCTAATGTTTTGGATGGTGTCGGGGGGGGGGGGGGGGGAGGGTCAAGATGGCCGCTTACATGGAATAGCTATGTGCCCTATGGCGGTGGAACACAGTGTGAATCACTGGGGAGGATTAGGCGCTGGGCGGGCCGGTGGTCACGGACCAGTACCTCAGGAATCTGCCTTTTGACTGGAGAAGCGTGAGTCTGGTTAGAAGTCAGCGGATCTCGGCATCATCCCGTCCGCCGGCGCTCTATTTGAACAGCATAATCTCACCACCCGCAAAGAAAACCGAGTCGAATTCTATCACATCTTTTTATGAAGATAAATATTTTACTGTGAGTAGAACCGAAGAAGGTGAGGAAGCTGTGCTGATAAAAAAAATCCTGGTGTCTGGAAACGGTTTGAAGATTAGGATAAGTCTCGGGGAAGTGTAAAGACACCATTCTTGGCGTGTGATAATGTAGTAAGACCATCGGCAAACAACGGACCAAATCTCGGGTAAATAATGCAGCGGATGACGTGTAAACTACACCTGGTCTTATCTGGGATAAATTAAGGTGAACGGATCAGTATTATCACATCCATAGGCGACCAGTTTTTCTTCAATCCAATACCAATATCAACCTAAATAGGTAGTTACCAAGCCAATAAACTTCTGAATAAAGGGAATATTTTGGGGGTATAGAGTCGCACGGGGTTTATGGTACAACTCCATATAGATCCTGGTTAAAAGTAAAATACGAACAGAATGTTATACATAGGAAATGTATATAATCCAGGGAAAGTTGAAGTAGAACTATATACTTGTGTCAGATAGCTACGGTTGTACAATTCAAGACAACTATTTTTAGTGTCACTAAGACAGATTAAGGTGCAGTCCGTGTAGAACTTGAATGGCACACACATTACAGTGATAAATATTCATGAAGCAGGCATTCTGGTTATCTAGCTAGTGGAATACGACGTCTTGGTTCACAACGATCCTGGTTAACCAGAACATTCCCTGGTGACAAAGATCAAAGGCGATGCCGAGTGTACGAGCAAAGAAATAACCACGAGAAATCTAAGTGAGGCGAGTCCCAGAATGGTGAGTTGATGCACAGAGAAGCACCAGAAGTTTTTTATGTGTTTTTTATCTACTCTCAGGATGTGGAAACGTCGTAGGTGGAGATTAAGAATCATACCTGTACCTACCTCAGCTCGGCAGTGAACTGAATGTGATATATTAGCATCAGAAACGTGCATTTTCTTGATGATTGGAACTACTCTTATGTAAAACTACAAAGCAAAAAGCTGCGCTTTGGTTTATATGTCTTTGCATTGCACCCAGAAGAAATATGTCTATTTTATAGATATTTAATATGGCTACAAGACCTTCAAAGCAGACTGCAGCAAAGTTTGAATAAAAGAAAACATAGTGAGAGACGACCTCTTCCACCTGTATTGATGAGTCATAGTCAGTCATACCTAACAGAGTCTAGAGGTGTGCACCTGGCCCCACCCTGTTTCTATACATGCTCACATCATAACCCCTGCATGGTGAGACAGCAATGATGCTGCAAGGGAAATGCACCTCTCGGCCCCCATTTTCGACCTGTATTCTCGGTGCTATAGATGTAAGCTATTCCTGCTCTGTTATAGCCCTGAGCACTTTCCCTTTACAGTTGTGAGTGGCGCAGTGCTCCCATGGGCCAGGAGGGATCGGCGCCGCTTGTTAGTCAATGATCCACACACCTGGCCCATTGACCCAAGCCCCTGGGGCGCTCCCTTAGCTACGGATACCATCCACCTTTTAACTCTCCGCCAGAGACGTAGGCAAATGGTGAAGCGAACATACAACGAACTGTGGCAGAGATAAGTATAGCGGGGTCCGACTTTGTGCTGCCGAGGGAATTGTTTTTACTCTCAGTCATCAAGCCTTCCTATCTCGGCTGGCATTAGATAGGCAGGATACATAGATATGGTTATGTATGTATATATTTAGATGAGTTATAGCAAGGGAATGGCTGAACTTTCTGATATGACCTCTCATGCATTGCGTCTTTTCTATGAGATAAGTGTATACAAATATATATAGATATGAACGTATATATTGGCTCATAGTGAAAATCGAGTAATCAAGATGATTAAGTTACTTTGTTTCAATATGTTCACTAAATATTATGAGCTATGCAAATGAAGCTGTAAATGGGGAGCTCATACATCACAGTCCTGAAGCCATATCAATGTGGAGTGACGTGGCATATCGTATATAATGGCAGCTGGAGTACTTCGCGGGATGCTTTGCAAGGGGAAACGCTTTCTTCTCGGTGCGCTAATCAAAACAACAATTTCCCGGCTATTTCCCGGTGTCGCGCCTCGTTTTCGATGACGACCCTGACATCAGACGCTAGCGTGCTTCAGACGTGACCCTAGCGCCAGTCGTGTGCGCACTTTTTATGAACTCTTCAAGCAGAGACCGCTATGGTTATATGGCAACAGTCGCTCCTCTAATAGAGAATCTTCGTTGGAGAGGGCATTTCCCCTTCTAGATCAAGTTCCCGTCTCTTCCGCTGTCGGCGCCACCATCGGGCCGAGCCAAATCGAGTCTGGGCTTAATGGACGCCAGATGGGGGCGCCACTGTGGCAGGTACAGACAACGTGCCGACAGGAACCGGAAACCAGAGGATGACACGTGATCCTGGCGGGCAGATGAGTCAATGGCGGCGATCGGCGGCCATGGAGATGGCGTCTGACGGGCGGTGTAATTTGTGAAACACCCCCCTGTATGTCATGACGACAAGTATAGACGACCAGCCGGCTGTCTGGCTACCACCCCTCTGTACAGGTGCCTCCTTGTGTACCCAACCCCACCCAGCCACACCACTATTCTGTCTGACAGAACTGGTCTGCGGTTCAACGTAGGACAAACACAACGATCCCAAATGATGGGTTAAGGCGACCACATAACAAGGGAACAAATTCTAGCAATTGCAACGTGTCATCACCTTTACCCCCATCTTGAGAAAGCATACTGCCACAAGCAAGAAAAAAAGAGGGTAATGATACATTACAGGAGCGGGGTAGGATTACCACCAGGATGACGTCGGATCCGACTTGGATCCTGGTGTGTGTGGTTCCCCCTGGTGAGTGCTCCTCCCTTGTACTGGTGCCGGTTTCAAGTGTAAGCATGTTGTGTTTTGGGAGGAGTAGGCAAACAACGGACAAACATAAACCCTGCCTGTGCTGCCTTCCTGAATGAAAACGGGCGATTTCACAGGCGGCATTAAGGCAATACACAGCTGAGCCAAGGGGCCCACACACGAAAACATGCGGACAGGGGAAAAGCAAACATGTTCCCCACAGGGCTTTGCCGTTCAGTGATATGAGGTGTGGAGACCTCCAGTGAGACCGATTCCTTCACCACATGGTGAAGGCCCTACCCCCAGCACCGTACCCCGAACCCCACATCCCCACCACAGGACATACCTCAAACTTTTAGCCGCTACAGTTTAACTGTTTAGTCAGACTGAGTATCCAAGTTTCTCTTGAAACGTGAAACGGCTCGAATATTCCACAGACCTGAGGGGAAGGTTTGTGTTTTCATTAGGAGAAATAAGAAATACGTTTGTGTTTAAAAAATACATGTGGCATGATGATATCATGCCGCAATCTTGCAGGGAATGTATTGCTTCCCGAGGAAGGACTGAACACGCAAGGTTTTGCCACCAGAAACAACACGTATTTGTCTCAGAAACAACAACACCCTGGACTCCTGTCAGGAAAGGGAATTATCTTAGGTGTAAGCTTTCAAGGGATAAACAAACTTGCGAGATCCACCGCAAACGCAGCTTTTTCAGCCAAGGTAAACTTCAGGGTTTCTAAACAAAGGTAGATGCGGGGAGATAAGCTGTAGTTGAGGTATGATGGGGATTGATCTGGGGAGATGAGTGGGCGATAAATTGGAGGTTGGTATGGGGTTGTTTACTGGGGTTGATATCCGGGGTGAGGGGGCATGTAAATAAAGAGAGCTCAAACAGGACAACTCGGGTTCGGACCTACTAAAACTTGACCGGTCTGCTGTTGTTCAAAGCGCCACAAATCTATAAGAGGCACAGAGAATCAGGACGGAGATTCAGAAAATACAGATCATGTGCACCTCATTACTTGCAATCATCTCTCATGTCACCTAGTTTCATATTTACTTGTCAGCTGTGGAACGTCTCAGAGTGGTCTCAAATGGTAATGGAAATATTATTCTTGAAGGAAAAGGTTAAGATTCATATGGCTAGCGAAACGGGAGACATGGCGGACACACGTGTTTGTGTCCAAGGTCAGGGGGGACATCAAAGGTCAAAGGATGCCAAGGTCAGGTATACAAAGGACAAATGGCCACATTTAGAGGTCAAAAAGTGAAAATCCTCTCCCACACTCCTAAGCATATTTCACATCAGGTACCACGGTACTAGGGATACACAGAGCGTTTCTCCACGCTACATTCTTGTTAGGCTAAAGGTGACGCCATTTACACATCCATTCAAGTCACAGCAGTGATCCCATTAGACATGCCTGCAAAAGACACCTTCATCTTTGAGGAATAATTCATAGAGAAATGAGAGTGGAAGTGTGACATCAGCGAGCAGCTGGATCTGTCCGTGTCGTAGCTGGTAACACATGGTTCGACGTGCGCGTAATAACGCCCAGCTATACGGCTTTGTTACGACCACACCACTGTATGCCACCGCCCCGTGATCTAAGCCATCTGCACTACAGAAAACCACATTATCAAAGATGCCACAGATTACAATATGCCATACGGTCCATGCTCAAGGAAAGCCTAACCAATGGGAAAGTCCCCCTACAGGGTTCACATGCTGAGAAGATCTGGTGGAAAATCGCTCTGGCGGGAAAATTTCATTTTGCAGACGACTTTCTCTCAGGGGAGTTGACCTTTGACCTGTGTTGGACCCCATGTTGTCAGTCCACGTTACTATCTGTACGAGGACGTGATTTCATCACGCGTCCTCATATACATGTTAGCATCGCCTGTTACCCTTACATCTTGCCCCATCATGTTCTTGTAACGACCGGGGTGAGGGGGGAGGGTTTCAGAGGGTATACACAGCCTCAGAACCTGACCATCCGTCTGTCGTCAGTCCCCCAAATCACCCCAGTGGGTAGACAAACAAAACACACATGTTCTCCTGGTCAAAACAATACCACCCCAAACCTACCGAAATCATTAAGATCTTTTCCCCTCATCCAATGTTGCCAGCATTCCTGAATGTAAAGAAGGAGATTGAAAAATTGTAGCCGGTTGTTTCAATGGCTTCCACATGGGAAGAAGTAGTGTTGTTTCAACGTTCGGTTGGATGGGCTGATTTTCAGGCTTGGTCCCTTGTCAGGGTATGAAGAATTGGTGGAGGGCAAGTCTCCGAAACGGAATGTCTTACTGAGACCACACCGATAGAATCCTGCCAGCCTGGCAACAACCCGGCCCCGAGATGTATGCGTGTTTCATGGAGGCTGCGGGAATAGACAGATAAACATTGACGAAATATTGTACGATATGTTCCCAAGTCATCCTGATAAAGTTGCATTTCATATATCTTGCCGCTGTTTTTACAAGCGGCAGCACCCGCACTCTGGCAGATGCATTTCCGGATTGGATCAGCTCGACAGATATATGATTATATCAGTATAGGCTGAAGATCCAGTAAGACGTGATTGGGGTATTTGTTCTGCAAAGACCAGTTCATCTGTATATTGCCCTTGCTGTGGACCAAACAATTCACTTGTTTTGGTCTGTGGCTGATAGAATCAGGGTTGTTATTCTGTCTCACTTATGTACTGTATCTGACAGTTCCTTTGCAGAGGCAAAGTTTACCTGATCTCTCAACCTACAGATATAAATCTGCCACAGTGTATTTCGAAAACACCTGGTGGATATACAAAAAATTATTGCAAAACAGGTTGTAAGATTTAAGGGGGAGGGAGACTATCAAAGATGGAGGGTCAACCACCCACTTGGCCGAGCGTCTCACACTGACAAATACTCGTATTTGCTAAGAAAAAAAAAATTGTCTAATTGCTTTTGCAAACAGTGGTTTTTAAGATAAATCATAAATAGAAACATGTGAATTCTTACTAATTGATATCAAAGTTTGGTTTGATGGTGATACATTTCAAAGTCATTACGCTTGAAGGTCAAGCTGTGGTTTCTGAATTAGCCCGGATAGTAGAAAGCTGAGCTAACTGGGCAATACGAGGAGACCATGAGAGTGCTTGTCACGGATGCTGCAATGCTCTGTGATTGTTTGTAAAGTAACGCCAGACGCCGGCTATCAGCGACGCCGTTACGTCATGTCTACGTCTTCTGACGGCGGTCACGTGGCACCGGATTGACCTATCAGACGTCTCCAATTAAACGTACAACGCCCGGGGAGGAATACAAAGAAGGGCGCGTGGAAATATTTGTAAACATCTCCCAGGAGATCTGTCAAATAGTGGCCGTCTTCAACGAGAGGTCTGATGGGAGCAGCAGCTTGTGTAGGTTTGAGAGGGCGGTGTTTGTTTGTCCAAGGTCAGAAGTGCTGTGGATTCCTCAGCCCCTGGGGGTCCAATCGAGAAGCCCTAAGCATACCGCTTTCATATTACGACATAGAGGCTATACACACTGCTGGTGGGGTCCTCCTCTTAAAACATCGCCATACTTTCCACAGTAAATCAAATCAAAACACACGTTCCTCCGTCTGCTAAATTCCGCTATGTCAAACAAGGCATACGATGGATGTTTTAGCCAAGACGTCTTTTTCTCTCCGTGACACTCCGTTCATTGCATCACTTCTGACAGTGACATCCTTTTGTGTCTGTTGCTAAATACCTAGTTATATGAAATCACAGTTGGAGGGAAATTGTTCATTACCTATCCAGAAATCTAGATTAAAAAATTGAGACTTTCCTATAAAAAAAAGTATAAACCACCCTCAGATGTCTTAAGCATTTGGGTATGACGAATGGGTTTGGCATCACTAAATAACAGAGGACTGTGAACGGTATGGGCGGCACGGTAGAAGGAGGGCTGGCTTGCGCTCTGAAGTCGACACCCGAGCTCTAAGCAGTCTGTATGTGAGCAGCTCCGAGCAGCCCCGAGTCGCTCGCTCGGCAGGCCTCTCCCCGTCAGTCTGTCGTGCTCCCGCAGTTTGCGCTGCAGGCCTGCTGTGTCTGTACCCACCCAACCCAAGTGTGCGACCTCCGCCTTGCCAAGATCGCCATCATCAGTTGCAGCTTGGCTGGAAAGGATCGTTTCACAGAGAAATATACCGGTTTTTTTATGTGAACGTACGCGGGGTTTTAAGTTATGAAAGGCGTGTTTGCCAACGGGCAAATGAGTACAGGTTAATGCTGAAATGTCTTTACCGCGGACACTTGTTTTCAATATTATCATCTGTAGTTGAATTCACTATGGGAGGTCGCCTCCCACGTATGACACTTTTCAACCTGTGAGAATATATCTTGATCTAGACAGAACAACTTTCATATTCTATGGTTGCTATTATAATTTCTTAACAAGCCCCGCTGAAACCTTTTTTGCATTAGATGTTAGATGTTTATAATTCCAGAAGTGTATCATTCGGTGATTTAAATCCAGGACTTAAGAAAGGGAATGTCTGAAGTGCAAAGCGGGCGAAGAGGAAATAATGCTGTGGAATTTCTCATTGATAAATGTAACTTTCAGCTGCGCGTCTCACATTTTATATCTGGAGTAAGGGATTGCCCCGTGTATCATATTAATCATTATACTATTGTCGGCGTTTGAAGCCTCTCAGTTTCCTTTCCTGAAACCTATCCTATATCACTATAAAACAGAAGCGAATGTGTGAACGTCGAATTGCAAATGATATATAATCCAAGGATGACGTCCAAATAAAAGCGATTGTAAAGTTATATGCAATAGATTTAGGATTTTTAAGGGATTGTTTTATCGAGTCTTTCTCCTTGCCGGATGGTGGTCTTTTGTTGAGACGTCTACACAGTCCATGGTTGTCAATCCATGACCAAACAGCATTGGGTGACTCCCAGTGGGTGAGCGAATGGAGGGAGATGCCCACCAATTATTCAACGGTCCACTGCGACTGTGTAGAGAATATCTTTTTCTTCATGGTGAGTCTTCTTTGTCTGGGTGTCGTCCACCCATGCCTCCCGTTGTTCTCAGCTATAGTTCAACCAGCCTCACAGTCGCCCCCTTGCGACCGGAGATAGTACTGATAACGTGTGTGATGATAAACGACTAACAGCTCGCCAGACACCAGCTAACAAGCTGACAACTGGACAGCCACTGCGCATGCCTAGACACCCCTCTATTGGGAAGAATGTGAACTTATTACATGAAATATGACGTACAGGCGTTACCGCTACACTATACCTTCTGCTTGTTGTCTAATTCTGGATATTCCACATACTCGCTACTTGATACATTTCTATACCATTAGCAGGTGAAAATATTGAGATATTTCCATATCGCTCTCATCACCTTGGCACTGTATTGAGAGAGGAGAAAAAGGACGACAAAAAAGAGGGTGGTGCACCTGACGCGGTGATTTAAGACGCCGTCAGACAGGTCTGCCCCGCGTCGTCTGTTTTACATTTGCTGGTGGTAAAAGGTCGACAGGGACGTTCCCAAATGATTCACAACATCGCTGCATATTGTCAAACAATGCATATTTCCCATGCCTTTCAAGTGCCATATGCTCCTATATTATCGTGGTTATTATGCTAGTATATGTACCTTTAGAGAAACTTGTTTCGATATGATTGAGGGTGGAATAAGCTCTGAATTTGAAGGGAGGGGGGAGATGGCCAGGCGAATATGTATCATGATGCTGACGCTTTTTCTGTTGCTTTTACTTAGATCTTGCTTGGAAGATATATATGTTGTCCGATTATTTATGCTCAAATATATACTACTATACCAAAGGAAAATCCTTCTTATACCATGTCTATGCGGTGTGGGCAATTAAAGGACTCGCACTTCGGTCAAGGTGCAAGGGTGAGATTCCTACCTAATTTTAGAGATTCGATCGTCTCCCCTGTCGTGTAAAACCAGAGAGAAAAGCTAAACATTGAGTTAGGCCTCATATACCCCCAGGGTCCCCTGAGACGTTAATCAAACAAACTGGATAGGTCCTTCAATTTACACGATTCCTTGAATTTAGACATGTCATAGCCTTGTACCATAATGACCACCCACATCTTTCACAATCAGTTCAAACACACAGCAGGCATCCAAGCACCTATAGATGTGCTTAAACCATATGGATTTAATTGTTTCGGTTGTTTGAACTAGTAAAAACAGCATGCCTAAATGATCACCCCATAATGATAATGACACGCCTTATAGTTAAGCATCACTTGACTTATTGGCCAGTACACTGATTTCCCCGATAGAACCGATCAGTTATGACAGGACCATTTGGTAGGAATCAAACGAGTCAGGTAGGCTCCTTGTGTGCACGTGCGTCCGCCTCACCCACTGACGCCAGCACGCATGCGCCATACACGTGACTGGTCTGCTCTGTCGCACTCTCCCAGCTTATTCTACGTTGTCTACAATATGAAAGGGAGACATCATACTGAATATCCTGCACGGAGAGTGGTGCTGAGATACATTTAAAGATTCCCTAGTTTTCTCTCTTTTAGTAACACCAAGAAACAAGGCCTACTGTTTATTCTACCAGTTATAGCTCGGCTATAATGTTCGCTACGCATGTCAAATATCTCATTGCTCTCTATTGGTCGAGACGAGTTGCCCCAGGCAAATCCCACAAACTGAACCTCCCAAGGTCTACCCGAGCTGCTCACGAGGTGCTGCTCACTGGCGCAGGACTCCAGTGTACGCGTGACCTTTGTAATCGTTCGCAAATAGAATGAGTCAACTCGGAATCCAGCTACGTTCTGTTTATTATCTCTCCTACATCGCTAGATATAATCTTACTCTTACCAATCGACACGCCCCCCTCGCCGCTTCATTGGACTAGGGGGTGACCAATCATTATCTGGACTGACCGTGGAGTGGCCCAGCCAGGGCCGCTGAGCCAATCAGTGTTACGGCCATCCTTATACGTGGCTATCTATTACATTCCTCCCTCTCTTTTTCGAAGAAAAAGGATCAACACAGTTATAATCTATTCTTGCTTAAAACTCATGTTATTATACCTTTACCACTTATCAGCTATCGTTATCACTACTTATTGTTAACTTCACCTTTCATATTTTACCAATGCCTTGTTACCGTAAATTCACACACACTAACATTTTGTTATCTAGACATTCCAAATTCTATCAATGGCGTATGCAGTGTTTTTTCTCCATCCTAGCTTATATATTGTACCGTACATACTTTGCCTTCAAACATCGTTACTACGTCAAGCATAATGTTCTATCCTTTTTATCGTTTAACATACATATTTCATTCCATAATTCTCATTGTAGTCCATTTTACAGTGCGTCTGTAGTCATATTTAAACCCGAATATAATGTCGCTGCTTGTGTTTCTAGTGGTACCATGGGGCACTGTTCCTCTAATTTTTGAACTGCTTCAGTGTTCGTTTTCTGTCCTGTTTCCGCGAACGTGTCCATCGTTACTTTTACCATTCTGTATACGTAGGTTCGTTTTACATAAATCACAATGCACACTCCTACTACTGCTATCATGACTAAGTCGCCCAGTGCCAGCGATAGTCCAGATACAGCAACATGCGCTTTCCATTCGGACTGTGGTACTACTGGCGTCTCCCACATAGCTATTTCCGATACGGACATCGTCAATCGTCCTAAGGTTTTTAGATCCTCCGTTACTTGATAGGTGGCTCGTGGAGGCCATGAAACCTTCAGTGCAGGGAGGTTGAGGGGCTTGGCTGGATTTAACTGCACTCGTCTAAACCCTACATTCACTCCTTTTAACACCCAATCTTTAGCCTCTATACCACATCGTTCCTGTAAGACCATCTGCGTAATTCGTGACACAGTCTCCTTTCTTGGCGTTATTCCAGCACAACGGTGCACCACCGTGATATTAGTATAAGGGATGATGGTTACTAAAAATGGTTGTTTGGTGTCCCGGATTACCTCTGAATCGATTTCCGGTCGAGGCAGTATTGTCACATCGCATCGTTGTCCTCCATTTCCAGCCACCAACTCTGACTCGCAGGATGGCTGAGTGTATTGTACCGAGGGTATACATATTAGTGGTTTTCTCCCCATGCAGGCATCAACCGTCGGTATGAAGGACGCCGTGGACACCGAAGATACAGATACTCTGTTCCTTCCAACCACAGTCCTGGTTAAATTGGTGGTGAGCACTACTGGAAAATATTGCAATCTGTATGTGATAAATATGTCCCGATTAACGGCTGGTATAAGTGTTTTATAAGCTATTTTTCCATCATGAGCCCAGAGAGGTTCAATTTGAATGTGTCGATAATACCAGCTGAGTGCCAACGCATCGTGTCCTTGTTTTACTAGTTCCTTGAGGATAGATTTTAGTTCCTGTGGAAACAGGATGTCTCTAGACAGTCTTCCGGTTTCTAGTTGTAAGAATTGCCGGTGGAACACATCCACTGCACGCGAAAACTGACTGACTGCCATGTCCATGACTGTGAATACTTGGCCTACAATATGTTGTAATTGTAATACCTGTATCGCATAGATATGATCTTCTATTTTCTTATTGATACTACTCACAATTTCTTGAAGCCGGGCCGTGTGCTGCTGAAGGTCAATTAATTCTTGTCTTGTATGCTGACCGTATCTCTTCGTTACATCAAGTACGGACAACAGTTGTTGATCATGCAGGTTTAACCGTTCTAACGATGACTTTATTCCATCGAGTTGTAGATGGAGGTTTTGCACCTCGTTTTCCGTCGCCACTCCGAAGCAAGCTTTGGCCAATTCCCCCAACACCGACCGTACTCCTCTTTTTGTTCGTCGTGCTGTGCCTACTTCATTTTGGATTCGCTCATCTCCTATTTCCAGTGTATGTGTTAGTTGAGACATCCTTAAGTCCCATACAGCTATAGTTTGTTCATCTACCTTTCCGTCCGAAATGTTGCGGTAGAACTGCATTTGCTCTTTAAGGGTTGTTAAGTCCGGTGTTTGTGGCGCTTCTATCGTCACTACTATTGTCCATAGGGCTGATATAGTCCGTGTTTGGTCTTCCAACGTGACCATCACGCCGTCTCGGTCAAGCAGAGGGGAGATGCTAGAAACTGTGATGGCTAACAATGCCAACGATACCAGCCTCATCAGCACATATCTCATCATTTTCATGACGCGAATATTCCGATGACGATGATGAACTCCAGTCTCTGTAGTTAACAATGGAAGCCGGTGGTAATCCTTCTGCTCTTCGATACTGCGATCTTGTTCTGAGTGAGTAGCCCGTAGCGGTACTTTCCGGTAGGCTGTTGCGACTCCTTGTGTCTTGTTCCCGGTCGAGTTCCGGTTTATGTACAGTCCCCCCGAGATTATCAGTGTGTTCGTGTGTACCGTCTTCTTCTGTCGATCCTTCGTCCACCACCCTGTAGTGGTCGTTATCAGTTTCGTGAAGAGCGCCGCCCTCATGACACTCACTCGACACGTCCTGTATTCTGTGTTCCTCCTCCTGGCTTGATAACGTATCATCTGACATGTTGACACTGCTCTCATCCATGTCATGTTCGTTCTCACCTGGCATATCTTGATCGGGCACTGACCTCTGTGATCCTGATAGGCATATCGGTTCCCTACCTCGGTCAAGAGTCGGCGAATCGCTGTCAGTCGATGGTGTAGAGTAGGGTATTGTTTGATGTCGTAATCTCCTTTGTTGTTGGCTCATTTGTCCGTCTGTGGCGTGTCTCTTAGTAGTTACTGCCTGGTGCTTTATCCGTTGACTATCAGGGCGGTGTAGTGCTCGGGCCGGCCTTATCGTCGCAGCCCGCTGATTTATCTTGGCTTTGTGAGTGTTTGCTGGGGGATTTGGAATCTGCCCCCCTAAACGTGGCAAACTATGGCGCGGTTCTACTCGTTCGTTATCCACTGCCGATGTCCCAGTCGTTTTATCTTGTTGTTTCTTTGTGCCTGGAGGGGGTGGCCAGTAGGTGATGCCTTTGGGTACCAACTTAAGCCTCTCTTTGTTGATGCGCAGCACTTGACCACCGAAGTGTTGTAACTCCACTACATTGTCTCTTATCTGCATGATTTTGTACCCGTGCATATAAGGGGCTTGAAACGTGGTACGTGTCATGTTCTGTACCAATACTTCTTGACCGATTTCGTAATCTGGTGCTTGTCGCCTTTGATCCAACCTTCCTTTGTTCATTTGTTGAGTATTTTTTGTTTTTTCCTGGGCTACTAATAGGGCGTCCTGATGTCGCTGTATTTGGTCATGTAATACTTTCAGTTCTTCTCCTGGTGGTGTTCGATGTTGGTTCCCCCCTTTGCTGATCGGTTCTCTTCCAAAGTGAAGAAAGAATGGTGAGAATCCTGTCACAGTGGAGACCGAAGACCTGTACGCCCATAGTGCTGTAGGCAGTTGTCTTTCCCACTGATGGACTTGACCATTTACCAGTTTGGAAAGCATCGCTTTAAGAATTCCATTTAACCGTTCCGTCTTGCCATTGGTGGCGGGATGATATGATGTTGAGTACCTCCATTGTATGTGATGATCTTTGGCAAGTTGTCTTATTCCTGCGTTCAAAAACTCCTTGCCTCGATCTGAGATGATCACTGTGGGGGTACCATGTCGAAGTATCCAATGCTCTTTGACGAAGTTCACCACCCATTGTGCTCTTTTATCCGGGATGGGTAGTACTTCCGCCCATCCCGTGCAGTGGTCAATACACACAATGGCGTAACGGTTTCCTTTATGGCTGTCAGGCAGTGGTCCTATTAGGTCGATACCTAATATTTCGTTCGCTTTTGTAGGCACTGGCAGTGGTTGTGTGGTCGGGTATGTTTTGACGGGGCGATGTAGTAGACATACTGGACATAATTTTAATATATCCCGGATTTGCAACTTCATCCCAGGCCATTTGTACCGCCAGGCAATTCGTTCATAAACTTTGTCCATTCTTTGATGTCCTAATTCATGGTGAACGGTTTTCACTATCTGAGCTGTATATCGACTTGGTAGTACTATACGGGGGTAGCTAGATCCTTTGATTTCTTTGAGCGTATAGAGTACCCCTTCTTCTATGACGTAATCCTCTTCTTTCCGCAACCCGCTTTGATATTGCGGCATTTTAATCTGTGCTTGTATAAGCTCTTGTCTGTCTAGATAGGGGTCGGTCCACAACACTTCGTTCAAGTTCTCTGGTATTATGGTCACTGTTGTCTTATCGGCTGTAATCGCGGTGACAGCGTCTATCAGCGGGTTGGTCGTCACTTCATCATTTACTGCTGCTATCAGTCCAGTCCCTGAATCGGCTGCGTCGGCACTTGTTGACCGCTGGCTCTTATCAGCCGGCGGCGGGAGGCGAGACAACATGTCGGCTCGAATGTTGAGTGAGCCTTGTTGGTACTCTATGGGAGCCCCATATTCCGCCAAAAGCACAGCCCATCTTTGAATCTTCGAATTCTTAACTTCTTGGGAAAATAAAGACTTCAATGGTTTGTGATCGGTTATTATGGTAAACCTAGCGCCATGCAAATACGGGTACAGACGTTGCAGTGAGAACACAATGGCATATGCTTCCTTCTCTATGGTGGCCCACTTTCTTTGCGTATTGTTTAACTGTTTGGATATGTACTGGATGGGTCGCTCAATGCCTTGATTGTCTGTTTGAGTGAGGATACCACCCACACACCCATGACTTGCATCTGTGTACAGCCTGTAAGGTTTTGACGCATCTGGAAACGCCATGACACTGTCGGAAGTGAGAGCGTCACGTAGCTTCATCCAAGCTTCGTGCTTTTCGTCTGTCCATTCAAACACACAGTCTTTTCTTGTGAGCTCGACTAATGGCATTGCCAGGTCCGAGAAGCGGGGGATACATTGACGATAGTATCCCGCCATGCCGAGAAATCTCTGAATTCCTTTTACATCTTGAGGTGGTGCCATTTTCTGTATTGCCTCTATTTTCTTGGGATCTGCCTTGATTCCTTGTACGCCCACTATATATCCCAGTAGTTTTACTTCCGTCTGTCGTAGTTTGCACTTTTTTTGATTGACTGTGAGATTGTGCTGGTGAAGCAATGCAAACACTTCCTCCAAATGCCGTGTATGCTGTTCTGCTGTCTTGGAGTGCACAATGATATCATCCAAATACACTAGCACTGTCCGACCCAGCAACGGCGCCAGTACCTTGTTAATGTATCTCTGCCAGGCGGCGGGACTATTACAAAATCCCTGGGGCATTCTTACAAACTCGTACAATCCTCCCGGTGCCGTGAATGCTGTGATTTCTCGACTATCTGGCGTTACCCGGATCTGATAGTAGGCGTTTTTCAGATCGATCACTGAGAACGTAGAAGACCCAGCCAGGTCGTCGAATATATCTTGGATATGTGGAATCGGGTAAGCATCCTTTTTACAGAGATTGTTTACTTTCCGGAAATCAACACAGCAGCGTATCCCCCCATCCTGTTTCGGTACGATCAACAGGGGTGATGACCATGGACTTGCACTCGGTACGATTACTCCGGCCTCTAGTAGGTGATTGATTTCTTGGTTTACTTGATCACGCAGTGATAATGGAATTCTGTAAGGACGCTGCTTTATGGGTGCGTGGTCCCCCACGTCTATGTGCAGTTCTACTCCTGGCGCAGTGGGTAGTGGGACCTGGTCTGTTGCAAACGTGCTCGGGTACTTATCCTTCCATTTATCAATTTCACAATGAATACCAGCCAACTCCCCGGTGACTTCTGCGCAATCCCCGTAATAGAACCATTGGCCAGCCAACATCACTTTTCTTTCCTGACAGTGCAATTGGCATTTGAGTATTTCCATGGCATCTATGCCCAACAAGAGATCATGATTCAATTCGTCACATACATACACCGTGATATCCTTTTCGAAGATCGATACTACGGCTACTCCTTGCGTATTGAGTGTGTGTCCCGATAAGGACCTTAGTGGGACACCGGGCATCGTCACTGCTGGTCTCCCGCTTTCGACACACAAGGCTTTCCATTTCTCTTTCGTGATGAGCGAACGCGATGCGCCAGAATCGATCAGACTATGCATCTCAGTACGGCCCTGTTGTACTGTCACGCATACCCGTCCGTCTGACGCCGCCACTAGTTTCCCTGTGGCGACTGGTAATACTGATCACCGTAACTATCAGTATTACCCCACACATCCACTGCTGCCTGTACATTATCTGCATTTCGCCGTCCTCCTCGACTGGTCCTGTTGTAACAATCACGGGCCATGTGTCCATAGCCTTTGCACTCGTAACATTGCATAGAGGAGCTCGACGCATTATTGTCATATCCTCCTCGTCCTCGGCCTCGTCCTCGACCACCTCGGCCCCGTGTCATGTGTGATTGTTGCGTTCCCATATAAAACACATTCATACCTCGTGTTTCTGCTTGGGGCGGAGCGGGTTGTACTGCTGCCACCTCTGCACTGGTATCCTTTACTCGCTGTGCTTTCAGTTCTGTGACCATGGCTTGCATCTGCCGCTCTAACGACTTTAACACGCCCGATACCTCCTTTATGTAGGCTGGTTCACTTTCCGTCTCAGGTACTCCGGTCGGCGCCAACGGTAATGCGGCCTGTTCCAGCTCATGTTGTGCATCTAATTTCAACACATTGGCGTTATGGTTGGCTAACTCTACTGCCTCGTCCAAATCATCCGGTTCTCGAAAACCGACTGCTTTTCGGAGCTCATCATTGCGAAGTCCGTCTATATAAAAGTCTCGTATTTGTGTTACTAATACCTCAAGCTGCTGCTCCTCTGTTGTATATGCTTTATGTACATTTTCTACAAAACGATCACTGTACTCACGCACTGTCTCGCAGTAGCCTTGTTGCGCCTTCTCCACTTTTCTCCGAAGCTGTTTCACATCAGCCGCCTTGAGATATTTCCGTAGTAGGGCCTCTCGCAAGTTAGCCCAGTCATAAGGTTTCGGTGGGTCTTGTGCCGCTAGTGCCTTCTTGATCAGCACCAACCGTCGTGACAGCCCTCCTTTTGACTTGGCCGCCGCTGTTTCCAATATAAGTTGGTCTCCGGGATTGATCAGTTGTACGGCTGTATCCAACGCATCTATCCACTCCCTCAATGCAGCTCTATCGATACCGTCGGCTACTACAATATTCTTGCTGAATTCCGCCAATCTTCTTCGAGTGGCCTCTGTTATGGCTAAGTCAAGTTTCTTCTGTTCTCGTTGGTCTGCCATCCTGGCAAGATCGCCAAATGTAATCGTTCGCAAATAGAATGAGTCAACTCGGAATCCAGCTACGTTCTGTTTATTATCTCTCCTACATCGCTAGATATAATCTTACTCTTACCAATCGACACGCCCCCCTCGCCGCTTCATTGGACTAGGGGGTGACCAATCATTATCTGGACTGACCGTGGAGTGGCCCAGCCAGGGCCGCTGAGCCAATCAGTGTTACGGCCATCCTTATACGTGGCTATCTATTACACCTTCATTGGAGCTGACGGCCGGGTGTCGGCGCAGACCTGCCACTGGGGTCTCCTCCACCTGACTTTTTCCGCCCAACCTGCGAATTTGAACGCCTGATTGGTTTTGACATAGAGCGCCATACGGGGAACGGTCGGGGGTCCCGGCCGGTGCCCTCTTTGAAGAAATCGGCACTGGCCTGCCGCTGAGTGGGGGTCGGGTGAGTGTGCCGCCTCCAGTGAGACGAAGTTCACCGTTGTTGGGTGGGGTAGGAGACTCTTGCTCAAGTCTTTGATTATGAACAGGCATTAAATCAACAAAATCAGGATACAGTACATTACAATATGAAACCTTTCCCTAACTGGCCCAGAAACCCTTTGTCGAGATGCTGAGGTAGGGGTATAGGGGGAGGGGTAAGCAAGGCGGTGGGGGCAGACCTACAGGCAGGGGTGGAGGATAGGAGAGAGTCACTGAGGCCAGTTTAGGATCGGCTCCACGTCGTTATCTATCGAGTATATTGTATCGCTGACATGAAAATGAGGTTTTCAGGTACATATATAAATTACACTGTACATTAGTTGTCTTTAATACTATGTTTAGTTGTCCATACAACAATTAAGAGAATAATGACATTTAAGAAAAGAAAACAAGCAAAATATATTACAAGCAAAATGAGTTATGAGATGCAGAGAGCCATTCGGCCTCCCAATTTCAGTAAAATAGTAGGAAAACCCGGGGGGTAATGAAGTCATGAATGGACCCTTTACACAGTGAATGGACCCTTCACACAATAAGCAGGTATTACTCACAAAATTACGCTTCGGGACGGCGGGAGCGTGAGAGGGCTTAATTAAAATCAGGATCTCTCGCACAGCCCACAATACCGCCACAACAAAATCCTCTCTGCGCCCATTGGTGGCTTTTAGCCGCGGGGAGAGGAACCAGACATGGTGGGAGGGGGTAATGTTTTGCCACCCCTGGGAAGGGGGAGTAGCGGGAGGGGGTGGCTTTGAAGTGAGCTGTCCGGCAGGAGGGGGTGTGAATTTTAACGAAGATCAGCTGTTGTGAGCAATTAAAGCCGGGGGCGAGCTGCTCGGTGAGCCGGTCACCCGCCCGCTCAGCACCGCCGCACATGGCTCTGTCCGCACCACACAAATATGACCAATCCAGGTTATCCTTTCTGAGCGCCCACTACTCACATACTTACCCAGACAGCAACAATATAGAGGGAAGCCACTTTACTATAGGCGAGAATCCAATTGGAAAATGGCTTCCCTCCGTGGAGTCACCGCTGCGAGCGATTGCTTTGCGGGATGCCGGAGAAAGATGAGGAAGTTCAACGCGTGGGTGGATTGAAAGAGTTAACGGTTACATAGATACATGGCACATGGAAATGAGTTAAAGTTGGATGAATGCAGGTGGAGGTGGAGCGTGGAGTTAGGATACGTGTTGCCCATTATCGCCCACAAGTGGCTTCCTCGTTACATGCTCCAGAAGGCAAAACAAATCTGCACCCGGAGGTAGAATAAGTGACACCTCCTGGTCAGTGGGAGCAGAGGTTATGTCAAAAGGTCCCCACTGACGACTTAGACCCTACTCATGGAAATTTGGTTTAGCTAACTTCAAAGTAGGGCTTTATTGGTGAATTAGATAGGATCCCTGCCGTATGCGAAAGAAAATTGCATTTTGTGATTACTTTTCATTATGTTTCATAACCATTACCTTCCATGTACTTCTTCACATCTTCTGACCAATACTAAATCCGTTTTTATTTCTTTTGTATTTTGCAGGTTTAAAGCCAGTAACAATGACCACATAGTGCAAGTACATATAAACGACGAAATAGACTTTGTGTGTCCGTATGTAAAGGGGGAATTGCCGGACGATGAAAATAAACACGAGTTTTATATTATATACCAGGTAAGATCATCTAACTCACTAGATCAACAATTGGGAGATGTAGATATTGTCAGTATTTATTTTTTTTAAATCTTATAGTTATAAAGTTCATTGATATTGTAAACGGATTCTTTGAAGAAAAGAATACGATTTCATGGAGTATTCATTTATTGAATCAGAGCCGAATACTTTCTCCCCTAAATCCCCAGTTATTGAATAACTTTATTGCTTTAGTCTCAATAGTAAAAGGAAAAATGCTGCTATCAGATTATGATATTGGGTGGTAAGCTCATATGCATTGAAGGTAACTCCTCTTTAGATTGTACAATAACAACAAAAACTACCAACATGGGATGTGTATTATTGCTAATATGGTAATGTTTAGTTCCCGATAAATGGACAGACGTCATAACTTTTATTTTTGTTCATCCATCTCATTTCCTCTGGCTCACCTCTTGTGCTTTTACGGTACACCGATGACACGACAGGCCTCATGCAAATTGAAATTGGTGTTTCAGGTAACGAAAGAGGAGTATGATAGCTGCATGTTGTATACGGTGAGGAAGAAACACCTAGTCGTCAACTGCTCCACGCCGCGGCAGCGCAAACGTTTTACTATTATATTCGAGAGGTACTCCTCCATACCGAACGGTCAGGAGTACAAGTCAGGAGAGGCTTATTATTTTATAAGTAAGTATCAACCACTGGTATCACTAAGTAGGTATTTCACTATAGGTATGCTTTCATGGGGCTTTCTATGGTACAATGCTTGTGATGAATAAAGAAAGGGAAGAAACCATCTGTTTGTGAGCAATATAGAAATTTATAAAAAAAACCCGCGTTTTCCCGTAATTTTTTATGCGGCGTTTATTTGCATCCTTCAGATTATTAGGCACACCCTGTGTCTGTGAAATATCATTGTTGGAAATTACATTTAAAGAGTTTAGAAAAACAAGTACGTCGGCAGCACTTTCTTAGCCCATCAGTGGAAACTCTAGTAACGACTTTCGTTCTTTGCGTTTGACATTAGTCTCCTCAATTTCGGTCAAAATGCCGTCTGCTCGAGTTCGATGTAGTGTTAAGTGGTAACATTCGGGGAATATCTCTAATTACGCCCAGAAGTTTGTAGCTAAATTGCCGCTGGCGGCACTATGGCGAAAGTTTGCGTTACACTTGCATGAGTAGATTCATCTTTAATATGTACGGCTTCTACGAGCTAGCCCGAGTAGGTTCCAAGACTGGTGCCTGGAAAATCAACGGTTGATGAAGCAAATTTATGTCTCCAGGAAGTAGATGATTTTGTAATTGGATAGATAAAGAAGTATGGCTTTACATGTAGCCATAACGATATATCGCCTTTTCCTGTATGTTTAGCTCATTTTTATCAGTATTAATTAACCATAAAAACTGATATCCTATTCTCGTTTGTATCTGTATATGTACAGATATACATGTACATGTATATGATACGGTGGATAGAAATATTTTCAGACCTATATGAAAGAGACGATATGCACCACAGTAACTTGAATCTTGTTTTCTTTGCAGCTACCTCAGTTGGCCCGGAGCATGGCCTGGATAACGCTCACCTTGGGGCCTGTTATCATAAAAATTTGAAATTAACGATACGGGTGTGTTGTCAAGAGACGAGTAAGTACCATTTTACTTTATCTCTCTAAAAGGTGTACTGTCTGTAGTGGCTACTGCGGAAAGTGTGGCTGAGGTTCCAAACAGAACCGGAGACAGCTCATAGACTTTTAACAGGCAGTAATCATCTGCTTGGAGGAAGGTTTGCATTTCCACAACATTTACTATCTCTGAGCTACTTAAAGCTTAAAGATTAATTTGCCCTGAACGTCTGCGTTGTTGAATGGGTAAAAAGTGTGTCCGGCTATATGCTGTAGCTCAACTTCAGTTTCCGTCCTCGCCGCTATTCCCAGACTGCCCAGCATGCAAAGCTGTTTTCGCCTTTTCCAGCCATTAATCAGTAGTATCTTCTTTTTGGAGGTTTTATTATTAAGACGAATTTGAGATTAAGACAAAGACTTATGTGGCAAATGCGTGAGTTATATCCATAAACTTAAGTTTGCATGTAATATCGTTCATGGTATAAAGGCTATTGGTATTTGACTATTCTTATCAGTGCCTTCTTGAATCTCTTATCTCCATAAAATCTCACAATAAATAATTACACCCTGAAAGAACATGCAACAAAAACACGGGGACTGCGTCCTACATGCTGTTTATAAAAAAAAAAGTCAGTAAAGAGGACCATTTGATTAGGAGGACCTTTCACCAGTCTCCCACCTTGAGAAGGTTCTTCGTAGGGATAAATAGAGCACCTCTGCAGCTGTGAGATATTTCTCAGTTGATATTAATAAAGATTAGTAGGCTCCATCAATTACCACTCAGAAGAAAGTAGATATCATATCTAAAACCATACAGCCCCAGCCATTTAAAGCATGACGGCTACCCATTTCCTCTGTCACCTAATGAGGGCATAGCAGACGACATTTTTCTGCGATCTTCTCGCAGGTGTTTGCCAACATTTATCACTGAGCTATAACCAGCGAGTATCAGAGTCTCTGCTTGGAGAGGCATCACTCTAATGGCTTTAATCACAAAATGGAAGAAGCCAAAGATTAATTAGATCCACGGTAGAGATAGGTGAGACGGTAATGAGAGTAAGTGTATAGTGCCAGAGGCCATTCTTAATTGATTAGTGGCTAAAGGTTATTTTATTAATGATGCGCGATAATTGAATGTATATGGATAGATATTGTTGATAGTTCAGCGTTAGACTTGGAAAGCTTTCCTGCTTTTTGATATCTTATTACAACATAGTATGGTTTCTGATCATAAACTCGTATCGATACTGTAAACTTGGACAAAAATAGAGAATCCCGTGAAATAAGTAAAACAGAAATCAACTAGCGCTAAATGAACTTCGGATTTACCCATGTTACTGGGATGTGTATTGAATAGAACATAAATTCATCACAAACTACACACGTACTACGACCATTAACTATCTGTTACTCTCACAAGGCTAGATTTTAATGGGTGTAATCCACTCAGCACGGAAATTAAACCTAGTCAGTTCTGCCAACAACGAACTGATAAATTTTGAGAGATTTTTACCAATAATTCCCCACACGGGTGAGTGAGTGAGCGAACTCCTCGCCATCGCGAGTTGCTCGCCAGTAACGTTAGGTAACGTGGTTAGCAGGCACCAGCCTCACGGAGTAGTAAACCGACCCGCAGCCGCCCGCCTCCCCCGGCACCTCCCCCGCCTGGCCCGTCACGGACCCCGCGCCCGCCCCGCCCGCCCGGCCTCCCCGGGTCGGGTACCGGCGGTTGGACGGCTTCCGCCCCGGGGGGACGGACAGGCTGCGCTAATCAGGTCCGGATTAGATGGGGAGAAAAGCGAAACCAGAAACTGGAGTCGGGGAAAACTCACAGGGTCGGCCCCCGAAGTCTCTACGATTTCCGTCGGCGGCGCCCGAGAAAAGCAGGGAGTGAAGTTCCCGGGCATTGCTTTGTCGGATTTAATTTGCGCCTCGTGTTGGGAGCAAGTAATCTGACGTTGGCATGTGTGAGTCGCCTAAAAAAAGTACTCGCTATCAGCGATATCTCCCATGGTAGTGTATGCCAACTAGTCATACAGTTAACCATCAACACGACATGCGGCGTAAAACAGGATTCATAGGAAATATGAAGGGTAAATAAATGGAAGAAGTAATATACAAATTGTATCATAAATAATGCATTAACATCCTGCTTTTCTTGGCAAGGCGTTCATGCATTAAGGGCGGAAATATGTCATACGTACAATGTGGGGTATGCCCTTTACAAGTAGGCCTGGTCCCCTGTGTATGCCCTGATTTAGAGACCTACATATAGAAATCTTTGTGGGACACCAGCTTTTATTAAACACTTTGATACAAGGGGCCACGACCTGATAGTACGACAATCAAAACAAGAAAATTATCTCTGTTTAGTTTATCTGGCCTGTACCTAGCTTATCTGGCCGCAGTGAGCATAGTGTATTATCTGCGAATTAGTGGCCTTGTTGTTCGCAATGTAGCTTTAGGCGTGGTACAGTCGCCGTGCCTCCTGGGATCATACACCCTACTGCATTGTAGGTCAGATATATTAGTTATAACTGGTCGTAAATATCATCTGTACGTCCCCTCTGGTTATTACACTCATTTGATATCTCCATACACACTGAAGGACCTGAGGGTTGGTGGGAGGTGGAGGTGGGGGGCGGGCGCTTGATAACTAATGGTACCGACGGACTCCCACTCACAGGCTCAGCCGAGCAGCTCACCCCGACCACTGCCGCCCCCACCTACCAGCACGCCGGGCCTTGCCGCTTGTTAGCCGGGCGACAAAATGTCAATTACATGGTGGTTCTGATGAAAATGTCACACCCTGTTTACCCCGGCGCATAGCCGTGTGTTTGCACGGGGCGGGTTTTTTTGTTACGCGGTGTTGGCCCAGACGGTCGGGAGCTGCTCGGAGCGCGGCCCAGGCCACAAACAGCTGCTCATTGGGATTAATGAGTGGAGCCCCCAGCAAACTACTGAGCAGGGTGCAGTAGCGGTGGTGGTGGCGGTGGGAGTCAGTGCTAGACCCGTATAGACAGGCCGAGGTGTATGAGAGTGTATGTGGGGTCAGCCTAGGCTTTACTCCCATTGGATACACTGTTTGGAGATGCTAGTTCATTGCTCCATATTCCTGACGTGTGAACGGTTCTAAACTATATATCCATGGTATACAAGTATCCATTTCCCATTAACTCACAAAATGTATTCTAATTAGGGATTCCATACCTTCTCCTCACACAAAGTATTAACTTCGTACGTATCATCTCGCATTCATTTTACTGTTGGGAGAATATTATTGGGGCATCTGAAAACTTTGGTGCTGTTCAGTATTAGCAGACCAGCGTTTTACGCCAACTTCTCCGACTCTCAACTCCAGCGCTGCAGTAGGCCTGAGTATCCGCCTGGAGCGTGTGCGCGCTGAAGAGTGGGTGGGTTTTGCTCCAGGCTTCTGTAGAAGTTAATCAGCCAATTTGGCCACACTCGACGAGACACTGAAAGGTCCTGATACGTACCGTCTCCGCGGTAATGTTCTGATCCCGTTCCGCTAGTCAGATGGTAACTCGTAGAACATCAAACCAGGAATCTTACGTTAGCTGAAAACCGGACATAATGTCATGGGAATCTAGAACAGGGAAACAAATCCCTGAACAAAAAGAACAAAAAAATTACTAAAAGCCTTCCCTAAGACCGGTAACGCACCGTGTCTGCATTGTCATCTCCGGATTTCACAATTTTCTGCCCCAGCCTTTCTACTCAGTCTCTGAACGATTGTCGTCTGTTCATCTTGTAATATGACCAGGGGTACACATGATGGTGACCCATTTAGTTCGACATTAATTAAACAAAGCGGCGTCTGGTTTGGGATTTGTCGCTGTTTTCTGAACGAAAATCAAACTTGGCTACCTGGTCACGTGGTCGGTAATCTCGTTACCGATTGGCCAGGTCTTGATGGGAGGAGCATCGCCATCTGTCGATCTGCATCTGCACTACAAGGCTTCCGTTGTAACGCTGAAGTGCACTCGGTGCGGGAACGTGAACATTCTTTGTGATTGGTTTCCGTGTGGGTGAAACCATGAGGATGTCCTCACTGAAAAATATGCTGAAAAGTAGTAAGAGAATCTTCTGTGGCGTAGGTGGAGAATTATCCAAAAGGAGGAGTAGGAGAAAATGACGAGGTTCAGATGGTGAGTGAAGGGTTGTGATGAAAGTAGGGCAATGGTAGTACTATGGCCACAGCAGAGGAGTTGGTCATAGTAGAACAATGGTGACAATAGGGCAATTGTTAGAGTAGGGTAATTGTGACAGTAGAGCAATTGTTAGAGTAAGGTAATAGTGAGAGTAGGGCAATTGTTACACTAGGGTAATGGTGACAATAGGGCAATTGTTAGAGTAGGGTAATGGTGACAGTAGGGTAATTGTTACACTAGGATAATGCCGTAATGGTAACAGTAGGGCACTTGGTCGCAAAAAGGCAGTGGTTACAGAAGGTAGGCCTACATTACACAGTAGAGTAATGGTCAGAGTAGGGTAGTGAGGAGACTAGGGCAGTGACTAGACTGACTCTGATACCTTTTGCCACTGCTGATTACCCGAACTGGAGCTAAACGAGGGCCCTCACGGCACCAGGCGATGAGCGCCCAGTAATCTGATTTCTGACACGGATTGGATTAGCCGGGATTTGTAGCACCCGCATTCTGTGCACTGCATGCATTGTTGTCTTTACCCCCATGGGGCACGAGTCAGCCTACCGTCTCCTACCATACTGCTCTGACCCACCCCTGGTCATTCTTCCCATGTCAGTATTCTACATACAAGGATGGATTCATTATATTCCTCATTAATGACACGTATTGAGAGAGCGAGGTCTTCAGAAATACACATCTCAAACTAGCTCAAACCCCACTTTCTGATAGTCCTGGTCTCATCAGATATCACTTCATGAAAATCCACACATTCCTTAGCCCCAACCTTTGAAAACTCAAGTTTAGAGCGGGGAAACAAAAAGTGAACATTATGGACGAGCAGCCATCATCTAGGAGTTGGGTTTATTTTATAGCCCGAATAGAGTAGTGCCTGTTAATAGAATTATTACTGCAGTATTATTATTACTGAGTGGGGTGGTGCAGAGAGAGGCTGTGTGAATTTTGGAGATTTCCCCTGGGGCGGGCGGGTGGATGGGTGTGTGTTTTTGGTGGTGTTCATACTGAGGTAATTGGGAGAGGAGGCGGTAGGGGGCGCTGCTCTCTGTATCCGGTCACTAAGTGACCCCGCGCATGAGCAGCTCACTACAGCGTCCTCCGGGAGCCACTCTCCGACCCGTTATTAGGATTATTGCTACCCTCCGAGGAAATGCGCAAATGTGGGCAGCGGCGAAAATCCATGTTGCCCATTCTTTGCGGGCTTGTTCCTCTCCTACCCCTGACCCAAATGTACACCGCTCCATTAGGACCCCCAGCCCTAGCTAGCCAGCGGCCATATTGCGCGGGTCGCGGGTCGCCGGGTCAGGGGTCACCATCTGCCAATCAGAGTGCTCCGTCACGTCGGATTGCATTATGGGATAGGCTGGGGAGACTGGTGTGTGGACGTGGGTGGAATCCCTTGTCCGGCTGGTATTGTTCTGTGGCGGTACCGTATACATGATAATATGTGGCGGGTGCCTCCAGGGACCTGTCCGCTGTGCACGTCTGTACGTGTCGATGGCGGATTAGACGAGCTCACAAGTCTCATCCACGCGCTGTTTGACACGGACCCTCTTGTCACGTGATTAATTGTACCCCCTTTACACAAGATGAATCAAAGATATCTAAATATATACAGGGCAGGCAATGGCGATTCGTATCCACCCATAGGGAGTAGGGGGTAGGGGTCCGGTTTTTTTTTAATCAATCCTGAGAATGCTCCCCTGCAGATCCTTAAGATGGCTCCAGGTATTCCCTTGGTGAGTCCTGACGATGCCATCAGGCATTTTCTTAAAAACATATTAATTTTGAGGAGAAATTATCTATATTGTTTCATAATTCATAATTTGCCAAGTGAATAAGATATTATATAGTGGCATGCACATGGTGCAAGCTTCTAGCATTGTCACTTCAAAATTATACTCAGGACTTGTGCAAGGCACAACTGCTAGGGTGTAGGACTGATTGAGATATAGAATTATCTTTGATTTTCTGGGAAAGGGGAGAATTCATTACCTGAATAATTGGAACGTATTTCTTTTTCTAAAAGGAAGGACATACTTGTTCATCTTCATCACATGGGAGATATTGATTATGACATCTTTATTGTACTGTAGGGAAGAACCATCCAACTAAAAGTATTGTTAAGCCAAGTGACCTTTACGTGCCGATACAGATTATTAGTTTAATCTATTTGTTCTCATTTTTCAAAACCAGAGGCCAAAGTCTGTGACAAAACCTTTGTAGAATTTTTATTTGAGGTGACTTGGGATTCTATTCTATAGTGAACCGTTTAGAGTTTGCATGCCCACGTGAGAGCGTGCCTCTGTCTCATTGTGACTGGTTATATTTGTTTACTGCTTCTGTACTGTCCAAGGATCATCCATACCACCATGTTAGAAAATTGTGACGAATTCTGGTCAGCTGGATCATCACAGTTATAGTGTTGGCCAAAAAAAAATGTGTGAGAAAAAATATTCCAAAACTACAGCTGGGACATAACGTTTGAAAAGGATATCTATGAAAGAAAATATCAAAACATGACAGTCTGAAATTATAGGTCCTTCACTAAACTTTTATACTTCTGATAAACTCACGAGAGTGATTATAAAATTGGGTGAACAAAAAAATTGGTAAAAAAGATTCTTTCCAATTTTGAAAAGATTAATTTTGATTAAAATAATGAAGAGTAACAGAAACAAATCGGGCTTATTCTGCAGACAAATGGGTGGCTTTCACTGAGATGTCCCGGGTCTGCAGGGACCTGGTGGTATGGACTCCTTCACTCGCATGTCCCGCGTTGAAACCCTGCCGGTCTCCGTGCCAAGTGTTTGTTGCCGTTGCAGTGAATGTTTTCTTTTTTCTGTTTCCAATTTATAGCGTTGACCACTGCCCAACTGCCCTCCACAATACCCCATAGTCCGAGTCCCAACACCACCCATCACCCTTTGCTTCCCGTTCACCCAGGCCCGCTCTCGAGCCCCACCCCTCACACTACACGGGCGACCCCTACAGGTAAGACTAGGAACCACCAACTCGTATCGCCCCCTGGTAGATACTGGTAGAACTAGCATGTGGTTTGGTTCGGTAGACATCTCGGTGCAGTTTTTGGTGATTTTTTAGTTTTGTATTTTCTGGGAAACATTCTTATTTTTCAGCATTTTCGTTTTGTAGTAGAATTTACTTTGGTTTTTATTTTTTATTTTGAGCAATTGAATTGCAAGCAGAGTCATAGAACAGCCATGTGGTGAAACGAAACAACCAGTTTGCTAATTGATACCTAGGATGGAATAACAAAGGAGAAGCGTTGGTAATAGTTTAGATAACAGGTAACTAACAGATGTAGACTACATTTATGACCATAGAAAAAAACTAATATTTAACAAATGTCGCATGTCGAGATGATAACCTTGAAGTGTTCACAATAACATCTCATAAATGGTATTGAGACTATAACACTACATAAAGGGCACTAAGTGCCCCCACCCCTCCACCTCCATTCATGCGTGCTGCTGAGTGATGCAATACATTTTATTTACAAAAAAAATATAAACTGAAATACACGAAAAGGGAAATTATAGACTTTACTTTATCAAGACACTGGGCATGGTTTGTTCCCCCAAAATGCCATGTATCATCATTGTATATCATGGATAGATGGTAAACAGTCATGTTATCATTGATAAACACGCTTGGGAAATGCTAAAAATTATTTGGTTTCTCCTTCCCTCAGTATGAAACTGCACTCAGCAGCACACATTATTTATTATACGGGCGGTGAAGACTGAATCCCCTATACATGGTTACATCCTAACGTCTGCCGATCCTTCTGCATGCCTCAAATAACAACCAGATCCCAGTTCACGTATTGTTTGTACAATGTGACATATCTAATCCGTAGCCTATCACAGATAGGAAAAAACGAAATGGACAGCTTGTCCAGTCAGATCTACCCCAGAAATTTAATTTCTGTCTCAGATATTGTGTACATTAAATGGTCCGCCCTGTGGACAATGTACAGTTTCTTAGTGATTCACTTAATCATAAGCGTCATTAATACGAGTCACATGGCTGTTCTGTTTAGTTTAACCACTCAAAACGGAAGCCATTTCTAATTCCCCTATTTCCTTTAACGTGGGTTCCCCTCTATCAAGTGAAATATTACTGTAAATACTGTAATGCATTAGCTATCTATATTCACGTTATTGATACCCCCCGCCCTTATAAATATTACTTGTGTCATTTATTAGATATCCTTTCCCTATGTTGTATTGTTATCAAAACTAACAATATTGTGAACTGTGTTTTACCTATTAAGTATGGGTGTATATACATGTATATGTATCGAATTCTGCACAAGAGTCGAGTGTGTCTTATATATTATGGTGCAGCGATATTCTCTTTTTTTGATGCATTTAGTGTCAATTCATAGCTCCTGAGGCCCGTCAATGGCCATTGATGGATATATATGACATAATTCAAACTTATTCAAACTCACTAAACATCGGACTTATTTTCATTTCATCATTGGCAATCAGTACATTGCCAAGCAACATTCTACTTTCTCTGAATTATGATTGTCATCATTTTGCTGCTGGGTCCATTTTATTATTGTTGTCAAATAAGACAATGGTTTCTTCGCTCATAGGCGATAGAATAATACCCTAACGGTCTCTTTTATCGTTCACAGCAACGACAACGTTACCCACAACTCCGACCACAGTCACAACTACGACGACGCGACGTACAACGCCATCTACCAGGTCCCGGTGGAAATACCCGACTACCCCCGACAAGTACCCCAACAACAAGCATGATGGTGAGTGTTATACATAGTATAAGTACGAGAACGTACACATTGTTGTCAGGCAACTTGAGCCAGAAATTGAACGTCTGTGATAGACGAAATATCCGTAAATCTAAAATAGACAATACTTTACTAAGCATACAGAATTAACCCACATCAGTGTGATGGTGAATTATGTCAAATTTAAAGAGAGACACTGTTATGGTAAATCTGAAATAACTGCACGAACACTTACAAAATATCTGCTTCGTCAGAAGCATGCTTCCCTGCAAATTGCGAGCTACAGTGTTACAGCATGCAATACAGCGCAACCAAAGATAAAACCAAGTGTCCCTTATGACACATATCACCCTTATCACAAGTTATCCATGCCACATGTCGCTCATAACACACATCACCCTTATCACAAGTTGCCCATGTCACATGTCGCTCATAACACACATCACCCTTATCACAAGTTGCCCATGTCACATGTCGCTCTTAACAAAAATCACCCTTATCACAAGTTACCCATGTCACATGTCGCTCATAACACACATCACCCTTATCACAAGTTGCCCATGTCACATGTCGCTCATAACACATATCACCCTTATCACAAGTTACCCATGTCACATATCGCTCATAACACACATCACCCTTATCACAAGTTACCCATGTCACATATCGCTCATAACACACATCACCCTTATCACAAGTTGCCCATGTCACATGACGCTCTTAACAAAAATCACCCTTATCACAAGTTACCCATGTCACATGTCGCTCATAACACACATCACCCTTATCACAAGTTACCCATGTCACATGTCGCTCATAACACAAATCACCTGATCATATGTTACCCATGTCACATGTCACTCATGACACAGACATCTGACCCCGTCTCATTACTCTGTCTCGCAGGTAAAAAGGACGAGAACGATAACGACTACCATCACGAGAACGAGGTGCTCCCCAACAAGGAGCAGCTCGTCAACGCCGGCGCCACCCTCCTCCACCAGATGGCGCCCCTGGTGCTGCTCTGCCTGAGTGCCCTGCTGGCCCGCGCGGTGGCGCTCAGATAGCCTGGCGCCCGGTCTCTGGTGCTACACGCTGCTCGCCACCAGTACGGCCGACGGGGGCCCAGTCTGCACCCGCCTTGTGGACGACGCCTCCACCGACACCCCGCCCACAACACCCCCCTTTTCCAATTAAACTTGTGTACATAAAGGGGAAAGTGTGGAACGAGAGAAAGAAAGAGAGGAATATATATATATATATATGTGTGTATATCTATATAAGGACTCAAGTTGCCATGGAGAGATGATCATAGCAACGGTGATTGATGATATTTCACCACCAGCAGTAGGACACTGCACCATCCAGTATGAGGGCACATGTCTCAGTCTGTTTGTCATTACGATGGCTGACCTCGGTTGTGGGAAATCAGTATAATCAAACCATCATATATTATACATCACACTGTCTCCCCTGACGTACCCGTGCAACCCACCCCCATGGCACCCTGCCTCCACCCACCCCCCACGCACACACACGCTCTCCCTCCCCCCACGCGCCCGCTGGTGATCAGGTGAAGTGTAGAGGAGCAGCAGGACCACGCTGGTTTCATCGCCATCTACGTGCCTACTCTTAGCGCAGGTACAATGCTCTAGGGGGTCAAAGTCATCGCAGTTGTAAAGCTTATACATCTGGAAGTTAAGTGCAACACAGTCAACACTGTACACAACCATACGCACTCTCCCTGCAGATCCCCCGAGGCACCTGGGCTAACAGGGTGTGGGATCTATGCTTGGAGAGTGACATACGGTTACAACGCCCCTCAACGTCCCAGAGTACTGTCCCTGCGCTAATCGTAGGGGACGGGAGATGTGCGGGTTTCCAGCGTGCAGCAGGACACGACCATCTATTCAAACACTTCGTCCAGTTTGTGAACAGATGTGGCAGGGTGGATCACGGCGGTGGGCGTATCTCCTACCAAGCATCACCCTCACTGCACACACAGGACCTCTCCAATACAGGAAGGCCAGGGCGGACAAGAAGGCCGGGCATAAATGGACACCGCAGAAGGCCCAGGCGGCCTCGCTGCATCGTTTCAGCCCGGATCCGCTAGGTGTCAGGCCAGGCGGGCAGGTGGCTCCGCGAGTGATACGTCGAACTGCTGGCGCCACCTGGGTGGTGGACACAAGCTGCGGTGGGCTGGTGGCGACACCTACAGAGAAATGAGTGTGATCTCTGCCTGACCCACTGGAGTCCATCCCCACTCAACCAAACCCAACCAGCAAGCAGCCTTGTACTCGTATTACTAAACTAGGGCAGGTGGAATCGGCAAGGCTTTTTTTTTTTTTTTTTTAAGAAAATGATCATCCGCAGTTTCGTCTATGTCGTTTTGGATAGAAGTCCTTGCTTCTTGCCCTGTCCGAGTGCCTGCCACCAGAGAGTGAGGGGGACCAAATCAGGTGACTAACGCACTTGCATATGATTGGGTGGGATACACCCCCCTCAGTTAATTTTGTACACAGTCGTACCTAACCGCAATCACCGGACTCTGGTGAAGCAACAGCCTTGGTCTACTGTATTATTGTATTGAAGTGGACACGATGAGACAGCTCTTTAAAGGTAATAATTATATATATATATACATAGGAATGAAATGAGCTGATTTCTTCATCCTTCATTATAAGTGAGACAGTCCACTTCTCTTCATGCCAAAAAGATACTGGATTCATCTCGTCCAGAGGGCTATAGCGTTTGCTCACCACGAGGCACCATTTCATCACTCGTCATAGTCAGTCTTAAGCAGGGGACTGGTGTACTGCCTGTGGTGGTTGTGTTTGAGGAGCAAACACCAGCCAGCGCACAGAGTCGGCTGTGCGTTTGACTTGGGACTGCGGTGAACGGTCATCTTGCCATAGTGGTGTTTCGTGCTGCACGTTTCAAAACTGCATTTTATTCTTTTAAAAGGAGAAAAGTCATTGATTTGTTTTCTCTCTCTCCGTTATTGATTTCGTCATTGTCATTGTTAGATGATATTGGACAGAAAGGGAAAAGAGAAAAGTACTTGAGGAGTGTGGTTGACAGACGTCAGATCTGCTCCTGTCGTCAGAGGGATTCCTGATAGATTTTTGTATTATTTCCAGTTAAAACCTTCACTTTATGGCCTGTAAATATTCCCAATTATTGTTTCTTTGTCGCGTTGGAAAATGAAACCAATATGAAAGTTTTTCAGTAGGATACCGGAAAGCTGCATAAATGTACGAAACATCTTAACATTTTACGAGTTAAACATAATTCATATTCCTTTTCTTAATTATGAAGGAGAACATGGATTTAATGGGTGAAGATATCAGGAGTTCCTCTGAATTGGTTGAGAGGCCCCCCCCCCTCCCCCGTTCCCAGTGTTTCGCCAAATGCAGGCCTCAAATCCAACATGTACAAAGACTTAAATTGCTCAGATCAGAAACCAGTAGACATCGCTTTCAGCGTTTGGCGGATAGCACTGGGGGCGGGGGATCCCCTTCCAAGAAATAAATATGGAAGGTCCAAGCTGCTATATATTATAACTAATTAATTATCATTATCATTTATTACCACTGACAAGTAAGAGTCTGACTCCTCGCCGAAGAAAACGTCACGATGATCACCACACACAAAAATGACATTCACCTGCCAAACTTATTTATACTTTGCGAGTGAACGCGCAGTCAGAGAGTGTATATTTGTCTCTTTTTTGTACAAAGTTAACCCTTAATATCAGTGAAGTTGTATTTCACTCTAAAGCTATATTTAAATAAACATGAGCGCGGCCCGTGTGTAACAATGTTGTATATCTTCATCGTCGGGTGCGAAGCGAATGTTAGTGTGCATGAATGCCGCCAGACGGCATTGTTCTTTTGTATTAAAGAACAAATCTTTGTTTCCCCCCCCCCCTCCCCAACGCCTCCTCTAAAAAAAGAAATATACAAAGGTTAAAATGGATAGAGGAAAACGCCTCCCCGACCCCTGCAAATATCGATAGCTTTTATTTGAGCTAGTGTTCAGGTGTAGGACATTGGAGCAAGTAGTGAGGTTTGTACATCTTTTCGGTCCTAAGCTCAAGATAGCGACCAAGTAGTCTGTGATGTTGATGGATCCCGACAGGGGTCGCGGCGAAAGTTGTTCGTCAAGTTTTAGTTTCTAAAGTAATTTTCGAAATCCTTTGGTGCTTGAAATATGATTTCCTTTTGTTTTCAACTCGACACTACACAATTGTAGTCGACAAAATGTTTGTCCTATTAAACTATTTGTACCGCTGATTACGATCCACATTTTAGTGTTTGTCCCGACGTTAAAGTTTTGTGAAGGGTAAAGATGAAAAGTTTGTACAGTACTCTACGGAGTACTACATTTTAAATCACAATATTCCTTTACAAGGCTATCGGTTGGTGTCTAGGATATAGCCGTGACGGGACCTACTCAAATAGTTTAAACTCGAAAATGAAAGCTAACATTTGTACCTTTTACAATTCGGGTAAGACAAGTTTAGTAGAGATAGTAACGATTGGTTGAAAACTTTCGGTGCCTGGAGGTAAAAACAGGTAATACGGAAAAAAAGTCCAGTATGTGTACAGTGTCTTTTGTATGTATGTATCGATGTATGTATGTACATAATGTTGATAGGGAGGTAGTTCAGGTGCAAACTTACTTGGGCGCCTAGATATAGCCATGGGTATGGTTGATCAATAGGAAATCCACTATTGAAGTCATTTCGGTTTTCAAATATGGACACAGTACTGCAGAGACCGAAGCAATTAATTGTAACAATGATTCGTTTTGTTGGTCATTAGGCGTCGGAATATACCCGACTCATGGTATCACCATTACAACATTGTCCATGAAGCGAATGCCTATCTTTAACTTTTGTATCTGTAGTTTTCCCATCCCTTTCAGACTGCCGATACTTCTCCACTCCCTATTCATACTCCATGAACATGCTATGACTTGGCCAGGGGGAATAGCTGATTTCCAACCATGTCCATACTCACATTGTATATATATAGTGAACCCTAATTGATATGGAAAGTAAACATGGAAAGGTATTTGTGTTATAAACTGTTAATGTCGTAAATGTGTACATAACTACCCCCAACAATAATAGACTTAATCACTTCATCTAACATGATCATGATTATAACCGAAAGCTGGTTAGTGGGATGTCTGCCACTTCTCATCAGACCATTCATACAAGTTATCCTGGCTCTGGGAGACTTAATAACACCTATCTAGATAATGTTTCATCTGTCAATGAGAAAAATATTCTGGTTTATAGGAAATGAGTGTCAGTGTTGAAATACTGTTTTGTAACCACTAATCGCCTGTTGTGATGTGTATTCGGTCAGCGAAATCCAAATCGTATAAAATGAGAGTTTGTAATAAAGTTACAGTTTATTAAGACATTGATTGAATGGATTAAAAGGTTGATTGCAAATGCAAGTAATACGTCAAAATACAATATTATACGTTATCCCTTGTATTCGAGCGCAAAGGTATACTAATCAAAGATGACGTCATAACACTTTGTCCCCTTTGTAATCTGTCATGACGTCACCGCTACATGGTTATGGCGTCACACACCCGACAACCTCTCATGAAGCCCTTGTATGTATTCTTATGAATCGAGCATAATCGAGATGATTTATTTTATATGAGCGTTTTGTACAAAATGATGAAATGATACAAAGTTGTAAAGCAATTATGTTTGATTAAAGATTGCTTGAAATCTGAAATGGTGTTTTCTTTTTTGAATATGTTAGTGTTTACAGAGTTCAATGCCACGAGATCAAATGTGATAAATATAGTAAAATTGATTTATTTCGCGCCATGTATCTGACCGTAAATTCTTCAGGACATAACCGTGTACTGTTTAAATCTCGCTGCCAACTTTCATTTGACTGGGAGCTGAACCTGTAGTGGTACTTCAGATATGGTTTAGATCACACAAGGACACTAGAAGCGACTATACCATAACACATTGGTGGCCATGGCCAACATGTACTTATCTTTATCCATAGAAACACTGAGACAATGATCAGCTAACAAGTTTGGGCAGCTCAGACTCATTATTACCATATCTTAGTTTGTGCCAGAAGTGATATCTTGTGGAAAACACCAGTCTTGCGCTCACACCCACCGTTCAGAGTGTGAAAGCATTGGAATAACATTGGCGACGAGCAAATTTCCTATAGCATGGAAGAAGGCTTCATCGTCCCCATCCCCGAAGAAGGGGACCGACATTTTGTCGGCAACTATCGGACAATCATTCTATAACCGACCCCCGGGAAAATCTTTGAGAAGATAATCCTTAAATGTTTACTACGCCATTGTGAAGTGAACAAAGAAATCATGCCTGAGCGAGGGAGCTTTAGACCAGGGTTCTCTACCACGCACTGTTGTGAAACTGACCAATAATCTGTTTGAGGCCATTAACAATAAAGCTAGCAGCATTCATAGACCAGATAAAGGCATTCGGTGTGGTCAATCACCAGATTCAGTTAGATAAGCTCAAAAACATTGGAGTTGTGGAGAGCACCCTATTGCACTGGAGTATATCCATGCACAGACCACAATGTAAAAAGTATTGGGCTGACACAAGTGTCCTTGACACAGAACAGGGCACCGACCCACTGTGCAATGTGCTGCTGAGTGTCCTTTACCTCATTAATGCACAGAGATGCTGGGCATCCCCAGCCTCATCAGTGATGCATGGGCACTCGGCAGTGGCCTTGACACAGTGACTGGGTGTGACCATACAGACTCATCAGTATGCATGAGCATCCAGCAGTGGCCTTGACCCTGACAAAAAGTAGCCTCCCAAACATAGTGTTGGGGGATGCACTCCCACTGTCCCTGACCTTGGAATGGGCAAGGATAGTGCGCCACAGGGATGGACATGGCATTTGGGACAGGGACCTTGACAGTGTACCAACCTTGACATTGTAACTTATTCAACCTTGACAATCTATCAACCCTGTTGTAATGTGTTCAACCTTGAGAATTCCTATATAAGCAAGTAGCAGCCCTAGTACAAGGTTCTTCTATCTGAGTTTGTGAGAAGTGTTGTCTGTGTACCAAATAAAAGGAGTTATACTGCAAGTACCTCTGATACAGGGCTGATACAGTCAAGGAGTATTCTACCACTTACATCCTACATACCTCCAGCTGCTGCGTTTTAGTGACAACTTAATCTAGGATTCCAATGACTGCTGGTAACCATCCAGAATCCAGTAGATATCTCACTGTGATACATCCCCGGACTATTCCAGATACAGCAGGCTGAGGCTAGCTCATCCCCATTGCAACACTTAGGACATTTACCTATAGCCACTCATACACACCACTGTGTGGGTGAGTGGTCTACACATTGACAGGACTTTAGATAGACACATACACATACACCAGTGTGTGGGTGTTTGGTATTATAATCGCAACATATACCAAATAGGCCACACAAAACAACCATAATCCCAAACAGCCCACTATCGTGGATTGCAGATAAATTCGAAGGCGATGAACGATAGTAAATAATGGAGTCCGGTCCAGTTGGTAGAGTGCCCCAGGGATCTATTTTGGGGCCTTTTTTCTTCGTAATTTATATCAACAATCTGTTGATACCTTAGAGAAATGTTCATGTAAACTATAGGCTGATGATTTAGTTATATACTGTTTTTATCATAATGTCGAGGATGCCATGAGAGATATAAATAATGACCTCAAAAACCTTTATAAACAATACGATAATGATAAAGTCAGTTTCACAAAAATGTATATTTCAAACAAAATTAGAAAGTATTTAGATGTATGTATATATAAAATTATGGTGATGCCATACATTGACTATGGTGATGTATTTATTGTATGATGCCTCATTATGAATTAGTGAAACCGCAGAGAATGTAAAATAGAGGTTTGTGAATATATTTGGGGCATCATCTTGATCTAACTGTTATCCGGTATCAATTTGTAAAACCAAGACGAACAACACATCTTAGGAATTATATGTATAAGCAAAGTGGTAGGGAGGTGTTGCTCATGGCCAGCGGGGGATATGGGACTAGCCAACGAATTGCACCTGTTTTAAGTTGAACAGGTGAACATTTCAAGAACAATATTATGTACACAGGTGCCATTGATTGAAACTCTCTGGACCCAAATGTATGTTTGATTGACAACTATGGTAGAATCACCAAAAGTTTTGGCTGTTGGCTCAAAAATGGCCATTGCGGTAAAAACTAATGAAAGCATTAATAGGGCTGAGCTTACGATGGGTCTGAAAATCAGGAGGACCTATTGACTTTCCCTCGGTATATATGTTAGAATAGATAACGAGACATAAGAACACTCGTGACTATAAGTATATTGAAGATGATAAGATACCATAAACTGCAACAGGAGGCATGTACGCAATGGAATGATGAACATAGAATGAAATATAACCTTTCCTAAAAGTGTGGGACATTAACACTCTCTTAGGAGAATCTTGATGCATGGCAGTGCTAAGGAAGAGACTGACATGGAGTTACATTTGTTATCAAGAAACTATGTTATGTTGATAAGGAATTATTACCAGAGCTGGATGCATAATCAAAACGGCTAGCAGCAAAATGTTATTCCGGATAGATAAAGTATCACTGAATAATTGCGTGGAGCTACACTGACCATTATTTGACAAAGGGACGGCCTAAATTAGACAATAAACCGCTCGACCTGTTAGAAGAGCTCAACCCTCTTTAAATCATCCGATCTCAAGTATCTTTATCAATACAACTGTGGATAAGTACTATACTTAGTAGTAACTCTGTTATCATCGCTTCAAATTCGGTCTTTTCAGGAGAAGGAACAAACAGAAAAACCATAACCCTATAATCCTTGTATTTGCCCTAACCGTAACCCTAAACCTAACTGGAATTATTTTCCAAATTTAGCTGGGTTCTTCGTTTAGATGCTAACTAGTCAGACCTTTCCTTTTATATGAAACTGTCTTGTCAATAAATATTTAACACGGATCGACTTCACGGGTCGAGTTCTCCCAAACGGGCCAAATTCTCTTAATAACAGTGTGCTTTCAAAGCAAGGCTTATATTCCGACGCTAACTGTATAAATGGAGAACTACGCAACCTAAAGATGTACATTCACACTACGCCACTAGAATGGTATTATGGTTGCTTTTGTAAGTTTTCTGATGTCAGTGGTGGAACGTGACGGCTGCCTTCCCACTGCATATGGTTAAACTTGCTTATGTGTCCTGATAAAGGCCCCGCAAACTGAAACTCCTCACACAAACTCTAAAACTATAACCTGCTGGGACGAGCAACAACCAGCAGGTGGCAGACCAGATTCAGAGGTTTATTGAGCGCAGGAAATCGCGCTCATATACGTCATCTAGAGGTAAGAATGCTCACACAGGCTTTCAGCTTACTGCAGAGAATCTAACACTTCGCTATCAATGTCCCAACTATAAAGGCCTGGTTAAATGAGCAGGGGTCCAGTATCCCAGTCTGACCATACCCCTGCCCCACTACTGACTTAGTTCCTAAAAATAAAATCTTTAATTCACAGTCTTTTTGGGGACAAAATATTCACTATATCAATCCTGTCATTAAATAACAGACACTTAGTTATGGATACTGTCATCTGCTACCAGAAAAGGAAACTTTTAGATGATAATAATGATTAAATATGGTATATACATGTTCAAATCTGATGGGACACACTTAAAGACACTGTATTCAAAGTGTCACATCTGAGGGGACACACTTGAGCCTGTGGTAATCAAACCCACTATGCAGAGAGCTATAAAACCAGTTCTCTCATCCGAGGTACATGCTACACGCCAAGCCGGTACCTCTAGTCTGAGACTGGAGGTACAGGGGTCTGTTTAACATCAAACGAACGAGACTTTAAAAGCTCGTACGGGGGTCGTACAGCCAGTGTCGTTCAACATGTGTCTCGTTCGTCCAGGGACGAGCCCCGCACGATAGGAGAGAGCTGCCATGACAAATTCTCGTTCAACAACAACCTCGTCCAAAGGAGAAATCTCGTCCACACTCTCCTACATCGTCTCAAAAGCTCGTCAACGGACGACACCCCAAAGGGGTGTCGTAGCTGAAGCCTGTACCCCCTTGTAGTCTGTTTATAGAGTATTTGGAGTTAATATAAGCAAATCCGTTCAAGATGGACGATGTTCTGGTAAACGGGAGACGTGTTCACAAATTTCGTGCTCATCCAGATCCTACAAAAACGTTTGATAATCATATTTTCATGAAGAGATTTCGATTGGATAAGCAGACTGTAATACGTCTATCAGAGGCGTATGGGGCCTCAGATTACTGCAGTACACAGTGTACATCCTACGGCGGTGGTCTATCTGCTGTACAACGTGTAAGTAGAATATAAAGAGTATATATATAGTTTTATTTAAAAAATATATTCCTAATAAATATTGTATTCTCTACTTTATGAATTACACATGTGAGTTATATATTTTTATGTATATATAAAATATTCTTTATATAATATGCACAAAATATCTTTATGATATAAGAATAATATGATAAAATATATTTTTTCTTTTGCAGTTCTGTTTGGCTCTACGCTATATGGCCACTGGGGCCAATTACAGTGTAGTCGGTGATTCTATGTGTGTAACCAAGGGTACCGTTTGCACCTGCGTAAAAGAGGTGGTGCAATTTTTGGTATCACTCAAGGATGAGTTCATCTTATGGCCTAACACACCTGAAGAAAAATTACACACTGCAGGTGTTTTCTACAACAAGTTTGGCAATAAACCACTATGTATTGGGTGTATTGATGGCACACATATTTCGATCAGATGTCCTAATGGTTTACAAGGCGACTACATGAACAGAAAGGGATACTTTAGCTTGAATGTCATGGTAGATATATATTTATTGTTGTTACTTCTGTTCTATGTATGAATAAACCAAATATTTTTAATATTAAAATATATATAAATATCCTAAAAATATGTATTTCACTTATATTATTGGGAATACAACTTTAACATGTAATTTACTGAATATACTTAGTTTAATAGGTTAAAATATGGGCCTAATATTGGTAGATATGAAAATGTATAGTTATAGATGAATAAATTATTCTTTCCAGATGATTGTTGATGCTAACAAGAAAATCCTAGCTATAAATCCACGTTTCCCTGGATCTTCTCATGACACACATGTACTCAAAAACTCTGATGTATACAACCAAGGTCAATTAGGACGGTAAGGGGACTACTATATCCTAGGTGATTCTGGGTAAGCAATTGATATAAATAATAATTCATAATAATAAATTTTTTTCAAAATGTTTGTTTATTGACAACCTCTCAACTTTAAATCGACATGTATGGATACGATAGTGCTGATTCAGGTTTCTTAACTGTAAGCTTATAAATCTTTAATTGTTTTTCAGATATCCTCTTCTTCCCTATCTCTTGACTCCCATTATGGGTGCTGATGACGAACAGTCACGTGCATACAATGATTGGCACATGAGAACAAGAAGCATTGTAGAGCGCACCTTTGGTCTACTCAAACAAAGATACAGGTAATAAAAATACCTAAAGACTATCGTTCATCAGCGACTCCGACATAATCATAAAACCATTTTCATTATATAAAAATAACAGTTATGCGTAGCTATACTATTAAATGAACTAACATAGCAATTAAAAAAAATTCTTAATTTTCGCAGATGCTTAGATGACAGTGGCGGTTACCTGTACCATAAACCGCTAAAAGCCTCCAACATAATAATCGCATGACCTGTACTCCACAACATCACGATCGATCGCCGATTGCCCCTACTGTTAGACGATGAAGTACCACAACAAATGATTCGCGATCAACCTCACCGAAACAACATGGATGCACCATTGATGGAGGCTCGAGAAAAAAGGAGACAGTTTGTTGAACTACACTTCTGATGAAACACTTAACTAAGACAAAATCACGATGAAGTACCACAACAAATGATTCGCGATCAACCTCACCGAAACAACATGGATGCACCATTGATGGAGGCTCGAGAAAAAAAAAGAAAATTTGTTGATCTACACTTCTGATGAAACACTTAACTAAGAAAAAAATTATTTTCTAGCGTATGGGAGATTAATCTTGCAATTCGGTCAACAATTATTGCACTGTATCTTTATGAAATCATCACCTATATGCTAAAAATATAATATTCGAAACATAACAAACCAAAATAACTTATACTATATTTGGGAGTAATCTATTTCTTCCCCTTCCTTGCTCTTTTGGATCGTCGTGTAGGGGTTCCTTCAGGGGATCTCTGATTCTTCTGTGAAACCGATGTTTCAGGATTTTCTGTTGGTGTGGTGGTATTGTCTGTCTGTGCAGCTTTATCCTGTGCAGATGAAAGCTCTTTATCTGTCTGTGCAGCTGTATCAGTTCCAGAAGAAACACACTTCTCTGTTTGGGTAAATCCATGGACAAGAAGATTACTGTCACTTGTTGTTTGTGAATGGTCTTCTATTTGAGTGACCGAGTCAGTTTGTGTGCCGCATGTAACGGTAGGGCCTCTTTGGTTAGCCTGAATTATCTCCTGGAACACTATAGATAAATAAAAAATAAATGTTAAACATACTTGAATTAATTCTATTATACATTTTATATTTTTTTATTTATTATAATGTGTTGTGTATATTAAATACTTCTCAATAAGAATGGAAAACAAATCATATTTTATATACCTGTGTCCGAAAGGCTATGAAATACTGGTCGCTGCTAGGGGTTGAGTAATATAGATTTTTTATCAATTTAAGTTATATAACAATAAGCAAACATCCTCACTGTGGGTGAAACGTTTCGCATTCTCAGTCTGTATTTTATTTCATACTGCCTTCCGTCTATAGCGTCAGTCAGTATGTAATGAAAGACTGACCTCGAACAGGAAATGTGTCGTTCACAGTTAGGACGTATCCTAATATTACTTACTGATGATGGTCGTTTGGTACATTTCTGCCATGGTAGTATTGTTCTGCTGCATTCTCTCAAGCACTGAAATACATAATAATAAATATTTCTGTTATTAATATTCATGTTGTCTTGTTTATTATAATAAATTTACGGTATTTATGACAATGGTGTCTCTGCATATTTTCTAAATAGAGTTCCTTGATAGACGTTGCAATTATTAATTTTTTATGAGATTCAAAAAGATCTCTGTCAATGGAGTTTTGCATATTCCAAAAATAAAATAAAATGAAATTCCTCATTTTCGGAAATTATAAAAATGTTTGTTTACAATAATCTTTTTATTAATAATATACCTTGTGCTGTGGAAGCCTGATGACTTGCCATAGTGGCCATTGATGCAGCCATTTCGTTTTGATTGTTTGCAATCTGCTGCACATGATCACGGATGGAAGCATCACTTGATGGTCCAGCTACTGGCATGGGAGTGCTGTTCCTTGGCCAAGGAAGAGAAACATCTGTAAAAATAAAAAAGGTCTAAATTTCTTATTATTTTAAATGGCATACCTAAAAGTATTTTATCAGTTACAACGAAATTTCTATGGTGAGCATTGTTTTTCACATAAAAAAAAATTTCTATTGTGAGCATTATATTGAATTGTAAAATAATAAAGACTAATAAAGTGCCTTTATCTCCCTTCACACCGACAAGCCCTCATAGATCCACTCCCATAGAGTATTTTTTAAATTAGGGTTAAAATGATTTTCATTGATAAATACCATATATTCTACAAGGTGCAGAAGTAGTCGCAATATCTGGAGTGGGAGGTGATTCATTCTGGACAAATGAACCTTCACTTTTTTGACCGGTGTTTGCTTCTTACATACATAGAGGGAAGATCAATTTCTGTGACAACTGCAAAAAATTTTTTTTTTTATTAAATAATAATTTTATAAACTGTTAGTGCGGGAAAAAATGCTAGGGGATACAAAGAATTCTAAACGCTAGCGGCCAGGCTTATATTTAATATCAGATGATAAAGAATTTCATATCCTGTAGAATGGGTGCGGCAACGGTTATATTTAATATCGGACGAACAAGACTTTATAATGCGCTGGGGGGGGGGGGGGGTCGCCCGTTCAAATCCAGTATGGGGCTTGTCCATAAAATGTATAATGACTAATATTTGAATATATAATATATTTTTATCTATTGTATAATGACTAATAATAATTTTATTTATAATTACCAATATTTTCATTTGTGTCCATGTTGTCATCGGCGTCCTGGTCTATATCACATGAAGGAACCTCTTCTGCAGTTCCTGTTGACACAATCGGAGGTGTTGGCACAGTGACTGGTGTAGACACAATAGGAGGTGTAGGCACATTGACGGGTGAACACTCAGCTGTAGTAGACACTGATTTACGGGAGGACAGAACAATCTTGGTCGGTTTCTTTTTACCCTTAGGTCCTTTTGAGGGAGTGGAAACAGTAATAGTGGCCGACTTTGCAGCCATTGCCGTATTCCTACAGGATGAGGAAAAAGATGAATCATCCACTGCCGCATTAATATTTGCCGCATTAGCGCTACCTAAGGAAGAACATGAAGGCTCCTCCATGAATGCTTCATTATTTGCCTCCTCATTGATTTCACACGTTGAAGGCTCAGATGATGATTGTCCCAGGCTTAAAAGAGCATTTCTCAATCCACTGGAGACTTGTGGTGGAGAGCACGATGATGCGACTGTTCCTTCAATTCCTAAAAAAAAAAAGTATAGACGTATAAATATCAAAAGTAATGATTAATCATTTAATTGATACATTAATAGTATAAAAAATATAATTCCTTCGTGGGTGGCCAGGAAACCGTGGGGGGGGGGGGGGGGGGGTGGTGGGTTGACCAGCAAACCGTATATTTTATAACAGAGGAATGACAATTAGAAATAGAGTACGGGGGGTAATCCTGAGATTATAGATAATAAATATCCTATACCACCGATGTCGGATAGAATTTATATATGATTAACGAGACTTGTACGACAAAAATAAAAAACCTACCACAGACAGTAGTCTGTCCGGCATAATCTAGTGCAATCATTTCCAGTTTGGTAAGGGGTGCCGGCACCTCGTCACCTCCAGCGGCTCCAGTCTGTTTCGCAGAGTTCACCAAATCATTGTTCTAAAAAATAGAATATTTATTATATTATTAGTAAGGACGAGTATATTCCAACTAGAGCAAATTATCCTTGATAACATATTAAATAGAATTAAATACATATATATATCTGTACATATTTCATAGAACATAAAAAAATATCTCATGTTTTAAAATACTATTTTACAAACAATTTCTAAAATATTTACTATATGTATATTATGGTAGCCTTATAAAATAATCTAGTAATAATTGTGTATAATAACATATATCAGTACATATAGTCTAACAACCATCAGAAGATACATACATGATATTTTGATTCGGACACAAAGTGTGTAAGTTTTTTCCGGCATTCTTCCACTTTCCTCCGAAAAGGAGACACTGCATTTACATCATCTAAATAAATATAAATAAAAGGAAAAAATAAGAAATAACTAATAACTATATAAAATAATAAAAACCATTTAAATAATTTATAAAAATTATATTTTTTCGAGTATAACTGTATTCAACAAGTTACATAGTAACGTAAGGTAGGACATGTTGAAAGGATTAATAATACGTATATAAAAAATATAAATATATAATTATAGAATAAAACTAATCTATATAAATCATTATATTTTTAATTAAGACCAACCTGTAATTCTCTGCCAAGCAGCCTCTTTCGCTTCCCTACCACCACCGGATCCTTTGTAATTGGTTTTTAGGATTGGTTTTTCTCGAAGAGCACCTTGTAGTAATGCTTCTAGTTCCTGTGGCTTCCACACAGGTCGCCTTTTTGTGTTATTTGGTTTCGGATTTGCTTCTGCCGCCATATCTATTGAATAAAAGTAAACATCGAGTTAGAATGACACAGACACTACGACACTACGAGAGCCTATTGAGCGATAAATGGGAATTTCATTATTTTCAATGTATTTACCCTTTAAAATACATTTATATGACTACAACTATATTTAAATACAACTACAGAATCATATGATAACAACTATATGGAGATCAATAGCTGACATTTCGTATAAAACATATATTCTTACCGTATGCGATCGTGTTTTCACTTTTGGAAGCCGAACGGAAGTGAAGTGAAGTGCGTACAAACAGGTCCCCAGCCTCTCAAGGTCACCGCCAGCGGACGATCTCTCGTTCAGATGTAAATGGGTCAAACGTAGGAGAATCTGTACGAGCGATAGGCCCTGCTGTGGATGACATGCCTTGTTAAACCACATTGGACGATAATCGCCCAGAACCTCGTCCCTCGCCCTGTATCTCGTATCGTCCAGACAAAGGAAAGCTCGTCCGATGTTAAACAGACCCCAGGATCGCAAGCTCCAACAGTCGCACAGTGGAGAAAGGCCTTTAGAGTTAACAGGTTAATGAAATAAGTGCATAAAATGGTGTTTTTTCTTGAAATTTAGGTATGTAATTATAGGAAAGGGTAGTGACCGAGCCTGTAGGGATGTCATAAATACGTATCTCCGCTTGCTGCGTTGGAACGTAGATGTATATAAATCTATGGCATCAAATGACCTTAAACAACCATCCCCATGGGCTAATTAACAAGGTTTTCTATTAATACCAGTCCCCCTTTAAAATATCTGATACACGAATGTTTAATACGAGACGAAACACATATAGACACTAATGAAATGTCTCGTCTTGACCTAAGACACTAATGAAATGTCTCGTCCTAAGACATGATACACGGCAGAGATCTGGGCTCGTCATCTGGGAATCTTGGTGAAATTCTATGACCTATCTTTATTCATTTTCTCCTTCTTTCAATATGTTCCAGCCTATTGGGTTTCCAATTGCCTTTTCCTGGTTAGATGATTTTCATGATTGCTAGAGCTTCAACATCGGTGTCGTAAGCGTATTAATTCATACAGGTATGACAAATGTGTTTATAAATACTCCTTTAGTGCTATACAACGCTACAAAAGGATCACTAAGTATGCATGGTTATGACCAACATGTATGTACGCTCCGTTGCTCCCGTGTCCTGTACTAATAGGGAGGGTTCCCCTTGGTTTCATTGTTAAAATGTTGGTATTGACATTGTGATGATATCTCACATTTCATGATTCATGAAAAACCTTTGACTAATTCACAAGCGGAATCTATCCAGACAACGTTGGCCAGTGCTCTTTTGTTCAGAACAACAGAACAGAACAACAGAACAATAATCACTTATTCATCATTGTCCTAGAGTTAATAACTTAAGAGGTGGTGAAAATAAAAAAATAAAACAGACACAGAGATCTTGTTTAAGTAATTGTTATTGAAGGAACCAAAGATTACAAAGTTGGTTGATTGATGGTATCGTAGATCACGACGTTTCGCGCTAATTAATGGCGCTTCTTCAGGTGTTGGTTTGGGGTCAGGGGAGAACAACAAGGTGGTTCCTGCACAACTTGTCTTTTGTTTGGTTGAAAAGGCAATCTTTGAGTACGATAAAGTATTGTAAAGGGCATCTCGCACTTTGCGATTTCGTGAATTCCATTATGACAGAATTACAAAAGGACACCAGATAGGCAGATTCAAGTCCAGATATCACAATATAAATATAAAGGAGCATGGTAAATATGTGTTTAGGACATTTTCATATAGTTTGAGTTTTGCAGTTCTGAACACTTTTATCTGTGCACCTATTTCAAGTCAACAATAATCCTCTGTCCCATTACAGATGACAACAAACCTCTAGAAATGTCTAGAACTAACAATATAGCAATGCATTTTTAATGAGCCACAGCCCTGGAGGTCATTAACCCCTTGTAATTCTGTCACGTTTTGGAATTTCACTTGCTGCATTTGGGCAATTTGCAAATGTGCAGCACTGCAGCAACTATGGAATTTCGAATGGTCATAGGCAGTTGGTCAGAAAAAAATTCGAAGTACAAGAAAATGTATGCAAAGATAATGTATCTAGATGTTTTTAACTGACTGCCTGTGTCACGTTTAGAATTCATGATTTGCGATTTTTTTCCTTGAGATTTGCACCGAAAATATTGCAAGGGGGTGTGACCACACAGCAGAGGGGATGGGAAAAGGTGGTGACAAAATCTGCTCAGCTGTCTGTCCTCAGCAGGAGGTGGGTCGGAAAATATCGATTCTTTTTGGGATAAATCTCAACCATGGATAACAGGAAGTTCTTTTATGCATATACAAAATGTAATGGATATCAAATTCTATTCTTGTACATTTTGTTGGAGGAGATTATTTGCTCTATCTCATCTGACAGAAAGATTCATATATAATTTGAAAATAAGTTCTAATATTATAGACTAGAAAGCACAGTGACAAAAAAAGAGAATTTGGAGTATCTTCTATACTTAATGAAGAAGACAGACAACCATACACAGATATGTATCTATAACATATATCATAACAAAGAATAAAGTTACATAATAATTGTCATCAACATACAAAATCACATTCACTTCTATAGTGTTCATAAAGTCCTCTTTGTTATAGCAGTACTCACAGTCTATCACTTCCAGTTATTGTCAAATGTCTCCTTTACTTGTGGATATAGATGATCCAAAGCAATAGAATATGGTGGTAGCAGTCATCAATCTCTGTTGCTCCAGTCCTGGGGTGATAGCAGCTTGTAGGGAGAAGCCCAATCCTCAATAAAGGCCTCTGTAGCCTAGAGTCCTATGGTCTTCAAGCCTCCCCACTGTAGTGGTGGTAATGCTGAGCAGCCTGGAGATGTTGACACCACTGTGTCTGGGTTCCAAGTGAGCTCTGACTGGACATCTGCTCCTTATCCTACCCCTAATAAAAAACGCCATAGGTTTAACATTGACTCAATGTATTTGACAGGGCGTTGAATAAAGTGCTATTTATGCACCGAGGTGAATAAAAAAACGGACCAATCAGGGACGAGATAACGAAAGTAGATCCGGCAGCATTGATAAATGTGGCCATCCTCCGATGAATGTCAACACGCTACTAACATGGATAATTACAAAATTTTCTCTGTATATCGGTGAGATGGGGTAGGATAAATACAAAACCGAACTCGAGTTAGCCTTCTCAATGTTTATACCACTCTGGTCAGGGTTGCTACTCACTACACTCGGCTAATGCCTCGTGTAGTAATACACAACCTGCCCATCGTGGCATAAACATTGACAAGGCTAACTCTCGTTTGGTTTCTACTAATTATATACCCTATCAGAGGGGGGGGGGGGGGGGGGTCAGTCCAAACGAAGGAAGGTTCAAATGCTGGGGGTGGCAGTGCAAACAGTTGGGCCTTAACCACTATCTAGAGCGAGGACCTGTTAAAGACCAACGCACACTTGGCGACTTTTTTCCTTGCGATATGCTTGAGACTTTTTAGGAAAAATATCGCAAGGGGGATGCAATAAACACAGCAGGGGTCGGGAAAAGTCGCCGACAAATTCTGTTCGGGCGACGGTCACCCCAGCAGGAGGTTACCCGAAAATCTCAAGGCCTATGCATGCACAATTTGAAACTTTCCCTGAGACTTTCCTTGAGACTTTCCCTTTCCGAAAGTCTCAACAGTGGATAACTGGCTTCTGGTAGCTACAAAATAGATGCGAGGTGGGCCATTTTGGCACTTATGTTTTTTTTTAACCCTTTAACAGCAGCATGATGCCTCCAGGCATTCCCCTGGCTACAGCAGCATGATGCCTCCAGGGGGGTGTTGCATAAACCGGGAACGATAAACCATGTAAATTTTGGTGAAGAACGATAGTACAACGAAAATATAACGTAACTTTTTTCATGGTGTTGCACAAAACACGTCGTTGTGTTATCGTTCGTCTGTTGATACAACGAAAGTAACAACGAACGATAAAAGGAAAAGTAGGCAAGGTACCCGTTTGACCCTGGGGAATCCCGGGAAATCCCGCGAAAAAACCCCAATGACGTCATGAGATGTCCCATTCTAACAATTCTAACTTTAAAAGGGGAAATTGCTGTAGTGTCATTAATAACAGGGCGATTTTCATAAACAAAACATCATTAAAAAGCTAAGAATTAGGCCTATCTGTTAACATATATATACATGATATATAGATATATTGGAGATAGATATATGATATATTGACATGATATACCTGTGTCGTATATTTCGTCAAATGGGGATCCTTTAACCCATTCAGGGCGAAAATGCCTGCAGGCATTATGTACATGGGGGGCGAAAATGCCTACAGGCATTATGTACACAGGGGGCGAGAATGCCTACAGGCATTCATGATATATTCAGGCATTTTCCAATAAGTAAAAAACATATTTAAAGAGTTTGTGTAAAATATGGAAAGATATGTGTGGAAATCAAGATATTTTGTATACTGTTTCAAAAAAATTTAAACTATATAAAAAAAAAAGCATTCTAGGTCACATGACACGTGAAACTTTCCTGAATGCCTCAAGGCATTCTCGTAATGGGGGTCAAACCTCCCTGGCTGCCTGCCTGCTTGCCTGCCTCCCTGCCTGCCTGCCTTCCTCCCTCCGTGTCTCCCTCCCTGCCTACCGCCTGCCTCCTTCCCTCCCTGCCTGCCTGCCTGCTTGCCTGCTTGCCTGCATCCTTCCCTGCCTGTCTCCCTGCCTGCCTGCCTGCCTGCTTGCCTGCCTGCCCGCTTGCCTGCCTGCCTCCCTCCCTGCCTCCCTGCCTCCCTGAATCCCTGTCTGCCTGCCTGTCTGCCTGCCTCCCTGCCTCCCCCCTCCCTTCCTGCCTCCCTGCCTGCCTCCCTCCCACCAAACGTCCGCCCGGCCGCACCCAGCCCGGCGGCCCCCGGCCCCCGGCCCGGCCGCACTGGGCCCGGCCCGATTTGAGCCCTAGCCCGGCCGCGCCCGGCCCGGATTGACCCCCGGCCCGGTTTGAGCCCCGGCCCGGTCCAGTTTGAGCCCCGGCCCGGCCGCACCCGACCCGGCCGCACCTGGCCCGGATTGCTCGGATTGACCCCTGGCCCAGTTTGAGCCCCGGCCCGGCCTGGCCCGTCCGCACCCTGCCCTTCCGCACCCGGCCCATCCGCACTCGGCCCGGATTGCTCGGATTGACCCCCGGCCTGGTTTGACCCCTGGCCCGGCCGCGCCCGGCCCGGTTTGAGCCCCGGCCCGGCCGCACCCGGCACAGCCCGGTTTGAGGCCGCACCGGTTCCGCCCGCACCCCGCCTGGCCCGGCAGGGAGGCAGGAAGGGAGGGGGGGGGGAGGCAGGGAGGCAGGCAGCTAAGCAGGCAGGCAAGCAGGCAGGCAAGCAGGCAGGCAGGCAGGGAGACAGGTAGGGAAGGATGCAGGCAAGCAGGCAGTTAAGAAGGCAGGCAGGCTGGCAGGCATGGAGACAGGGAGGGAGGAAGGCAGGCAGGCAGGCAAGCAGGCAGGCAGCCAGGCAGCCAGGAAAGCAGGCAGGCGAGCAGGCAGCCAGGCAGGGAGGGAAGGAGGCAGGCGGTAGGCAGGGAGGGAGACAGGGAGGGAGGAAGGCAGGCAGGCATGGAGGCAGGCAAGCAGGCAGACAGACAGGGAGGCAGGAAGGGAGGGTGGAGGCAGGGAGGCAGGCAGACAGGCAGGCAGGCAGGGATTTAAGGAGGCAGGGAGGCAGGCAGAGAGACAGGGAGGGAAGGATGCAGGTAAGCAGGCAGGGAGGGAGGAAGGGAGGGGGGAGGCAGGGAGGCAGGCAGACAAGCAGGCAGTCAGGGATTCAGAGAGGGAGGCAGGCCGGGATTGTCCTGGGTTTAGTTGCAGATGTGCAGGCAGGCAGGCAGGCAGGCAGGCAGGCAGGCAGGCAGGCAGGCAGGCAGGCAGGCAGGGGCGGGGGTGGGGGGTGGGGGGGTGGGGGGTGGGGGGGGGGCTGGTACACGCTGGGCACGTGATTGGATAAGTTTTGGGCTGTTCGTTTGAAAAAATTTCAAACTACGACAACTCCTGACTTGTCCGGGGTTATCATTCTTTGTTGCCACTTTCGTTCACTTTGGGAAGGGTCAAATTGTTTAAATGCAACACGAATTGTATTACGAATTTACGAATTAACGAACGATAAATGTATGCGGGGTCGACTTGTCTTTATGCAACGCGACACTACGAAAGTTAACAACGAAACCACAACGTACGATAAAACAAGGAAAGGTTTTTATGCACCTCAATTTTTTGCATTTTGAAGATTAACGTTCGTTGTTGGTATATGACATTACAATTCGTTCTTTATGCATCACTAACGTTCGTTATACACTTTCGTTATGGTTTTATTGTTCGTTCCCGGTTTATGCAACACCCCCCAGGCATCATAGAGGCATCATTGATACGTATATACAAAATTCAATAAATAAAAAAATAATTGTTTGAATTTAAAGAAATTTTGACATAATAAAAACAGCATATTGACCTTTGATTTGGTATATTGGTAGAATGTCTCAAGGAAAGCCATGCACAGCTTGAGATATTGTATCGGGAAAACATTGCAAGGAGAGTTTTGCGCAAGGGCACTACAGAAAGATTCTAACCCTATCTTCAGAATCCAATCACCTTGGCAGAGCACACAGAGGCATGCGGTGCATAAAATAATGAATACAGTTTTACGACATTGTGTGGTGTTTCATCATAAGGTGTGGTTTTATTCGCACATAAAGTTGATAATCATAATTTTCCCCCTTCTTTTTAAAGTGAGTGAAAAGCTTTTCTTTATTCATTCGCACAATTCTTTTATATTAACATGTTGTAAAGTTCTGGTCTCTACATCCCTATCTTGACCAATTATATTAGTGTTTATGTGAAGAGATTAATCATCTAAATCAGCTCCTTCCTGTCTTGATGGACAATAGCACATTACGCAGGGCAATAATATACGGAAACTGGCTTACTATCTTCGTACGTCAAAAATACGCGGTGAAATTATTGATCACATACATCCCGATGCCGTAGGCAGAGGGATGTATGTTATCAATAATTTTACCATGTATTTTGACGTACGAAGATAGTCAGCCCGTTTTCGTATTATTATATACCTAAAAATGGCGATATTTTATCTAGTCACGTGATCACATACCCCGTACGGCACACTGTGCCGTACGGATATAAATACGACATGGGTAGGAGAGGGCAGTATGTGTAGATTGTTTTTGCACAGGTATATAATAATAGAATCAACTGATATACAGGGACAATAATAGCAGTTCGCCACAATGTGAGGTTACTGTTTCCATGAATTTTCGCTTTCTTCCGCCTCAATATTTCTCTCCCTGTATCCCTGAACCCTACTCATTAGGATAGGAGAGACATAATTCTCTCTCATTTCCTGAACTTTTGATCTTTGTTTTCTAGTTTCCATATGTATTTTTCAACCCTTAAACTGTTTCCGAATTCTATACTCCGTTCTTGGAGATCAAGGCGGTTGTTCCCATATAATAACAATTGTATATAAGAACGGCTCTGACAATTTGTACAACGCCACTACCACAAAAGTGTTAAATCCAGATATATAAACGAGGGCTTAAGGAAATAGACCTATTAAGCACAAGATTATTTCTGTTCTATTGACTGTGGGAATACTTCAAGGAAAATGTAACACTAGATTATTCCTGTATAAAAAAAGAAATTTCCAAAGATCGCGTCAAGCGTAGGAGAAGTCTTTTAGTAAACTAGATTCTTCATGTAGTTGGTTCCTAACCGTTCATTAGATAACCTCATACGACTTCCACTACAGCTGTGACTGAATAGAGAAAATCGCATCTCAGCTCACACAAGGTATTGGATTAGGAAGATATTCTTCACCTGTTTGATATGAACCAACAGCCAGAAGTTTGATTTCTGAAAGCTGTTCTATAATCAGCCAATTATTAATAGGCGTGTCACTTCATGTATGATATTGGCACATGGAATAGCTGCTGGACTTTCTAAATCAGAGAAATTGTTAAAGACAAGCAAAACATCCACAAGTATCTTCTCTTAAGAGACCTCAGACGATATGATATAATGAACCGGAAGAGGAATATCAATTTCACAGCTGTGGCTTAGGGTGTAGCCACATCTGGAGATGAAAGCAGACGGCATGGTGTGCTTAATTGGGTGTGTTGCTGATATGACCCAATATAAAGGCCTAATATAACCGTCCATACGAGACCATGAGAAGACGTCGACCTGGCAAGCGATTGCATTCCTCACTCCTTAATCACCTATAGGTAGGTTATTTTCCTTGATTCATTTACATAAGATGGACGACCTTATGGACGACCTTATGGACAGATATTACTCTCTTAGTGAAGAGACTTCACTAAGATCATCGATAACCCTTGTACAGTGGCGTCAGAATAGGGGGCAGGGGGCGGGGGGAGGGCGCGGCCCACCTTTTTGCCAGCCCCCAAAAAGTCAGCACCTTCAAATTTAGCTGAATCAAGTGTAAAACAGTCTTGATTTTTCAACATCGAAAAATGTCTAAATCTAACTTTTTAGCATGCAACTATGGCTAAGCCTTGACTTTTCACTGTGAAAAAGTATCAAAGTCAGACTTTTAAGTGTGTATAAATGGCTAGGCCTTGACTTTCCAACACAGAAAAATGTCAAAGTCTGACATTTTAGCATGCAATGATAGCTAAGCCCTGACTTTTCACTGTCGAATAGTGTCAAAGTCTGACTTTTTAGCGTGCAATGATGGCTAAGCCCTGACTTTTCATTGTGGAAAAATGTCAAAGTCTGACTTTTAAGCATGCAATGATTACTAAGACCTGACTTTTCACTGTGGAAAAATGTCAAAGTCTGACCTTTTGCAGTACAATGATGGCTAAGCCCTGATTTTTCACCGTGGAAAAATGTCAAAGCCTGACCTTTTAACGTGCAATGATGGCTAAGCCCAGACTTACCATTGTAGAAAAATGTCAAAGTTTGACTTTTTCATGTGTAATGATGGCTAAGACCTGACTTTTCACAGACTTTTCGCAGATTTATCGTAAATCCAGTGAAAGAGACCAATGTGAAAATCTGACTTCATACCAATAAATAAAATCAGTAATTTTTCAGTTCGTCCCCCCCCCCCCCCCACTTTCAAAATGTTCTGACACCCCTGCTTTTACGAGGTACAGAAAAGGGTCCTCATGTTCGATCCTAGATCATTAAATGGGCCCCTGTTTCCCAGTCCACAACATTCAAACACCTCTGCTCTAAACCCACTCTCCCAGCAGAGATCTTGTGCTTTACTTCTTGAGGCTGCTGATGTCTCTGCCCCATCAGGCATAGTCTTAGGGATTACTTTCTTCATTGGAAGGCACTTCATGTGTTTCAGGGTTTTGTTTGTCAACACAACACATGTGCTCACTCGAATCAACTGTAGATTCACATCATAAAGTGGTTTAGAGATGAAAAAGAAACAGCTGGATTATCTGTTAACCCCATTTAACAATTCCTATATTTCCTGACACGTGATATGTGAGTTGTTTGACTTTTGACAGTATCCTTGTTTTGAATCTAAAATATTCGCTGGTCTACCTGGGAGCTGTTTCAAAACCATAGACTTAACCCACGTTTTGAAACAGCTACCTGGTCTATAGTCGATACCCAGGGAACTAGCTTTGGTTTGGGGCAGAGACTAGCGCCGCGAAAGATCTGGGGGAGAGTGCTCTAAAACGATTGTCTTGATTACATTCATATATTACGGCTACTTACAAAATCAATAGTCAGTTAACGTCAGAAGAGGCTGTCCATAAGGCTGATTTGGATACTGTAATTCAATAATGTAATTGTTGGGTGTCGGGTACAGCCCAAGCTAACCTGCGTACCATAACAGTTTTGTCTGGAATGCCTTCCCACCGGCAAACCTGCAGCTGTTTATAAACACAGCCACCCAGCACCGTTTGGACTACACCTCGGTCTGACAGGAGGGGCCTCAGCGCCCACAATCCTAGAACATTCCCAGGATCCCAGACTCACAAGGGGGTGGGGGGTGGGCGAAGGCCCTACAACATTTAGAGAACTGGGACTCCCTGATTCCACAAAGGGGACCCAAAGGCATTGTGGAGAATAGAGGGGTAGAGGAACCGCACGTCGCTCCTCTACCCCCGGTGTGTCCAGCTAGGCCGAGTAGACTTCTGTAATACACCTGCTTGGCCTAACTGGGCATGTGCAGAAACTGCTGTGTTCCCACTGGTTTACCTGTATGAGTTTGGTACCCAGCTGACCAGTTAAGCTGGGGACACAATGCGCAAGAAACGACAGCGATATCCGGAATTGCTAATTTATGCTACGTTTACACCATCACCCCTTCGGTCCCGGCAGCCCCAATATGCCATGACTGTATATCGACTTGTACTTTGGAATCTTATGCCGTCGGCATTGCAAATCTTAAGTTAACTTGACTGCCGGGGCATTGCAGGGGCAAATTTCTGACAGTCAAAAAATCTGCCACGGCAGTCCCGGCAACCCCCTGTGGTGCATGACTGTCTGGGTTCAACTTAAGTGGACGGGGCTTCCCGCACATGTAACTCAACTGAAGTCAATGGGCTCGGTGATCAGAAGTCCAGTGCCAGGTTCGTTGCAGCCAATGCGCGCTGCAGGGAGTTATGAAGCCCAACAACTTACGGTGACTTTCGTTTCATGTTCATGTCCACCTTAGGCCTAGTAGATAGACTTACAACCAGGTAAGATTCATTCCCATCGACTTGTTTGGTATATATAAGACAGGATGGAGGGGAGGTCTTCGTTCTGCTTTGAACAACTGTCAATGACACATCTCACCACTCTCTACCTTATCCAAAAAAAAGCATCCGAAGAAGCAGAAGCACAAAAGGGGTCTTACTATTGATCCTACTACTGCTGCTACTGCTGAAATGCAGGATTCGCCTATTTACCTATTTTCCTATTTACAAGTCAAAGATATGCTTTGCCTTATATGACATGATCTAGATTAGAGAGGAGTACTATTTGAGTGCTTTTTGCAAAATCTATGCATCATTATTACTGTAGGGGTCAGGGCAGTTGAGCAGCATTGTTTCACTCAAGAACTAGGTGGCGCGAGTGCCGATCCCTGCTGTGCGGTATGGCCGGCGGACCCGCAGTATGCAAATGCTACGGGTTCACCCGCATTACGTAACTCGGCCACTATATAAGGCCGAGTCCACAGCCGGTTGACAGGACTTCTCACGGTGCCTCTTTACGGAGTGAACGTCTGAAGCCTCACGAGTTGGTTAGGTTGTGTTGGAACACCTTTCAACGTTGAAGAGACCAGTATCTCTTCCCGCGCTAGTTGGTGCCCCGCAGCACCAACGGATTGTGTAAAATTTCCTGCAATAAAGAACGGTGAACTGAAACAGTCCGGAGTCTGGTTTTCTATTCGCAGTTAAGCGGTAGTTGGTAGATCTTGCATCTCCCTCCCTTTTCCAGTGGGTAAAGCCGAACCCACCTGTATTGGCACGGTAGATACAGGGTAGCGATTAGTCTCGGAACCTCTGGTCGACTGACGATCGCGGAAAGTGGTAATACACTTTCAGCGACTAGAGGGTAACCGCTACATTACAGATTTCCCTATCAATATGCAAATTACCTATGACATCATCAATATGCAAGACAATAAATATCTCCATTGCATTCAGCATGTGAAAATACCCCTTTATGCTAAATATCATATCCCTAACATCTATATCTAGAGAGTAATTCTAATAAATCTGTTCATCTGTGCTAATCCTAGCTTAACAAGCCCACCCAATGGCCAAAATCAGTATTCTGTAGCTACGAGAATAAATTTCATATCTGTAATTAGAATCATATATGCAATAGATAGCTGAGAAAGAGAGGATCACAAAGATATTGGGATTTTAAAAATTGGTCAAGTAGTTAAAGAATTATGGAGGAAAGTCTAGTCAGATTGGTTGAATTTGAGGAACTCAAGTATAAAGAAAGAGTAGAAAGCATGGCACCACATAATGTTTACCCCTGGGTCATACTCTATTGTAGTCCTGTCCTATAATATTTCTCACACATTATTGTACATTTCTACTTCATGCTTAACAATACCTAATACTAACATATTACTATATACATGCATTGTACTTCAACCTTCATATTCTAAATACTAACATATAGTTCTTAAAACTAAAATTCAGTTTTATTATGTATTAGTTCTCCACCAGGTGATCCATCGTTGGGATTTTTTTTCACTACAATGAGGCGAAATCCCAAGGGAGAAAATCAAGGTGAATAGAGGTTGTATATTTCCTCTATTAAAATTAAAAAGCATACTTTTAGTTTTACGTATATTTATGGAGAGTTTGTTTTGTAAACACCAGGTGTATAGAATATCCAGGTGCTGTTTAAGAACTTACGAGGGAGAAAATAAATGGTCGTTCGATTCTCCTTGGCCCGATATCGTTTAATAAGGGCTAGGAGAATTCCCGAAGGACAAATGAGGCAGAGGATCAATAGTGATGCATGAAATATTGTTTAACAAATTTATCCCCAAGTGGACGATTGTCCTCCACATGGTCCTACGTCGTCCAAAAACGGACAATTAAACGACACCTACAGGGGGTGTCGTACAGGGAGCTTGTACCTCTGTCCCTGGTAAGATATAATATATAATGATGGGTATCAGCAGTTTATTTACACAATGGCAGCAAATTTCCTTCATATACCTCCTTAGATTAGATAAAGATACTGTCATTGCATTGGCACAAGCATATATAGAGAATCGGATTTCTGTTCTACTCAGTGTAAAATTTTCGACAAGATTCGTCGATTTTATCTAACTTATTGTATAACTTTTCCTTGGTATCTATAAAGCCTATAAGACACCGAAATTTGTTCCCGATTCATCCCGACCATCGAATCGGTGAGTGTCGGGAATAAAATACAAGGTCATGAAATGGAGATGTGTGATCGGCAAAGGGTATAAAGCCCATAAGACATTTTCCACAGATTCTCACCGATCTGATCACCGATTATAATCAGGAACATGAATGTCGCTGTCTTATACCCTTTGCAATGCTTCCCGATCACACCTTTCCATTTTATGACCTTGTACAGCGACCCAATTGAGATCAAACAGAGCCGCCGGGAGCCGAGCCGGGGTGAGCCACGGGCCGCTGGTGTGGAATCATAGAAAATAATTCAAAGTTTAATAACTTCGGATCCAATTAAGAAATCGGGAAATGGTTTTCAGATTTATCTTTGCCTCTCTCTACCCTACAAATCGATATAAGGCATTTGTAAATCGGACTCGGGGATAGGTAGCATCGCTATTAAAACGGCCTGCTCAGAATTGGGAACAGTCGGTGAAGTGCGTACAGCGACACGATTATGTTCGGGCAGAGTCGGTCATTACCCCAAGGCAAGTAATGCCCGACCCGATTAAAATCGGGTCTGTGAAGTGCGTACAGCGACCCGATTCTGCCCGACCCGACGGATTCGTCGGGCAAAGGTGTGATCGGGCACAGCCGTCGGGTCGGTGTCTTATAGGTTTTATATTGCAACATAGTTCACACTGAGCGAGTAGAACTGCTATCCTTTCATTATAAATTGATTCAGTTTTATTCTTAGAAACTAATTAGTGGATTAAGTAGATAGTTTTTAAAACTTTTTTTCTGATAAAGATTAACCCATCTTTCTAATGTCTATGAATATGCATAGATATTTTGTGATATGTCAATTACTTGAAAGTGTCTTAAAGTTAAATGCGAAAAATATAAACTCTAATAAATGAATTTATAAGTTGATAGACTGGAGATACATTACCAATATATTTTGATTTCTTCATATATATCTACATGCAGTTACCTGCTAAATACTTGAACAATGTTATATAATATGATATAAAGGGATTTATAAGTTGATAGACTGGAGATACATTACCAATATATTTTGATTTCTTCATATATATCTACATACAGTTACCTGCTAAATACTTGAACAATGTTATATAATATGATATAAAGGGAGGGGTATAAAACAAAACAATGTTCACCAGATGTCGCACTGATCCGATACGATGATTCCCTCACCACAAGAATGTGACACTGTGGTTTACTATAGTGACACTGTGTCTGACATTGACTTCAATGACAAGAGTGAGCGATAACCAGGGAGATGGTCGATTCAATTATGTCTTTTGATTAAAACGTTATATTTTAGATGTGACAACTATTCAGGAAAGGTCTTATATATTGAACTACCTTTAAAAGATAATTCTATTATGAAAATATACTATAGATATTAATAGATTTTGATTTTATATTCTCCAACGTATCACAGAACTATCCACGGAAGTAGGCGCAGAACTGAATACACTGGTGCCCTGTCGTGTCCGACGCTGATCTCCTTCCACAGACGATCTGGGTCAAAGTTTGGAGAATTTACAGCAAGGAGAGGAGAGTCCACGCAGGACCTCCCTTATTAAACGATATTCACACCGGATCCTCCCCAATGTCCTCCCTCGCGGCTGTTCTCCTATTGTCCAGACCAATTCTCCCTCGTAACTTCTTAAACAGCACCCAGGATCTGAGCCCCGATATAATTTGGAAGTCCCGAGGCCACCACTATACATTGAGGCCAGCTCCTCCCTGCCGCTGTGATGCGAAAATCGGTTACCTTGCGAAATTCCGCTTTTATCGCCCATGAGCATGCGCAGTAATGAATTTCACGATTGGAGAGTGCGGAAATCATCGGGCGCTCCCATCCTAGTTTGTACCACTCTCCTCCCAGATCTTTCGCAGCACTAGCGCTAACATCGATTTACGTTTCGGCGATAGAGCGATAATAAGAGAAAGCTAGGGTTATGAAAATGGCAAAACCCTTTGCCAGCTAGAGCCTCGTTTGGGTTTGAACGTTCCGCTCCCGAGAATTATGCTATGTATTCCGAGGCTCCAGAATAGTCCGTGAAATGGGAGCGCAAGAAGGCCTCCACACGCATGCGCGAGTAGAGTGGGCGATAAAAGCGGAATTTCGCAAGGTAACCGATTTTCGCATCACACCGCCCCAGGCGCGAGGGGCGGGCCGAGGCCAAATAGAGCGGACAACAGTGGCAGGCCTGCACCGTAGGGACGCAACCCGAAGAACCGGGGCCGGACCTGCCGCATCCTGAGAGGTGTGAGTGGCTCCATCTGCCGTATCCTTGACCGCGCCTGTGGTGCCATCTGCCACATCCCCACTGCCAGTGCATGTCTCCATATATACAGAAAGTAGTCTTCACACAAGCATCAAGAGGGGGGAATGAACTGGGACTACCACAGACATGTCCACCACAAACAGACCGGGCGGCCGTAGGGGATTCCTGAGCCAAACCAGCCATGGCACAAACAACATCGAGTGAGGCGTGCGCGAGGCGGGCTAATCCAGAGCTCGCCTGACTTGTTAATAGCCGGGCAAGGCCGTAACGCCTCGTCTTAGGCCTTTTTCCTTTTCTCCCCTCAGCTGGGTAGGTAATACGGCCCAAATAAACTTGTGATATAGCCACCCCGAGGAGTTGGATGTGGGTCTCATCATGCCAGCCTAAGTGTAGGCGGCCTTCGCTCACCATGGGGAAGACCCGCTCCGACCAGCGGCAGACTTGGCCAAAGTCAAACTCCCTCCCCAGATGGGCTACTAGGGGAGAAACATCCTGGGGGGGGGGGGGGGGAATTCTGCATCATCTATGATTCATAGAATAGCCCAGGCATATTCGGCTAGGACTACTATAGAGGGTCTTCAGCCCCACCCTACAGCTGTTACCAGATGACGTAAGCACTTGAGATGACGTAACCTACTTGAGTGGGGTACTTGAGAGACAATGGTCTATTCATGAGGGGTACTCGAGTAGGTGCTTGACAATGGATCTATTGAATTTCTTTTCAGGAGGGTACTTGAGTGGTGTATTGTTGTTAAACATTGGACAATGGGGATTATTTGATGACAATGGATCATTCATCATCATGTATTGTTAGTAAGCATTGAACAATGGTTGAAGGGGATAAAGATCATTGGTCATGTATTGTTGGTAAACAGTGAAGGGGTACTCTGAAATTAATAAACAGTGGACAATATGAGGATTGTATTTTGAAGGGGTACTTGATGATATGAATGACAGCAGATTTAATTAATTTCATTCAACATGGTACTGGAGTGGTTCATTATTAGTAAACAGTGGACTATATTTGAATGGGATACTATGAATGGCAACAAATTTAATTAATTTCATTCAATATGATACTAGAGTGCTTCATTGTTAGTAAATAGTGGACCATATGGCGGCAAAATGGTACTTGATAAGATGACAACAGATTTAATTAAATTTTCACTGTGAGTATAAAGCTGCACATGGAGGGAAAGCTGTCAGTCCTACACAACCATGGCAACAAGCAGGATAGCATCAGCAGAGCAGGTCTCCAGAATGGACAAGATGAGACTAAGTGTCAAAGTTGATATGACTATCTCTGATAGTTCAGTTCAATTGATCAGAAGGAGAAGGGATAAAACATTCATGGTAACTGTTTTCCCAAGATCTATTGTAGAGCTGAGTATACAACACAGCTCTGCATTTTCCAGGCTGACTGGAACCGAAGGAGAGGAAGTTCTTCTTTCTCGCAAGCATGACTGGCTGCTGTCTTTGACCACCATAAAGGGGAAACCATGTTTCTGCTACAACAAGGTGGAGGCTCACCAAAACAATGTCCAGTAAGTATTATTTTATGTCATGTATAGCTTAAGGATATCAGTAATTTATAATTAATTGAATAAGTCCGGGGGGTCGGGGACAAAAAAAAAAAAATTCAGGTTGTATATTCATCTGTTTTTTCCTTCATTTATTCCAGTTGGGTCGAGACGTTTGTTGAAAAAGATATTTATCTTGAAATGGTCAATCAGTTTGTTGGGTTTAATCCCAGTGACTGGGCCGAGGAGGAGGAGGATGACAGTATGATGATGATGGATGTTGGCGTACACTTAATGAGTATATATTATGGTGTTTTGGAAGATGTCTCAACAGGAAAGCAGAGAGTGTTCTCCCAGAAGTACTTGGACCGTGGAGTTTGTGAATTGAACACTTTCACTAATCAAGACAAGGACAGAATCCAAAGGGTGATAATCAAATCACTCTCAATTCCGATCCCAAAGACGTCAGACATACTAGCAGACATTTACTATCACTTGTTGCATGCAAGTTATGATACTATGGTGAAGGCTAACTGCTTTGGCTGTGTGAATGGCAAGGACAGTCAAAGGGATCACATGGAGTTTGGTTGTTTAGATGAAAAAGATGTGTTGATAGAAATGTATGGAAGCAGATGCCATAAGGTATTGAGAGTTGTACAATTTAAGCATGCACTCCACACCATGTGTTTAGAGTTTAAAGTTGCCAATGATCAATCAGCAGAGTCCATTGCTGACTTTTTGAAGGAAGTTAGTTATGTAGATGTGCTGTACATGGACAAACCATTGGTATATGAATATAACAAGATAGATGGATTCTGATATATTATAAAAGACAAACATTGCTAATAAAACATGGAACATGATAAACTCTTGTCTTTTGAATTATCACTCATCATAAAAAAAAAATAATTACTGTGTAGCGAATCTTATGTCTCACATTAACATAGATATAACCCATATAACTTTTTAGTCTGGTTC